>ML682025.1:25609623-25710132 GCA_007922195.1 Podocnemis expansa
GTTTCGAAACAAAAGTGCTGTGTGAACACAGCCTAAGAGGTTTATTTATTGCATGAAGTCAATAGGAATCTTTTCCACGAGCTTTTGGATCAGACCTCAGCCTCTACAGTGCCACTGCTGTGGCTGAAACCTGAGGTAGAAACTTGGTCACTCCACCAGCACTAATGAAATTTAGCTTTTCCTTTTCCTAGAATGGCTGTATCAAAACACAGCCTTGTGCCTTCCTCCAGTCAATCCATCTGATCATGCTTTGGGCAACTTGCCAGTGTCTTTCTTTGCCAAGGAGTTCCCGGCTGGGCTGTTGGTTATTTGCAGCGATGTCTTACAGCCTCTGAGTGAAGTGCCCCATTCCTAAGACTTGTTAACCGGCATGTGGTCTTTGATGCACACATTGCCTTTACAGTGGGGTGTAAAAACTTCTGAGAAGCCTTTGGTGACCTGTACTTTAGCTGGTTAAAACTCTGGAATAATGAATTTGTCAACTTTCACATGCCTGGGATGGTGACTCTTTTTTGTCATCTCAGCTGCTGAGAGGCAGTATTCTAAATAAACAGCCCTTTAGATCCAGGCAGAAGGAGACTCATCTTACCTGATGAACCCTTATGTAATTGCTGTGTCTCACCTTTCTCAGACGATGGAAAGCCACCGTCTATTTGCTCCTGCAGCTCCCATACTCAGGCTCTGACCTGCTTGTAACATATGTTTGTATAGCATGGTGCATAATGCATGTTCTTGGTGCTCAGGAAATCATAAATAATCTCTTCATCAGCTTAAGTGTTAAACTCCCAGCAAACAGTCCTAAGTGACAACGTAAATATCTTGTTTGCTCCCTTTGACGAGAGAGCTGTAGGCTGTAGACAAGCAGACATCAGAGTCCTAGACAGACAGCTGCTAAAGTTCCCAAAGGCCTGGCAGCATTGCTGAGACTGAAAAAGCATTAACTTTATATTGGAAGCACAAACACAGCTTTAACTCAAATGGAGTTATTGCTCTGGCCCTGTTCTCAGTCCTGATGTGGGATTTTAGTGGTGCTGCCTGTCTGTACAGGGGCGAAATTCACCCCATGGGAATAAAGGGGAGCAGGACTGGCAATAGGAGAGGCTTTTGATTTCCAGGCAGGATCCTGGGCGACCTCATTCACATAGTGTTCTGTGTGAGGGACAGCCTGGTTTTCAACTGTGCCCACTCCAATAAATCACCATACGGTTTCCTCATGGAAGGGTTGACAATGGATAGAGCAAATAAAGGATATCAGAGTAGAGGGAGAAGCAAGGGAAATGGCAGGGCTAAAAATACCTAACAGAAACAGAAGCCAATTGTACAGTCTAAATTACGTCCACATTTATTGGTCCATTTTGCTGCAGTTTTCCAGAGCAGAGTCTCCACTAGGTGGAATTCTCTCATCCGTGTGATGCCGGAGGTCAGATTGGATGATCACAGTGGTCCCTTCTTGCCTTAAAACCCTTTGCATGTATTATTCTTTGCTCTTTGCCCAGCTTCTTGGGAGCTCCCAATAAGGACATTACTAAAAACAGGACAGCGATAAGCTACAGCCAGTGTCTTGTGTAGCTGCCCAGCGCCTGGTCTTTTGGGGAGTGACTGACATACACAATAGACAGGCACACCCTGTTCCCCAGCAAGTCTTTGGACATAGTCTGTCTGTGACAAGATCCCCCTTCCCCCCGCCCCAGGGCCTAGCACAACGTTTTTGCTGTCAGATGATGCTGACGTTTTGCTGGCTGAGAAGCGAAGCGTTTAGCTGCGGTGCTTTAATTGCACTAATTAAAATGTGATTCCCCCCCTTTCCTATGGGACATGGATGTAGAAAGCTGTCAGTTCCATTTTTCATCTTCTACTCAGGGCAGGCAGCCCTTTGCTTTTTGACTGGCCTGTTGCTATGGTCAGAAAAGAAGTCTACTAATCTGCCTTGAGCAACACCACAGCCCTGCCTTTTTGTTAGGTCCCTCCAGTTCCTTGCCTCCTGACCCATGTGGAGTCCTTTCCTACTTTGTGGTGGGCTGGTGAGTTAATTCTGTTCTATGTGCTTGGCAGCCTGCTGCGACAGATGTCTTTAGGAGACTGGTGATAGAGCTGGCTGGGAGATTGTCACAGGCACCATTTTTTGCTGGGACATGCCATTTTGCCAAAAGCTAAACATTTTGTGGGAATGTGTCAAGCTCAATCATGTTTTCCATTGGAAGAAGTCAGCTGTTTTTTGGATGGTGAGGTTGGGAAGGGATTTTCCCTTGGGGCAGATTGGCAGCAAGCTTGTGGTTTTTTCATCTTCTTTTGCAGCATGGGACATGGATCACTGGCCAGGATCATCTGAGTGTATGTCATGGAATCTGTTCCCTGGTATTTTAGTGCCCTCAGCTATCTGGGCACCTGAGACCCTCCTGTCTTCTGTCTGTAGTACAGAATAGTTAGGTTTCTCAAGGCCTGTACGACTTTGGTCTAATTTTGGTTGTGGGGTTTAAAGTGTGGGTGGCTGGGTGGTTTTGGTAGCCTGTGATATGCACAAGGCCAGACTAGATGTGATGGTCCCTTCCAACCTTAAATTCTGTGACTCTTTAGATCCTCCCAGCCCTATGTTTCCATGATTCTATTAAATAAATAATGTTGACTTTTTTGTTTCAGTCAGGTAAAAATGTTTCATTTCAATATTATCATTTTGATTCCTTTTGCTTGTTTGGACTTTTGTATTGCATTAAAACACAACTTCCATTACCGTATTATATGGATATAGATAGATAGATAGATAGATAGATAGATAGATAGATAGATAAAAATAAAATTCCCCCCTCACCCCTATGGGTGGTATGTGTCATCCTCAACCTCGGGTCCTCTACCAGAGGCCTGGGAGTTTGAGGGTTCTGCGCAGTATCTTAGCTGTTCCTAGCACTGCACTCTTCTGGACAGAGAGCTCTGATGTTGTTCCTGGGATCTGTTGGAGCCACTCTCCCAGCTTAGGAGTCACAGCCCCGAGTGCTCCTACTATCACTGGGACCACTTTGGCCTTCACTTTCCACATCCTCTCTAGTTCCTCTTTCGGGGTCTGGTACTTCTCCAGCTTCTCATACTCCTTCTTCCTGATGTTGCTGTCACTTGGCACTGCTGCATCTATCACCACCGCTGTCTTCTGGTCCTTGTCTATTACCACAATGTCTGGTTGATTGGCCAGTACCTGCCTGTCCATCTGGATCTGGAAGTCCCACAGAATCTTAGCCCTGTTATTCTCCATGACCTTCTGTGGGATCTCTCATCTGGTCTTGGGAGGGTCTAGCCCATACACTGTGCAGATGTTCCTGTACACAATGCCAGCTACTTGGTTGTGCCGTTCAGTGTATGCTGTTCCTGCCTGCATCTTACATCCCGCCACTATGTGTTGGACTGTCTCTGAGGCGTCTCTGCACAGTCTGCACCTTGGGTCCTGTCTAGTGTGGTAGACCCCTGCTTCAATGGATCTGGTGCTCAGTGCCTGTTCTTATGCTGCTATGATCAGTGCCTCAGTGCTGTCTTTTAGTTCAGCCTTTTCCAGCCACTGGTAGGATTTCCCAATGTCAGCCACCTCAGCTATCTGTCGATGGTACATCCCATGCAGGGTCTTGTCTTGCCATGGCACTTCTTCTGCTTATCTTCCTCCCATGCCTGCTGCTGCTGCCTCAGGCATTCTCTCAGCAGCTCATCTTTGGGTGCCATCTTACTGATGTACTCCTGGATGCTCTGGGTTTCATCCAGGACAGTGGCTTTGACACTCACCAAACCCCGCCCACCTTCTTTCCGGCTGGTGTACAGTCTCTGAGTGTTGGACTTGGGGTGGAAACCTCCCTACATTGTGAGGAGCTTCCGGGTCTTCACATCGGCAGCCTCCATGTCCTCCTTCGGCCAGCTCACTATACTGGCAGGGTATCTGATGACTGGCAGGGCATACCTGTTGATGGCATGGATCTTATTCTTCCCATTGAGCTGGCTCTTCAGGACCTGTCTTATCCTTTGGTGGTACTTGGATGTTGCTGTCTTCCTTGCCTCCTCATCGTGGTTCCCATGCGACTGTGGGATGCCAAGGTACTTGTAGCTGGTCTGTATGTCTGCTATGTGGCTTACTGGTAGTTCCACCCCATCAGTCTTGACTACCTTCCCTCTCTTTACTACCATCCGGCCACACTTCTCCACTCCGAATGACATCCCAATATCCTCACTGTAGATCCGTGTCAGGTGGAGTAGCGAGTCGATGTCTTGTTCAGTCTTAGCATACAGCTTGATGTCATCCATGTAGAGGAGATGGCTAATGGTAGTTCCACTCTTGAACTTGTATCCATATCCAGTCCTTGTGATTATCTGGCTGAGGGGGTTCAAGCCAATGCAGAACAGCAGCAGGGACAGCGCATCACCTTGGTATAGGCCGCACTTGATGGCCACTTGTGCAAGCTGTCTTGAGTTGACTTCCAGCATTGTCTTCCACAGTCCCATTGAGTTCTTGAGGAAGGTCCTTAGTGTCCTGTTGACTTTGTATAGCGCCAGACATTCACAGATCCATGTGTGCGGCATTGAGTCGTAGGCTTTCCTGTAGTCAATCCAAGCTGTGCTCAGATTGGTCTGTCTAGACCTTGAGTCTTGGGTGACTGCTCTATCTATGAGCAGCTGGTGTTTTGAGCCTCTGGTGTTGTTCCCAATGCCCTTCTGAGCTGTGCTCATGTACTGGCCCATGTGGTTCTGTAGCTTGGCGGTTATGATGCCTGATAGGACTTTCCATGTTGTGGGGAGGCAGGTTATTGGCCGGTAGTTGGATGGTGCTGTTCCCTTGTGGGGGTCTTTCATGATCAGCACTGTCCTTCCTTGTGTTAGCCAGTCTGGGTGGGAGCCTTCTGCTAGCAGCTGGTTCATCTGTGCTGCTAGGCGTTCATGCACTGCTGTTAGTTTCTTTAGCCAGTAGGTGTGGATCATGTCCGGGCCAGGTGCTGTCCAGCTCTTCATGTTCTTGACCCGCTGTTGGATGTCTGCTACTGTGATGGTGACTGGTTCCTGTTCTGGGAGATTGCTGTGGTCTCTTCTCAGGTCCTGCAGCCACTTTGCACTGGTGTTATGAGTCTTCTCTTTCTCCCAGATGTTCTTCCAGTACTGTTCAATTTCTGCTGTTGGTGGCTCTGCTGTTATTGTGTTGTTGCACTGCAGTTGGGAGTACACCTTGGATGGTTCTTTGGAGAACAGGGCATTTATCTTTTTGGCCTCTGCTGCTCTACTGTATCTCCTTAGCCTGGTAGCCAGTGCTGTGAGCCTTTGTTTAGCAGTCTCTAGGGCTTCAGATGGAGTCAGGCCCTTGTATTTTTTCAGTAGCCGAGTCTTATCCTTAATCTCTAACACCCTTCTGTAGTTCCACCAGCCGGCTAACTTCCCTCCGGGTTGCCTTGATCTTATCCTCCAACCTCATTTTCCGGGGGGGGTACGTACTGGTGTTCTTCTTGATCATGTAGCCAAGCATCTCCAGGATTACAGAGGCTGTAGCGTATACCAGTTCATTGGTTTCAGTGATGGTGGTAGTAGGAATTGTCATTAGGGCTCTATTGGCATCTTCTAGCATACTATCTGATGGTACTTCTCCAACGAGCCTTGGTAAGCAGTCTCGAGGGTTGACTGTAGCTAGTTTATCCATGATCTTATGCCTCATATCAGCTGCTGTGCTCTGTAATGGAGGGGGTGGCAGTGAAGTTCCAGCTTCAGGTGTTGGCTGCACATCGAGTTGTTCTTCAGGGTCTTCTTCTTGAGTCCGGGATGTAATGTGGAGTTGGTCTATCTCCAGTTGTGAGAGCAGCTGCCTTTTTACTATGTCGAAGCGTTGGGTAACTAGCTGTTTCTCAGTTAGTGTGGATGTAGGTCTTTTGCCCATCCATAGTTCCCTCATATGTTTCATATATCCCCTCTCATTAGGTCTACTGTTGTAGTAGCATTCCATCAATTCCAGGTTCTCTTGTCTCATCCATGTATGGTTTGTTCCAGTGGCCCACTTATCGTCAGATTGTCCTGGTTCCCCAACATCTGGCACAGACCTTGTTAATCTGGGCAACATCCGAGCCGGCATGACTCTCCTAGTTCGTGACACTCTCATATTTGAGGTAGGCAAGTGAGGCGTTAGGGAGTCTTTTTGCCCAAGGACCCCTACTGGGAAGGTAGGCAGGTACCCACCGGGATTTGAACCCTAGTCTCCCGTATGAAAGGGCATCACTCTTAACCACTATGGCACTCTTAAGCGCTATGCTAGCTACTCACCCTCAATATATATAATGTGTTTAATATTTTATATTATAATATTTCAACATTATTAAATTAAATTGAAATGAATTAAAGCAACATATTTTAACAGCCTCAAAACATAATTTGTCTAAATTTTCATTCCACAGGAAATTTTGAAAATTTTGCCTTTTTGCTGCCATTAGGATGACAGCAGATTTTAAAATGTCACAGCATGCCATGGGAACAGAAATTGTGTTTTTCTTGGAGCATGCCCACCTAGCAGGCTTGAGGTGTGGAGGGAGAGAGAGACTGCAGTGTGTGGGTGACGTAGACCTTGGAGACACATCATTTTTTTCATGTCAAAGGTTAGTTCTTTGTTTGTGTGAAGGAGAAAGACAGAGTGAGCAACAGCAGTCATAATGTTTTATGTGAAGGAAACATCATGTCAGCTGCTGAATAGGACCCTTCATCCCTTTCTGTCATTACAGCAATGCACTCCCATGGAGCTAAGTTCATGAACTAGGTCTTTACAAGACACTGCTTGAATTAAAGAGTGCAAGTCAAGAGCTCTGTTGGCTGGTGGTGGTTTCCATACTCAAGGCATGCCTGCTGGATGTGTTTTGGATGTGTTCAATTTCATCAGTGCTGTTTTCCTTCCTTACTTGTCAATGAAGCAAAATAGAGGAAGGATAATTGTCTGTTTCACATGAAGTCAGGGCTTCAGGGGTTGAGTGAACTCAGCTAACTGAAGGCTAAATGCCAGCGTCCCAATAATTTCTCGGAGTGCCATTCTCTTTCACTGGGCCTTTCACTCATAAAGATGACTTGGTGGTATCAGTCATTTCTCATTACTTGCCTGGGGAAAGCCTGGCAATTTAATGCACTGAAATTGCTCACAACTGTTCAGTGCAGGGATGTGATGGTATTCTTGTTCTGTTTGCTTGCTGTACTTCTTAAATATCTCAATATGAGTTCCGTTGTCAATATATTGGGCAAGGAGAATTCCATCTACTGCAGCCAAATTTTAAAGAGACAGACAGGGACTCACACCCAGGGACACTTACATAAATATGTTGTTGGCACTTAATGCATTGCTGGAAGCAACTCTGATATTATGGAGGGAAGTATGAATAGCATAGAAATAGAAACCCACTGCCACACACCCAAGAACTTATCTCTATATCTTATACTGGAGGCACAAATCTATGCAATAATCTGATACACATCTCAAGCAGCCTGCAGAGGGGACACTGAAAATTGGATTCACTGAGGATGGAGTACTGCTATTTAAAAGTCAGAAAAAAAGTAACAGGGAAGACTGAAACCTAGTGAGGATGGAGTACTGCTATTTAAAAGTCAGAAAAAAAGTAACAGGGAAGACTGCAACCTAGTGAAGTTGAAAGTCATTGATCAAAGACACAGCAACTCCAACTTTCGAGATAGGCAGATGAAACAGAGAAGAGGTAGTGGAGAAGGTGAATCTCTCTCTAAAATATCTTGATAATCAAAGAGATTTAAAATCCCCGAACAGAAGGTTGTTTAGGGGAGCTTCCTTTGCTTCTATTTATAGTTGTCATTGTCAACTGTGATACATACAGCCTGTGTGTGATCAATCACAGCATGACAGACTGTGTAACATTTTATACAGGGGTTAAAGTAAGCTGGTACACCCCTGTAATGCAGTTCCGGGGCCCACAAATTCGAGGGGGCAGAGTGCCAGCGCCCTGAAAAATAAAAAAATCAGGCAGAACACATGTTCCGCCCTGCCCTGGCCCAGGAGCTGCAGCCAGGCTGGGGCAATTTTCAGATCTCCCACCCTGAGCATGCTCAGATACATGCTCAAGGTGGGAGTGGCCTGGCCAAGGACCATGCGAGGCCTCTGAGTCCAGTCCTCTGCATTCATGCCATGACCAAGTACCATCCAGGGGGGTGCAGGGGGTAGCGTGTGAGGCTGGGATCAGGGTAGGGGGCAGAGGGGACAGCGTGTGAAGCTGGGATGGGGGTAGGTGGGAGGAGGGGGCAGTGTGTGAAGCCATGAGCAGAGCGAGGGGGCAGAGTGTGAAGCCAGGATCGAGGTCAGGGAGGTGCAGAGGGATGGCAGGGCAGTGTGTGAGGCCAGGATTGGGGCCAATATTTTTATGGAGCAATAACCAATGTCTATGTTCCTGAGAAGTGATTGCAAATGCCTACCTGGGCAGGGGCCCATATATGCATAAAGGGGGCCCAGACAATACGGAAAGAGGGCCCAGGGATTAGGAGGGTTCCGGGTCTGTCAAATTATACTTTAACCACTGATTTTATATTCCCCTGGAAAATAATTAAACTTTGTTATAAAACTAGCTTATAGACAAAAATCACTGAGTCTGTCTCTTTAAAATGCCCTAGTGTTCACAACCTGACCATCTCAAACACCTGGTCCTTTGCAATCTAATAACTAATTAAACACAGTGGTCCAAATTTGTCATGATATCGTATGTCTGCACACTGAGAGAAGCTGACCCAAACATTTTCCCTGCAAAAATTGGTCTAACAAGTTCTGCTACAGAATGTTAAAACAAACAGACGAGGAGTCCTGTGGTGAAAGCTCATGCGAAAAATAAATTTGTTAGTCTTTAAGTGCCACAGGACTCACTGTTTGTTTGTTTTACTCAACTTGACTAACATGGCTACCCCTTTGGATCTTGGCTACAGAATATTGTAATTTTTTTATACATCTCCCTGCTGTCAGCACTTCAGACATAACCATTGTCTTATGAGCAGCCAGTATTATCATCTTATGAGTCAATTTCGGTGCAAATCTTGAACACTTATGACCTGGGTCTATTCGCTGAAGGGGGGGCAGAGGGAGATTGCCTGAAGTAGCATAGCACAAGCTGCATCCCAACTGGAATGTGAATTGGAAACTCACGGAGTTAAGGTTTCAGTTCCATCTGATATTTGTCCTTTCTTATTAGCCTGCTAGGAAACAAGGCAATCAATGCCAGTTATGACGACAGCATTTCTGTGGTGAACTGATTCCATCTCTGGTCTGAGGGCCACAAAACTAGTTTCAGATGGGCTCTGGATTCTGGTTTATGCACCTTTGACCTGAGAAGTGCCAATAACAGGTAGACTCTGCACTCGTGATCAAGCAGAGGGCCATAAGCAGCAAATGGGAAGCTTCCCCTCTAATTAAAATGTCGTGCTTTTCATACTTAAAACAGCTCAGAAATCTCTTGCTGGGTCTTAAGCTGTTGACAGTTTAACAACAGCTAAACAGCATAATATGAAAAGAGTATGAGACATAGATGAGTAGCTTTTCCTCAGCAGGACATTTGTGCTCTACTATGCATTTGAAGATGTTTTCCTTCGTGGCAATGCTTGAGGTTCTGCAATGAAACAGATGTGACTGGAAACAGAACTACTTGTTTTCCAGTAGATATATATTTTAAAAGGCTTGCAAACAAAGCCCAGAGCATCTCCTGTCCTAATCTCTGCTGTGTTCTCTTGGGGCTGCCTTCATTACAGAAGCCACTGGGGTATATTTTACCCTCTTTAATCTCCTAAGAACAGACCGTGCCTCCAAAAAAACAAAAACACCACACAGACCCCAAAAGGCAAGATATGAAGGACTGACTTTTCTTATCTTGCACAGCTTACGTTTCCTATAGCTTCTGTGCATTAATCATGAGTGTTCCTATCAGCAAGTTGCTGAGGAATAGACTGAGGAGAGACTGCTATGTTTAGTGACAGGCTGGATGGATCAGACCTGCATGAAGGTGCCCCCTCCAGCGCAGCAGATGCCGGCGAAGATGAATGACATCATAGTTCAGCGCAACGGCACAGTCCCCATTTTGGTGCCCCTCAAACTTCGGCACCCCCCTGCGCTGCTTACCAGCCTTGGTGCCATCTAACATTTAAGCCTCTGTATAAAGAACAGAGTCTTTGTCTATTTAGAGTGTGAACTGTTTGAGACAAGGATTGCCCCTTATTATTTAAATGGACAGCACCCACTACAATGGGGCTTCGATTTTACTGGAGCCTTTAGGTGCTACTATAAACAATAACAATAGAAGCTACCCTAAGAAATGTTGTTTGTATATCCTTGGATGCATGCATTTTATCTGAGCACTATATCATCTAGTTACTCTAAAATGTCTGATTGTAAACTGGAAAGTTACGCAGGCCATGGGCATTTCTGTAGCATTTGGGAATAAAACTCTTGAGTAGCAGTTCAAAGGGTAGACCTGAATATGTGTTGTGAATACAAAGTGTTGCTTTGTAACAAATCTCAAGTAAAACAAAGAGGAGAGCTGTCCCAACACTCCTTGGAATAACAATATCTAGCAGTTATGGACATGGCTTAATTAAAAGGCTGTCATGATTGAGCTGATCTCTTTCATGTTTTAGTCCAAGGAGAATTCTTGAGTGGACATTTCATGTTAAGTGAAAGACCCTCAGTTGACTTAAATGTTGCTTTGCTGACTTCTCTACCATCCTAACTGGTCCTAATACTGCTTTCAGATGTCATACGTGTTCCCCAGATGTTCTGCAAAATGGCAGCATTGGATGTAACCCTATGGAAGCAGAGAAAACTGGCTGGATCACTGCTTGATGACAATTAAATTTTTTCTAATTCAATTGAAGCCTTGGATGTCTCTTTCATTTAACTTTAGCCATACTGATTCAGCTGTGAGCAGCTAATGTATCTACCATTTAATATCAAAGTATTTAAACATAACAAAAAAATAAAATCTAATGGCTGTATAATTTCAGCAGCTCATTTCCAACCCCACTCTTACAACAAAACAAACCTCAGCTCATATGCCGCAGAGAGCTCTCCAGAAGGGCTTAATTAAATTTATAACCAAAATAATGGGGGTTTAAGAGGACACAAGGGAAATATACTCCTCTCACAGAGCATTATTGAGAGCCAATATAGCAAAACCAGTATTAAAGAGAAAATTGACTGCTTATGACTTAATTCCTATAGAAATTTAAAATGAGTTTTCACAATTCTCTCTTGGAACACCATGGAAATGTAGATTCCAGTTCTCTGGTTGTGACTATGTGACTTACAATTTGCTATTCATAACATGCATCCAAATCTAAAATGCATGGTGTCTCAAAACAACTCTCCCTTCCTCTCCTGGCTCAAATGGGCTTTGATTGGTGGTGATAAATATCCTGGTACATATGTCAGGTGCTTAACTCCACCCTGCCAAAATAAAGGTCCCAATTGTCAAGCCAGCATAGACAGGCGGCATCTCAAGAGATAAGTAATGCTGGATTTCCAATGATCTCCAGGTGAATGGTCATTCTGAGTGACACTTGAGACCTTTCCAAGGGCTCTGATTTTTCAGAAAGTGCTGAGCCCCTGTCATCAGAACATCAGGCCCCTTTAAATTGTGTCAAGTTGGGAGTCCAACATTACTAGATCCTTTGAAAAATGTAGGCTGGAGTTAATTCCTCAGCATTCCTACCTGGGAATGAGATTTGAACTCAGACTCTTTCACCTTAAAAGCATGAAGCCATTGCTCTCTATTAGCTCACATCAGTAGTACTTCTTTCTAGAACCTCTTGACTTCAGTGGGCTTTTGATTTAGCCCCTACACATGAGTAGCCGCACTGAAGTCAACGTGCTTAAAGTCGCATGTGCTAAAACAGGGCTCAGTGGTGCAATTGAGTTAAGTAAAAAGCTCAATAAACCCCATCATATCATCTTTGTGTTTGCCAGGGTGGACTGAATGTTGCTTCTGCATGTTTTGTTCTCAGTGATAGCTTGTTGTTGGGAGTTGGGTGGTCTCTTTCTCCCCCCAGTTTGAACCTTCATGGGTTTAGACCTGTGAGGTGCTTTGAGTTTTAGGTAGAAAAAAAGTTCCAATCAAGGTCTGCTGAGATTGCTCTGGTTCAATCCATTTGTACAGCACCTAGCACACAGGGCTCTTGATCTGTGATTACAGCTCCTAGGTGCTACTGTACTATTAATAATAATCATTATTATTATTATTAACCCATGCTTGTGGCTTGACACCAGTGGTGCAGCCACTTCAAGAGTTCAAAACATTGTTTACAGCTTCTTAAAACTCCAGCTAACTTGAGGTGGAGACTGATTCTGTAAATGCGGGTGCAATAGACACAGCACTTCCCTTCCAGGCCCTTTCAGTCTTTTAGCATTTATCACATTCAGATGATGAAATCCCCATCAATCTCTGGAGGAAGCAGCAGCCTTGGCTGAACATTTTGCATTAATCTTTTTATTACATTTTTAATTCTCTGCTCTGTTGGATTTACCAGGTCTACAGCTGTGAGAGCACGACAGCCTTTGGAGGATGGGGTCTGTGTGTGATGTACTGTGTGAGGCTTAGCCCAGTGTTGATGACCTGTGTGTGCACTTGACATCTTCACTAGGAGAAAGAAACTGTTTCCCTTTATCATTAGGAACGGCTGGTTACTTACCAGTAACCGTCCTTCTTCGAGACGGGCTGCTTGCATACATTCAATATCAGTATTAGGTGTCTACGTGTCACAGCGCACGATTGGATGGAAGCATTTTGCCCTAGCCTCTCAGAGCAGGGTCAGTGGCTGATGCTCCCTCCAGCCATTCCCATGGCTATATATACGGCCCCAACCTTGACCCTCCCCAGTCCCCTTAGAGTTGCCAACTCTGAAAAGTGGGGACAGTGGGGGGGCCCCTGAATGTATGCACACAGCCCATCTCAAAGAAGGACAGTTACGAAGTAACCCACCATTCTTTTTCGCGTGCTGCTCGGAAACATTCAGTATTAGGTGACTTCTAGCCATACTGTAGTGGTGAGTGGAGCTGGGGTTTTCCACCTTCAGCACGGTGATTCCCTTAGGTGAAGCTCCAAAGGGCGGACATCCGAGGTAAGCATATAAGAGGGGAAAAGTAACTCCATGAGGCCCTCCTGTGAGGAGGCTCATGGGGCCTATCAAGAACTATAAGCCACCTTGAAAAGGGGGTTGGGTCTAAACCCAGAGCGCAGGACTGGCAAAGCCCAAAACCCCATAAAAGCAGTAGGAGATAGGGACTTCATGTTCCTAACTGAAATAAACTTGGGCTACTTGTACCCAAAGGCCACTAGCCAGGGGTAAACTGGCAAAGGAGGCCACCCTCTGGGAAAAAGGGTATGAGAATTACCCTGGCAATACCCAACACAAGAGGATCCTGCTGGACCCTGTGCAACGAAGATCTAACCCCAGCCTTGTGGTTCAAACTAGGATCAAACTTGGCACCTGGAGTAAGATACCAGACATCTGTTAATAAAGCCTATGAAGGGGAGGAGAAGGCTTGTGCTCCTCTGAGGGGATAGGGTGTACATGGCCTTAGTCCCACAGGAGTCTAAAACCTGCAGTAACTGGTCGTGGTGACCAGTTGGAGGTAGTAGGGAGAGGCAACTTTGGTCCTCCCCAAGCAACCACGGCTCCTAATGCATGCTTTATACCCAGGGTGGGTAGAAAGCTACCTCAATGCCCCAGTGCTACAGCACTGGGAAGAGACAGAGCACTTTCTCCTGTGCTTCTGGCTTAGACCAGTGCCACCCAGGGCTTTCAGTGCAGCTTCCTCCATTGGCTCCAGGGAGCTTGGTGCCATGTTTGGCATTGGAGAGTGGTACTGCTCACGAGGGGACCACTTCCCCAAGAGGAAAGTAGGCTTTCTTCTCTATCTTAGAGGTTTCAGCAACGTAGGTGTGGGCAAAAGCAACAGAGCGTTAGCTGCCTCAAAGGCCTCCGGGGTAGTAGGGACCTTCACTGCCTCCTCTTCACGGCACCAAGAGTAGCCCGGCCATGGTGAGGTGGACCAGCGAGAGCACTTCAGCACTGAAGTCGGTGCCGATTGCACCTTCTTCTTGATGGGAGCAGCGCCGAGATGACTCCGGTGCTGATCTGGCACGCAGTGCCGGTGCTGGTGCCGAAGGCAACCCCAGTTCTTTGGGGGCAGGCTGCCACACTTGCTCTAAGGTCAACACACAGTGCTTTGCTCTCTGTCTTTGAGCATCCTTGGTTTAAAGGACTGTCAGATCGAGTAGGCGGTAGCCTGGTGGGACTCCCCCAGGCACCGCAGACACTCCTCATGGGGATCATCCTGCAGGAAGGCATACCGCAAGAAATGCAGGGTTTAAAGTGCAGCATCTGGGGTTGCTGTTGGGAGCGGTGTCCCAGCTCCAGACTCACGCGAAGTGTAGAAGATCCGGTTCTTGGTGGAACAATATCCACAAAGAGGTCCTCTAGCTTAAACGGGAGGGTCATACAAGGAAGTAATGACAGGCACTTGTGAACGCAAGGACAGGGCTGTTCCAAAACCATCGCTGAGGGCGGAAAAAGGAATTGGGGAGGGTCGGGGTCGGGGCTGTGTACATAGCCACGGGAGTGGCTGGAGGGGGTGTTGGCTACCTACCCTGCTCTGACAGGCTAAAGCAAAATGCTTCTGACCAATCATGCACCGCGGCATGTAGACACCTAATACTGATACTGAATGTATCTGAGCAGTGCTCAAAGAAGAACTCATTTTCCATTCCCAAGGTTGAGATTAAGACAAAACAACAACAGGGAATTCATTGAACCCAGCAGATTAAGTCATCCTGTTGTGAGGGCTGACCCACCCCTAGGGCTGAAAGTTGGGTTCTGACTTGCAAGGGAGAGGTCTCCCTTTGGCCCTCATGCCATTTGTTCTTAACATTACAATAGCTCAGACAGTGATGGTTTTTCTTCTAAGCATCCTGCCAGTCTGCTGAGAAATTTGCTTGGCTATCTCAGTCTGGGACTTCACTTAGGAATGTATCTGGCTGCAGGTGGCAGAATGCAAACTGTGACTACAGTGACACTGTAGTCAAATGAGACCAATCCCTTTCGCTCACTACTCTGCCAAATTGTGCCAATTTTTGCCATTGGCTACTTCTGGGGAGGGAAGCAGAGCCAGGCACTTAGCGGGAACTAACCAAACTAGGCAATTATCAAGTGATCCATGCCCTATTGTCCAGTTTCTGTTTCTGGCTGTCAGGGGCTTAGGAACAGCCAGAGCATGGGGCTGCATCTCTGGCCATCTTGGATAATAGTAATTGATGGACCTATCCTTCATGAACGTAGCTAATTCCTTTTGGAACCTAGGTATACTTGAGCTTTCACTGGATCCCCTGGTAATGAGGTTCACAGATTGACTGTGTGCTGTGTGAAGAAGTCTTTCTTCTGTTTGTTTTAAATCCGCTACCTAGTAATTTCTTTGGGTGTCCCCTGGTTCTTGTGTTATGGGAAGGGGTAAATAACACCTTCATATTCAATTTTCTTCATGGTATTCATCATTTTATAGGCTTTCATTGTAAGAACGAGATGGATCCTTAGAACCAGGGCATAAGAAAGGAGGGCAGAGCGCAGAAGAATGGGAAAGATCAAGGGTTGAAAGGACAAAAGGATGGGGAGGGAGGGTCAAAAGGGCACCAAATTAATAGTGAAGACCTTTTCACTTAAGTGCCTCTACTCATCAGGTCGAATGAACACTATGTGAGCCAGTCTGGGGTGGAAACTGATCCCATCTGATCCAGAGGGTATCTGAGGCTTACACTGAAGAGCACTCTGTGTACAGTCCATGAGATAATGCAATACGAAAGTGTGTGGTGGCAAGTACTCTATTTGTATGCGGTTGGGGAACTGAATTTCCTAATTGGAACGGTCACCACAAACAAATGATTGTCACTCAGCCCATACAGAGGCAGTTGACATGCTGGCATCTTGCAGCCTAATTAGCAGGTGCCTATAGAAAATAATGTTACATGAAAATGTAACGGCTAGAGTTGATTGGAGTACTTTAACAAGCAGAACACAGCACTGTGGTGGCATATGGAACCTGAAAGAAAAAAGATGTCTTCTTCTATTATTTGCAGTATGATTAACTCCACCCAAAGCACAGGAAACTCATTAAAACTTAAAACCAGTCATCAAATCCACAGAATAATGACAGCAGCTCTTGAAGGGTTACATCTGAAGTGCCACAGTGGAAACATTACAGACTCTTCTACTGACTGCTAAATGGTTAGTTCATAAGCCTCTCTCCAGTTGTTTGTTCTCATATTGTCCCACTAGAGAAAACCAGCAGATGAAATCCTAGATGTTTTTTTCCTCCTAGCTATTCCCGTCAGTGTTTCTTTGTCTGAGCTGTTGATTTCTTGGTATGAGTTTATCCTCCGCGGCTAAAAGGCTGCACCTCAAGAGGTATCACAGAAACTCAGGCTGAAACCTGGTCAGTAGTATCTATTTTGAAAATGCTTCAGAGTGGATCCTCAATAGCCTTCCCTGGATAACCCAGAGTGTGTTGCCAAGATTCAGGCTCCATGTTAACTTAGAAGAGCCAGATACTAAATCTATAGCAGTGCCTCTAATTTCTCTTTGCATGAGTTCTAGCAGGTGAATCTGGTACATTCATGACTCATTTTGGGGGTTCACTCAGAATAGTAAGGGGTTATGTCACCACCTCCCCATGTGCTTCTGTTCTACACTTGAAACTGAAGGCTGCTTAATATGTTTTTGAAGCCCTCACCTCCTCCCCAAATTCCAAGTTTGCTTTGAGCACAGTTTGCATAAAGCGTGGAGAAGAGAGTTTGCCAAGTTAACAGTGAAATTGAAGAGTCTCATCAGTCTGATTATAGATTTGGCAAAAGTTGCATAAGGCCTTTGCTTCTGAAGGCATTTAAGTGTGTTTTTTAAGGTGGCTCTATACTTGGGTGGACGCTTTCATGGCCATATGTTAAAATGGAAATAAACAGACTCATAGCTTGTTTTTTAGGGTGCTGATCTATAAAGACCAAATTTTGTTAAACTGATTCATGCAGTTGTCCCCTTTTTGATGTTATTTCCTTCTGGCTATTCCCATCATGCTGACCTTTACTATCTCATTGGTTTCTTATGTTCCTGTCCATCTGCCCGTATCCACCTGTTATCTTTTGCCTTATACTTAAAGTGTAAATTCTTTGGGGAAGAGATTGTGGTTTAGATTTGTATTTGTACAGCACCTAGCACAATGGAGTTCTGGTTTATGCCTGGTACTCCTCGCTGCTACCCCAATACAAATGATAAATGGTCAACATCATCCTTACTCAAGCCTTGGAGCCACCAATCTCATCTCATCTACCTTGGAACTTAATCGAGAAAGCAGTCTCACTGATCAATTTCCAGTATACAAATGAATAGTTCTATGGCAGAGTAAACTCAATAAAAACTATTAAATTAATCAGAAAACTATAGATCTCTTTTCAGCCTGTGACTTGGTGGGGTCTCTCAAAGTAGCTTATTTGGATTCTTTTTTGCAAGGCAGAATTAAAGCAGGGATGTCGAAATTTGGATCTAGTGGTATATTAGTGGCCTTTCACAGCAGTAGGCAACAAACAGAATTGGTTTCAGGAGAAGACGGTCACCTTCGGTCATAAATTAGGTTCAAAATGGAATTCAGGTCCAGATAGAGCTCAAGAAGCTCTGGCAGATTTTGTCTGATAGGCATCTCTAGGCTTCATGTATTTCTGGAGGCAGGAATCTCTTCGGGGCATCTCCAGACAGACAGCCACTGTGCAAAGCAGGGGCCGCTTTTCATTAGGGCCTTAATTACACACATTACCTCTCCTGCTGCTCACTGTTGGGAACAGTGCAAAGCAGAACAATTGCTTAGTCTGAGTATCTACAAATGCTAGTTCCAGGCTAGAGTAGGCCTCTGCCACATGTGAGTCCAGCTTGTTTACACAGAGGAATGGGGAAGGTCACTGGCCGGGAACTGCCAGCTACCTGGTTTTGATTTTTCTTTCACAGATCTAAGGAGTTGCAGCTTCATTCTGTAGGTCTGATCCTACAGTTTGTCAGCCTTACTGATGGCTCTGGAGGCAATACAGAAAGAGACAGCTGTCTGCAATAGCCTTATCTGGGGTTTCCAATCTTTACTACTCCAGAAAAATAAATAATACAAGTGAGGGAGAAAATTCCTGCAAGGAAGAACAGGAGCTGACTGCCATGACCTTTTGCAAGCTCTAACTGCAGTCATCAGCCACATGTCACAGGGCAAGCAATCCCTTTAAGGCCAATTGGGACAGCCCCTCTTGGCTTTAGTAACTTCATCCCAGCCAGGTGTTAGTAAGGTAAGCAGCTGGGCCTCATAATGAGAAGGGCTACAAGGTATCAGGCTGAAGTCTGGAACTTCAGAACACAGTTTAGGTTGATAAAGGAAGCCTTAGGGCTAGGCCTTCAAGAAAAAAGGAAGGGCCCTAGGTAGAAGCTGCTGGCATTGCTGAGGAGAGGGCATAGAGAGTGGGAAGAAGACCCTGAGAGGGATGATATTCTTTTGAGAAGAATGCAGAATTCCTCAAGCCTCTGAGACTAGGAGTGATGTGCAGGGAACATCAGAAAACTGCAGGCTGTGAAAGGACTCAGTAAAAGGAGTCTGAGGGTCAGCTTCTAGTAAGGACTGAAAGGTATCCTTGAAGGGCAAGAGCTGACCTCAGAAATGGATAGACAAGTCATGTGGAGAGAGGCAGAAGCATACTTTCTTTAAATGTTTTGTTTGGTGTTTAATTAGCACAGTTTGTTACACCAGAATTTCCAGCATGATCTGGCCAGAGTGATGAGTGGCCTGGGAGACCGCTGGGGAGACAGGGTGGCTGACAAAAGAAGGCCCTGGAGTAGCAAGAGTCTCTGCAATGCTGTGTGCTAAGCTGGGGGACTGCTCTGGTGGTAAGTGAGGCCCAGGATTCTGGGCTTCCTATTATTTGTAACTCCTGAGGAGCTGTGTGGCTTGTTTAATTAACAGTGTTACGAGAAACCATCCTTCTTTGAGATGGGCTGCTCTCATACATCCAATATTAGGTGTCTGCATGCTACAGTGCATGACTGGCGGGAAACTTTTTAGCCCTAGCCTGTCAGAGCAGGGTTGGTGGCCAATGCCCCCTCTGGCTGCTCCCACAGCCATATATAGATGGCCCTGATCCTGGGCTCCTTAGTCCCTTCTTATTGCTAACTTTGAGTAGCGGGGACAGTGGAAGTGGCCTGAAGGTATGCAAGCAGCCCATCTTGAAGAAGGATGGTTACTGGTAAATAACCCACTGTTCTTCTTTGAGTACTGCTTGCACACATTCAGTATTAGGTAACTGCTAGCTGTACTGTGGAAGGTGGGCAGAGTTAGATCCTCATCCACTATCAGCATGACTACCTCCATGAGGCACCCCACCCAGTGATTGGGTGAAGGAGTGGTGGGTCGTCAAGTGAACACTGATGAAAACGCCACCAACTGTAAAATCTTTGTGGAGAAGATGCACATAAGAGTGCTGAGGGGTCATTATTGGAGTTCTCTGTTGTACTGTCACAGAAAAAATAGCAAAGAGAATTGTTGATAGCAATGTTCCTCTAGCCTGTAATGAGACTACCATTCTATCAGTAGAATGGTCTCCTGGGAAGGGCCATCTTCAACCAGAGTAGATGGCTCTTATTACCAACAGATGGTAGAGTGGAGCGATGGGTGCTACCTTTGGGAGCATAGTCCCCTAAGGAAAAACAATTGAGGCAAGCCACTAGCCAGAGGGGTGAGAAGCACTCCACCCCTTCCTTCCAAGCAGAGTGGCTTGTGACACACTTCCGCTGAAACTCTGCTCAAGATGCTGTGGGCAGAGCTATGGTAAGGAACACCCTCGTCTAGGTGACCCACCCCTGTGTGGAAGGGGGTAGGGAGAACAACCACAAGGGGAATACAGGAATCTCGTCCCTTGATCTAATTGTATGGGGAAGAAAGGGGGAAAGGGTCTGTGGATTGAGGCCTAAGCATTTGGTAGGCCTATCTATGAAGGACCTGAACCTCTGGAGGCATTCCGCCAACAGGGGTGCCTCAAGTGGAGGAGTGGGTAAGGAGAGGTGAGGACATCCCAGGGACATCTCAGAGAGCCCTTTTCAGTGGGGCTAATCAACTAACCTGACAGAACAGGGGATTGGCTGTCTGGGGCTTGTGGAAGAGGACATTTGCCTGTGCCTGGTTGGGGGAGAAGCCAGGACAGAATAGTCTCCCAGCTGAGGGCTACCCATGAGGCTTGCCCGTGGGATGGACGAACCAGTATGGAAGATTGTCCTTAGCAGAAGCGGAAGCCAAAAGAGGTATATCCCTACAGTGGGGCTCAATGGTCCCACTGAGCATCTAGAAGGGTGTGCAGGACCTGGGGAGGTGAGGGAGGGCTAAGAGAAAAGAGGATGCAAACTCGCCATCTTATTTGGGACCTAAGAGTCGGAGTGCACCATTCTGCAATCATTCCCCCCCCAAAATCCGTTGCAGGTCAATGTGGAGAAAAAAACTGCACTCAGGATCGACAATAGGAGCATACCTGGTCCAGTGTGTCAGACTTGGGGGTAGGGGGAAGGAGATGGGGCTCAGGGCACAAAGGAGGGGAAGTTACTATTCTCCATTGCATGTCCCACCAGGCTGTAGCTGGGGAGAGGGGCCCTGGTATGGATGCTGGGGTAGAGAGAGGAGCAGCATATGCTTCCTCTTTGTATCACTGTCACCCCTGGTTCCCCACTAAGGCTTTAAGGGCCCATGCAACTAGATCTGGGCACACGTGGATGGTGGCCTCTATTTGGCTCGCCCTCGTTTGGTCTGAAGGATCGCTGGGAGGGAGAGAGATCCCGAGACTGATTGTGAGGGGGTGGTCTGACCTGAGCAGTATTGGAATGTTGCACTGAAGTTCAAGGTTGGCCCTGAAGGAGGGTAAGGTGACCTCTCCAAAGTTGATCGTCTTAATGAAGGGCCCACTGTCCCACAGAATGAGGGCCCTTTGTGGGCAGTCACTTTATGTAGAGGGGTCTATAATGAAATGCCTCTAATCTCAGATCTTTGTGGGGTTGCGGCTGGCTGGGTGAGCGTCTGGACAAGCATCTGGGCGTCTGACAAGTAAGCATGCCCATGGATCTGAGGGCTGACCTTGGATCACGGAGTCAGTGGCCTGGGCAAAAAGAGATCGTCCCTCGAGGCGGAGGTCTAATATGGACTGTTGCAAGTCCTGAGGCAGGTCTGAATCTTGGAACAATGCTGGTTGACGCATAACCATGGCCGTAGCTATGGCATGGCTGGCCGTGTCCAAGGCATCCCAGGCTGCTGTTAGGGCATCGTGGGAGGCAAAAGTGCCTGTGGGGGGAAGCTGTGGAAGTGCCTCATAGTGTCCCACAGATCTAAGGAATATCTGCTAACTAAGGCCTGGTGGCTAGCAATCCTAAACTGAAAATCTGAAGTTGAATAGGCCTTTTGACCCAGGAGGTTGAGTCTCCTAGTCCCTGGGACAAGACAGCCCTGCCTACCTGGGATGGCTTCCACCAACTGGGAGCTAGAAGCCAGGAGCTCCACCAAGTATGGGAACTGCTCGGGAGGAACCTGGTACTTATGGCCCCCCACCTTGGAGACTGGTGGAACTGAGGCAGGGGTTTGCCAGTGTGTCCCGGTGATGTCAAGAATACTGCTGTGAATGGGGAATGTGATTGCTGCTGTAAAGGATGAAAACCCCAGGTCAGACAAGGTGTCTTGGTCCCCCTCAAGGGTTGAGACCCTGATGCCCAGGTAAGCAGTCACCAGGTGAAGAAGGTCAAAGCGTGTGGTAGGGTCTTCTCTGTAAGACTCTGGCCTGGGGTTCATGGCTCTAGCAGGGAGAGAGGACATCCCAGTATCGGGATGTCTTGTTCTGGGGTCGCAGTGCTGGGTGGGAACTCCCTTTCTGTGGCCTCGGGGGAAGGCAACCGGCTTCGAGCATGGTACTGGGAAACAGCTGGTCCCGGAGACCCTTCAGTGGGAGGCCGGGCCAGGGGAATGCATTTTCAGACCCCTTTGCTGTGCTGAGATGAGCGTCGGCACTGTAGGGGTTGGAGCCCTAAGTGCTGCAGTGGCATGAGGCTGAAGAGGAGGGGAGCACTTATGAATGCATTTTCATGAGAGATTCTGTATGGTGCTGGGTGAAATGGAAAGGAAGGCAGGCTTACCTTTCTGCTTCGGTGGCCTGGGCAGTGTAGGCGTGTTCAGGAGCAGAAGAGCCTCCACTGTTTCAAAAGCCTCCAGTGTGGATGGCACTGTGATGGGCTCTGGGCCTTCACTACCAGAAGGGAGAGCTGGAGGGGAGCTGGCTTTTCAGTGCCAAAGTTGACAGTGTGATTTCTAATACTTTGCAGGAAAGTGGTGCCAAAAGGGCCCCCCCACCGGTGCCAACTGGCATGTGGTGCTGGTGCCAACACAGGGCGCTCAGGTGCTCCAATCCTTTTCCTTGGAGCTGAGGTGCCAGTGGCAAGGTCACATGGTGTCAAGACAGTGCCAAGTCAGAGGCCGATCACAGCTTTTTTTTTTTTTATTCATAGCTGGAGAGCAGTGCCGAGAGGGCTCTGGTGCCCACTTAGCATGTGGTACTTGGGTGCAGCGGGAGTACCTGGCATCAGCTGTGGGGCCCATTCCTGGGCAATGTTACGTAGCTTTCACTCCTTGTCCTTCTGAGACCTTCATCTGAAAGATCTGCAGATGACCCATAATCCATTCGGTGAGACTCACCCAGGCGTTTAAAGGACTCCTCAGGGGGGTTGTCCCTTGGGAAGGCCTTGCCACAACTCACACAGGGTTTGAACCCTGGCGTGTTGGGTGGCACGTGGTAGCGGGTTCAGGCTTTGATTGGAAGGACTCAGTCAGAATGCCAGGTCACAGCTGAACGATGACCATGAACAGGTCTTCCAGTGAGAATGGATGGTTCATAAATAGAGAAGACAGACAAGGACTTGCGCAAACGCAAGAAGTGGGCTGTTCTGTAATCTTTGCTGTGGGTGGAAAAAGGAACTGAGAGCCCAGTGTTGGGGCCATCTATATATAGCCGTGGGAGTGGCCAGGGGGGTGTTGGCCACCAACCCTGCTCTGACAGGCTAGGACTAAAAATTTTCCGGCCAATCGTGCACTGTGGCACGTAGACACCTAATACTGAATCTATGCAAGCAGCGCTTGAAGAACTAATCTTTTGGTTAACATAAAGTTCCAGTTTTCCAGGCCCTAAGCCCCAGCAAATCTGTGTCTCCACAGTGCCAGTGGTATGGTAAAGAAGAGATGCAAAATATCAGGTTATTTTGAAGAGCTAAGGCCCATAAGCTGGGTTCTCTGTCAAGGTGGATGCACACAGACAGACCCTGTGGTTCTTCCTGGCTCTCTTGTTGTCTGACTGATGAACAGGCACTGTGTGTTATCTAGTGTCATCAGTTAGGGTCTCTGTAACAGGCTGGCAAGACCTGGTTGGCACATACTGGGATCAAACTGGATGGGGGTAGGGTCTGATGATTCCTAGGTATGGGATGCAGATGAAGGCCCAACTCTGTTGGAATGCCTGGGACCAGGAGAGGACTAGGAGACTGCTGTCTGGTAATTGGGGTGCAGTGGAGGATTTTGAGAGGGCAGGCAGGTGGCTGGCACTGGGTGGGGGCTCATAGGCAGAGTGGAAGTCTTGATGGCAGAGCCATAATGTGGTGTTTTGCTGCCCAGGGCACATTCTGATCAGAACGCGCCCCTTCCGTTTATCAGCACTTAGAGCCAGCACCGCAAACCCACCCCTTTAATAGAGCGGCTCCGTTGAGTTGCTCCAGGCCGCCCAGGGCTTTGCCCCATCTGGGCAGCCATAGTTACAGCTCTGCTTGATGGCTAAGCAGCCAGAGGCCAGGAAGGTCACCCTCCACAGTGGGAATGAGACTTGTCACTCCACAGTTCCTCCTTTTGTGTTGAATGATAGCTAGGACCTCAGGCAAGGGCACTGGACTGACTTGGGTAGGGCCTATTCATGTGATTGGGCTCAGAGCTATAACTAAAGAATTTGGTGCCTCAGGGGTGTGTTCGGATTGGAACATGCCCCTTGCAATAGCTGGCACCTGGAATGAGCAGCAAGCAATGTGCCCTTCAATGCAGCAGCTCAATGGAGCCACTCCGGCCCACTTGGGGCAAAGTCTCACTCTTCCTGGCATAGTTACAGCCCTGATTGAGCTCATCAGATGCCAGAGAAAACAAGGAGTCCAGTGCTACTTTTAAAGACTAACAAGTTTACTTACCTCATGAGCTTTAGTGGGAGAAAATCCCACTTCATCAGATGCTTGAAGATGGGGAAACTTACCTGATCCTATGACTTATACTTCCCTGCATTGATTTTCCTCCCATTCTGTAAATTCTCCATGATTGTTCATCTGATGAAGTGGGGTTTTCTCCCAAAAAGCTCATGCAATAAATAAATTTAGTAGTCTTTAAAAGTGCTACCAGACTCCTTGTTTGTTGTGCTGAAATAGACTAACACAGCTACTCTTGTGGAAGATGCCTGAGCATAATGTCTTCACTTAACCTTAGCTATTGCCCTGGTTTTAGCCCTAACTCTCCTATCAACCAGCAGTGTCATAACTACACATATGGGCACCTGAGCAAGCAGCCCCAAAGGTGCCCACCTTGGCCCAAATCGGGGCCCATCTGTCTTCCCCCCCCCCCCAGCGGTAGGGGTTCCCTACCCCTCCATGGCCAGAGCTGGGCAGGGAGCGCCTTCCCCGGCTGCCAGAGGAATACGTCTTTAAGGTGCACCTGGAGCTTTGCCCCATTCACTGTGCTGTAGTTACAGCCCTGTCAGCCACCCTGGAAAACCTAACCTGGGTGTAAAGGCACTTTCTGCCTAGGCTAACTGAACCAGCTGGGAGTGTGGGTTAAAGCACAGTCAGTGTTGTAACTTGCCCTGCAACTCTGTAGCAGTGCCATGGCTCTGCTATGGCACACCAGGGGTTAAAAAGTTGTGTATGGCCAGGGGCCAATCAGGTGAGGGGGCTGCTGAGCCAATCAGAGGGCAGGTTACCAGTGTATAAGGGAGAAGCTGAGCCACTGAAGTCAGTCTGCTGTGGGAGTTGCAGGGGGAAGGTTCTCCTCCTGGTAGGGGGAGCCAGCACCCTGAAGAGCACCAGGTGGCAACAGGCACTTGGGGCTGACTGGAGCTGGGCAGCCTCTGGAAGCAGACTGTGAGAGTGGCTGGAGCAGTGGTCTGGGGGCAAGGAGCAGACAGCAGCTGAATGCCAGTGGTGAGTCTGTGTGTGGCTGGGGCTGTGGGGAAGTGGCTCAGGGAGTTGATGAAGACTATGGAGTGACTGGAGGGGAAGGAGAGACCTCAGTGGAGGCATTTAGTCCCTGGTTCAGGGCCTGGAGAAGAAGGTGGGCCCAGGCCCCTTCCTTGCTCCTTCAGTGTGGCATGGGTGTCTGAGATGGCACAGGCTTGTAGGCCATTAACTTCTAGTGGCCAGAATGAGGGTGAATTGGCTGTAGATTATTTTTTAGTGGCTGGAACCCTGGAAGGGGTGGACTTTAGGCTTAGTTGGAGGGCTAAGGTCCTGGGATTGGACTCAGGAATAGAAGTCTGTGTGAGGAAGTGGAGTGTGGACCACTAGAGCAAATTCCCCATAACACCACCAGAAGGTGCCCTCCAGGTGGGTCCAGTGCTGCACCTGTATATAACCTCTACTTTGCTCAGAGGGTGCAGGCAAAAATCCCTCTAATGCAGATTGTCCTCTAAAGTCATCCCAATTCCCCTTGCAGGGATTGACAAATTCCCCTGTGGATGATGCAACTGACTGAGAACAATCTTGCAGCCTCACACAAAGGACCATGGGTTGTGCTGCCAGAGATATGTAGGTGCCTGCAGAAGTAGCAAGAACACAGCAACATGGGGTCAGGGTTTTCTGTGGATGGGTTATAAGTGGCTAGACCAACTTGGTGGCACACACCCAAATGACAATCACTTGAGTTAATTATGCCATGAAGATCTAGACTGGCTCAGCTGGCCATCCCATGAGTAATGAATCTATCTGTGGCATGGATGCCAATCATGCTAGCTTTCCCTCTCTTTTTTTTCTTTTCCTGAGCTCTAGCAGTCAGGGGAGCTCTGTCCTGGTTCATTCTGTTCTTGGTCTTTCTCTGCAGACTCCTTATTAGAGGGCTTCATAAGTGCTGATGAACAGCTGTTTTCTCAGGACTGGAGCCAGAACTAAGCCTACAGGTGGTAGGTTTGGATCTGGGGGAAGCTGCAACTCCTTGGATCTGTGAAAGAAAAAGCAAAACTGGGTAGCCTGAGGTTCCTGGCTGGGGACCTTCCCCATTCTTCCAGATAAACAATCTGGATGACTCCCTATTCTGCCCAAGAATGAGGTCTCTAGGTTTGTTTTGTGTTAACTTCTGGTAGCATAATTAACAAAGCCTCTTTGGAGAGGCTGCAGTCTCAAATTCTGATCTGTTAGCTGCCTCAGTGCCCACACCAAGGGAGAGCAGAGGAGTAAAAGTCTGGTTGCCAGCCAGAGCAGCACAGGCATGATAACAGAACATCTCTCTTGCCTCTCCAGCTGTGCCAAGGATGTGGTGCTTTATGCTTTTGGATGTTGAAGTTTAAACTAAACCTGTCAAAGGAGCCAAGGCAAGTTAAATGAAAACCAATTAAATTACCAGTGATTAGCAGCTCTTCTTTCTGGGAGATCAAGGGCAAATACATTTCCTATGGATTAGTTGCTGTTTAGTACAAGCTGGATAAGGCACTGTCTTGGGAGGGAGTGGGGTTACTTAAAGTGCTCTTTAATTTTGGTTCACAGGGTTTATCCAGGATTACACGTGACTCAGCCATGCTAACTCCCATTACCCAGATCAGTGCTGAAAGCTCAGCATAAAATACCATTCCAGTGTGCTGCAAGTAGCCTGCTACATTAGGTGGCTGGCTGCCAGAGGCTTTACATGTAAGGCATCTCTGCTGGAAACTCTTAGTGGCTGGTGCTGTCCCCTTTGAAATCAGCTTGGTTGGAATGATGAGAGGGATGGAACATGAGGAAAAATTGAGGTCCTCTCCAATCAACTTTCATACAGCCTGTCTTGGCAGGAGCCATGCATCCCACCTCAGCCACCACCAAACATGTCTTAAGCATGTCCACCAGCAGTGACCATGCTCTGCCACAGTTTGGGCAGAGTAAGGGCCAATCACGTGTCTGACTACTGGGAGACAGTAACAGGGATGCATCTTAGGGCAAGCCTGGTGGTGTGGAAGAACTCTGTAGCTGAGGCCTGACAGTGTTAAGACATAAATGGCTCAGTAGGCCTGAGGGGGGAAATTGTAAAAGAAGGCACTCAAAATGCCATTAGAGATAATGTGAAAAAACTGCCAGCCTTCAGGACTTTAGTGTGTGCCTGCCTGCTCCAGACATTGTTGTTCAACAGTTTTGCTGACATCCTTGACTTATAATAAACATTCTCTTATCAAACCTGCTTAAATGGCATTAACTCTCTCACTGTTAAGTTATGTGAGATTCTTTTCCCTTTGACCTTCATTCCTTTTAAGGCCATAATATTAGTTTGCATCAGTTAGAGAGTGTTAGATTTTATTACTATTGCCTATGTATATGCATGTACGTTAATGTTGCTGTTAAGCTATAAAAGTTTCTGTAATGCATCTTGGGGGTGAAGACCAGCATCTAACTGCTCTCCCTGCTGCAGTGTGTCAATAAACAATTAGCAGTTCGGTTTTTGCACCCAAGTTGGGTTCAGCTGTTTTTTTCTTTGACAGTGTCATAGATGTATTGTGAGGCACTAACTGGCCTGGGAATCAAGGCCTACATTCTAGGCTTGTATCTATACTCCTGAGCTGGTAAAACTTTGGACAAACCACTTATGGTCACTGTACTGCTATTTCCACCCCCACCCTCACTTTATCTTCTCTATTTAGACTAGAAGTTCTTTGGGGTGAAGACTCTCAACACTCCAGCCAACAAGGTCCTGATCTCACTTTGGGCCCTCTGTTTCTCTCAAATAATAATGATGCCAAGTCTTCCAACAGATGTATTCTTTGTTTAATGAGCAGGGAATATGATCCTTTCTCATTTGCTGAGGGAAGGCTAAAATCTGCCAAAAGAGGTGCATTTTCACACTGCTCAAGTGTTAACAGAGCCCTGAGCTGGAGTAGCTGTTTGATTTCTTCTGGACTCCACCAGAAAGAGTGCCTTCATTCTCCTTGTTCTGTCTTGGTTTTCCCTAGTGGTTTTGAGGGAATTGTACCTGGCTGTTTTCCCAGTGTGTGAGCTAAACTTTCAGAGGGTGATGAGACTTGGTGCCCCTCAAATGAGAGGGTCATCCAGGACATGCTTTTGGCTCTTTTTTTCTTTCTCCCCCTAGCTCCATGTATATCTCAAGCTCCCAGGAGATAAATATTCCAGACAGGCACCAATTCCACAGGGTGTCTCTCTTTCAGCATCTTGGGCAATCTTTTTAAAAATCTTTCTGTACTTAGTCCCCCCCCCCCAATCAAACACACCCCTTTCCAACACTAATCTATTACAGAAACGGGCCAGCAACTCTGCAAGGAATGGCAGAAATGAGGCTTGTAGTGGACTCTTTTTTTAGACTGATTCTTATCCTGTGAAACATCTTTAAATGTCAGCTCATTAAGAGTCAGCAGTGTGTGGGGAATGCAAGAATATTTGGCAGAAAAAGAGAGGAAAACATTGAATGGGATCAATTAATGGTTTGTTTCCTCCTTTGTATTGCTACACAGCTAATGGAATTTGAAAATAAAATACTGGGCACTTTCCACCAGCATGAATATTGTACCTGATCTCTACAGAAATCCATCATATGTTCAGAATGACCACCAAACTTATTCAAGGGAAGCAAAGTAATAAAGATAGACTTTCTGCTTTCCATGGTCTTTAAACTGCATGCAAAACTGAGTAACCATCTGATGCTTCATTTTGGAAAAGGCATTTCATGTGTGAGAATTCCAACCACCTTGTTTACTCTACAGCTCTTGATTTAATGAGTAAAGATTGGTATCTCAGCAGATCTGTGCCCCTTGCTGCAGTTCTAGGTAGTGTGAGCAATTGGAATAGTGCAGCATCAATTTCCATTTAAACCTTTTGTTTTCTAATTGCTTAGGACTTCATAAATAAAATCTCTGGGCCTGAAACTTCCACTGTGGCAAAGTAGCAGTGTTCCTGTTGGATCAGTTTCTGGGGTTGTATGAGGACTTAACTGAAAAGCAAGCCTTCTGTGGTTTGTGCTTGCAGAAGTCAAAACCAGAGTGAGTTAGAAACTTTTTGAAAAGATTTCTTTTTGAAGAATGCCTGTGCTTCATAATTAAATTTGCTCATGAGGCTATTCAGATCTAAAACAACACTTCTGCTCAAAGCTGGGAGAAGGTGAGACCCAGATACATGATAGCTCAGGGGTTAGTGCACTTACTTGGGCTGTGCAAAGTGTAAGTTTAGGTCTTTGTTTGTCCTGAGTTAGAGACACTTGAAACTTCAGTGTGTTGTCCTAACTGGGTGTCCCCTGACCAATCAGCTCTTTTAGGGTAGTTTGCTCACTTTCTCTGGTATTTCATGGCAAACTTTAAAAAGCTATTTGTTCATGCTGATACATCATGGAACACTGTGTTTCATCTCATTTCTACAAGCTGGAAATGTTGAACCCCTGGGTTTGCGATGTAACTGTGAGAGACACCACTTTCCAGTAGAAAAAATCTTAGAGTGGTCTCATACAGGCATACAATGAAATAGCAACAAATACCTAGGGGGTGGCAAACACCTACACACTGAAAAAGACTATGCAAGATACAAGTGGGACAATAACTAGCTATGTAGTAAAAGGGCTATACAGGGTACAAATAAAAAACCACACTTATCAACAATGTATTATAGAGATGGGAAAGAAACAAATCGAGAGAGGTAGAATAACTGGATCTGTTTATAATATGTGTCCTAGCACCGTAGTGGAAGCCATAGTGAGGAGGCAGACCCCCCTGCAGCATCCCACTACGTAATCATTTGGCCGGCAATTCAAGTACACCCAAAAGTCTTGCGGGCGGGAGCTCCCTGTCTCGGTCATGGGATCAGTCCAACCAGTTCAGGATGTGCCTTTTAGCGTTTGAGGGTGGGAGAACACTCAAGCCAACTGAGGCAGGGGCTTAAATAGTGTGCTGCACGGCCAGAGTATAAAATAGCCAATTGGAAGTGAGGTGCAGGTCAGGACCAATGATGTAACTGGGACCCTGGACAATGATCCCTCCTTCGTGGTGACAGGGGTTCTGAGAAACTCATCAGGGGGATAGAAACTCACCCCCCCCCCCAATGACATGGGGCTTGGGAAGTAGGAACTTGAGGCCCATCAGGGGAGATTGATCCTTAACACTCTTCCCCTTGAGCTGGATAGCCCGGAGATGTGAACCATCAGGGGAGATCAATACTTAACACTTCTCCCTGTGAGCTCCATAGTCTAGAGGGCTATGTTGGGGGGGTGGTGGTGGCAGGGTGGCCATTATGTCCACCACCTCCATTGACATCCCCCCTGTGGCCAACCCTTCCCCCCAGTCCCTGAATCAGACCTCATCCAAGGGTCAAAAATTATTTTCTTCCTCCTCCTCATCAAGGGGTCCACACGGGTGCTGAGACAGGGTGGTGGTGGGGGGGTATATGCAACCGTAATAGAGGATAAGGTTTGGGAAATAATAATCTTAACAACCACAATACCTAAACTAAACAGATAGCTACAGTGACTAGCCAGTGGCGAATAGCGGATGCCCATGAATCGAATCCTCATGAGTTCCAGAAAGTCGTCCATTGAGATCAGTTGTCACGGTTGTGGTGAATGTATAAGGATCTACAAACAAGCAGATGGTGATATGCTGTTTGGGGTCCCATTGGCGTAGACAGAGGTGAGATTTGAGCCAGGTGGTCAGCTGGGCAGCGGCGTCCTGATGGTCTTGCGCCCATGGGGGCCACTTTGATTTAACCTGTTCCTGTAATAGACTTAAACAGAAAAGCATTGTTAGGGGCAAAAATTGGCGGTGCCAGGTTACACGTAGGGGCAACACATGATTAGAAATGATATGGTGGACCCCCAGACCTTTAGACCAGGCAGGGGTACGAGCCAGTTCCTTTGTCTCAGTGGTATCTAACCACTCGGTTCCATGTTCTAAAACAAGGCTGTTGAACCCCGGGGTTCGTGATGTAACTGCAATGGACCGGTGACACCCACCAAGGAGACAGACACCAATTTCCAGTAGAAAATATTTTATAGTGGTCTCATAAAGGCATACAATGAAATAGCAACAAAAATGCTTGTGGGGGGGGGTAAATAGCTGCACAGTGAAAAAGACTATGCAAGATACAAGTGGGACAATAAACAGCTATGTAGTAAAAGGACTATACAGGGTACAAATGAAAAATCACACTTATAAACAATGAATAAATGGGAAAAAGCTAGACTTATAAACAATGCCTAAAGGAAAAAAAGGACTACACTTATAAACAATCCATGAATGGTATTATAGAGAAAAGAAAAAAAAAAGGGGGGGGGAAAGAAATCAAGAGAGGTAGAATAACTGTATCAGTTTATAGTACTTGTCCTAGCACTGTAGTGGAACCCAAAGCGAGGAGGCAGACCAGCTGCAGAATCCCAGTTACAGCATCCCAGTACATAATCGTTCGGCCAGCAATTCAAGTACACCCAAAAGTCTTGTGGGCAGGAGCTCCCTGTCTCGGTTGGGGGATCAGTCCGACTGGTTCGTGACGTGCCCTTTAGCGTTCGAGGGTGGGAGAACACTCGAGCCAACCGAGGCAGGGGCTTAAATAGTGTACTGCACAGCCAGAGTATAAAATAACCAATTGGAAGTGAGGTGCAGGTCAGGACCAATGATGTAACTGGGACCCCGGACAATAATCCCTCCTTCGTGGTGATGGAGGTGCAGAGAAACTGTTCAGGGGGATAGAAACTCACCCCCCCTTGATGACACAAGGCTTGGGAGGTAGAAATTCACACAGGAATTTGAGGCCCATCAGGGGAGATCGATCCTTAACACTCTTCCCCCAGAGCTGGATAGCCCAGAGATGAGACCCATCGGGGAGATCGATACTTAACACTCCTCCCTGTGAGCTCCATAGTCTAGAGGGCTACGTTGGGGGGGCCATTATGTCTGCCACCTCCATTGACAGGAAAGACATTTCCTAGCTAGTTCAATGCAAAAGCAACTGAAACTAGTACCTCATTCTCTTCCACCTTCACTTTGTAGAGTTATTGACTTTTGTGCTGAGCAAATGGGTATAAATCACTTTCAGCCTGACTTGGAAACATTTTATACCCACTCTGCCCTGCCGTCAATGCCTGGGCAAGGTTGTGGTCTGAATCACATGCTGTTCCAGCTCACCTGAAACTGAGCAAACTTTGCTTTGCTTGTATGCCTGGGACAACCTCTCTAGCTTTGGTTCCTTTCTGGCTGTGTCCATTTTGTTAGGGAACAAAATCCTGCCAGGGAAAACCCTTTATTTATTTATTTTTAAAGCCAGCCTGTGGGTTTAGTTCCCTAAGCTGCCTTTTCAGTGGTGCTGGCTGCGTGATGGTAATTGCATGAGTATTCTGGACCCTGTGTGGTCACTGAAATTGGGGTGGGTGCTCTGTTCTCTTATCTTACCCTAGTATTGTGATTTGGGCAGAGTCATACCAGCTGCCTGCTTGCTATTCCCAGTGTTGACTAGAAGCATGACCCTCTAATTTACCATCTGAGAGATCCAGCTGGAACAAGCCCTGCCACTGTGGAAGGGGATCCAAAGTGATGTGTGCAGGAGAAGCTGGCTGTTTTTAAGGACACTTGGTTCCCTACAGCTATTCTCCACATTGTGGCCATCTGCTTTACCTGATGCCTCCAGCCAATCAGATGGTAGATGGTTACTGCACCTCTCAACTGTATTTCCAGAATGATTTCCAAACTCAAGGCATTTTAAGCTCCCTTGTTATTTTAAGCGAGGGGTGCTGATATTCTCAGCTGTCAAAACATCCATGCCAAATAAAGCTCTCTGAGGGGGCCGCTGGAGCATAGTAATTACTGCACACTGTATCACACCATAAGCACATCCCCTTTTCTGTATGACGGAGACTTTGCGGTGAAGTTCTGATATGTTTACCTGCTAACTACGGCAGCGCTGCATGCAGTAAACATTTCATCAAACCACCCAGTAAATCTAGTGGCAGGGCAAAGAAATGCTCTAAACCTTTATCACGTTTTCCCTACAGAAGGCTGTAGTTAATATTGATTTGTTGAATGGCAAAGAGTGCTCACTACTGTATAAGACTAAAGACCAACAGTCCTTTCACTTGAAGAATTTATGATGCAGCCAGGAGTGACAGAGGGCTAGATTCATCATTTCTGGAGCTGGCTGAAAGTTTTTCTAATAAAAAGTTGGTTTGCTGGGAAATGTGGTTTTATCAAAAACAAAGTTCTCTATCAGAACTTGTCAATTTCAATGATATTCTCACCCCCCCCAAGAGTGACATTTCGAAACAAAATATTTTGTGATGACCACCTCAATTAAAACAAAGAAATATTATTTATTTGGACCTTTCAAGGTACAACATTTTGACTTTTTTTTTCCCCTTTCTGATCTGAGATAGAAGTATTGAAATTTCCCATGGATAGAAATTCTGTTGTCCAATTAGCTGTACTCATTACACTCAGACTCTCTTTGCATAGGGACAGCCCAGATTCCTAAATCTTTTTCACAGGGAGTATTCCTTCAGTGACAGCCATGCTTGTCACAAGGGCTTTTCTGGGCTAGTGGAGGGAGGGGGGTATGTCAAGAACAGAAGGATTTGTGGCCAGGGAGACCTGGGCAGAAGTAATTCTGTGCTTTGTCCCTGAGAATGGCAGCAGGGAGCTGGTTTGAACAGAGTTGTTTGCCATATAAAATGTTGGGTATTTTTTGAATCACATTTGCTGGTATAACACAGAGTAAATCCAGGGGGATTTTGTGTATGAGCACAATTCTCCTGTGACTTGGACTGAAGTGGAGTTGGGAGAGTCAGCTTTATTTTTCCTCTCTACATTTTTCCTAATTACAGTCTCATCTGCTTTCCTGCAAGCCTGGTGACAGGTCCTGCAAAAAATACTTTCCCCAAACTCAGGGCCAGCAATAGCAAGTGCACAATTTCTAGTTCTCCTGTTCTTCAGCAACGTATCACTTTCCTCCTGATTTGCAGCCACACATGGCTGGGTACAGAAATGGTGCTAAAAGGGTACGAATGTAAAGAGGGACTTCCTTATGTGGCAAGCTTCTCAAAAGATCTCACTTCAGCAGAGAAGTGTTTGCCCTCCATTGGCCTTCAGAATTTTTCATACTGTGTTTTGTTACTTTTATTTGTAATGCAGTAGCATTTAAAGGGCCCAGCAGAGGTTTGCATCCTGTTGCACTATGTGTTGTATAGTAAGAGGTGCAGTCCAAGTTCTGGTGAGTTTGCAGTCTAAATAGACATGAAAGGCAAATGATACAAGAATTACTGTGGCCTCTTTGGCCTCACTGTTTAGCCAATATGTGGTTCCTTTCAGAGTGATTTTTTTTTTTGCATTAGGAGAAATAGATTATATGAGTCTGGTCTCCATTTGGTGTTTATATACGGAGCACATGCACAAAGTCCTGTTTGTCTGAACATGGTAGAAATAAATATCAGTCAATTTTCTTCTCTGGAAATTCCCATCCCTGTCTTTCCAGTGAGTTCTCCGCCCAAGAAGCTCTGGGTCTCTGTGTCCATCCAGCATCATGCTCACCATTGCCTCTCTGGCTTTCTGCTTCCACATGTGCACATGCAGGATAATTTGCATCCTATTTCAATGCTTTAACTGCAAGATCAGCTTATCTTTTCTGGGTTGTGTGCATTTAATTTAGTTATTGGCCCTGACCAAACTACTTAGGCCTGAACTCACCTCAACTCTGGGGAAATTTGAATCAAGAAGCAAGGCCTGGAGTTGACCCTTACTCCTATGACTTTGCAGCTCAAACTCCTCCTTCAAGCAGGGCTGACCCCCTGAAAGTCACTGCTTACGCAGGATATATGGCCTAACATGGTAACAATTCCCACTTCTGTACAGCCACTGCTAACTTTATCACAGGGGCCAGTGAGAGGAAGGCTGGGACCATGGTGGGATGGGGTAAACTAAGAGAGAAAATCTTCCAACTGTGGTATCTGCAGCAAGAGCAAAGGGGACTCCAGGAAGCGAGTGTGTTCAGATAAGTCCCTTGGGAGGAATGCCATCTGCTAAAATGATCTCTCTGTAAGGTGGTCCACACTCAATCTCAGCTCTTTGGTTTGCTGCCCCTTGAAAATTCCTTGCTGCGTCATTCACAATCTGCATGGAATAAAAATAGTGAGGCGGCCTGGCCAAGAGCAATGAGCTCTTTCCTGCTCTGCCTTTGATACTTCCCACCCTTTTCCTCTAGAGCCAACAGCTCTGCAAGAGGTATTGACAGTAGCTGACTTTTGTTTATTGCTACCGCACTTGTTTTCAAACTGACGGCCACACCCCCTAACAGCATGGCGGATGTGATGAGGGTCTTGGGGGCTACGAGGAGAGGGCTGTGAAAAGGGTTGCTGAAATGTCACCTGCTCAAGCACTGACTTTCCAGGCCTGGGACACCTACAGCAGCTTGTCTGTCTGTCTTGCTCTGATCTACACTAGCCTGGCTCTTCTAGCTGCCTGCCAACACAATTTGATATTGCCCTGGAGTGCACCCCCAGCTATGTCAGTCCTGGATTCCCCATCCAGCATTATCAATTCAGCTCAATTCTCAACAGCAGAAGTGTTGGGCTATTGCAGAACACCACTAATGTATTTCCCCTTTGACCTCCTGCACATCCTCCTATTATGGCCCTAAAACCCACCCAACAGCTTTGTCAATGCACCTCATTTCTGTTCTTCTTCATCACCCTCAACTGTACCAGGCCTAAGTCCCATTTCCAAAGTGACCTTCCCTGAAATTAAAGTTCCTAGGTACCTAAATAACTTTTGAAACAAGGATTCAGACTCTTAAATCTTTTTAATGTCTTACTCATGTTTTCATGACTCACATCTAAATGGGAGGCTTACAACTGATCCCAACTATCACACATTTGGTGTCTTCTGTCCTTGCTATTTCTGGATCCTTGGGGAACATTTAATCAAATAAATCCATCTTCAAAGGGATGGTTTTCAAGCCATGGGTTGGGACCAAGCACTAGGTCACAGAGCCTCAGGTACTGGGTCACAGCGCTCCCTGCTGCCATCATTGAAAGACTGGAATGCGTTGCTCAAAGATATAATTGTTGGTCATGGGCATAAATGACTTTTTTTTCAACTGGGTCCTAAAGGAAAAAAAAATTAAAAACCATTGCTGTTGGTGGTACTATAGTTCTTACATGTTTTGCTTGACATTTTCTTCAGCAATTGCTTTTTGGATCTGGATCTTGAGAGACCAAAACCTTTTCAACTCCTTTCTGTAAGTGGCCTTCTGTTGGTGGTTGAAACTCCCCCTGAGGAGACACTCTCAGTGGTGCACTGGCCCTGTGACTTGCTTGTTTGCCATTATATGGATTAAAGAAATTTAAATTTAAATAAAATCACCTTCTGTTTGGAGAAGACATATCAGCATACAGACAGGTGGAGAAAAGACTTCTTTATATTTTGAAATAATTTATTTTCTTGCCCTTCCCCTTATGGACAGAAATTCAAGATGACTTTTACAGGTCTGAAATGACAGCAGCAGGGTTTCTGATTCTAATGCAAGGGGAAATGTTGGATTCAGCACACTTTTTCTTAACAGAAAATAGTTGTAGGATTTGTACTATATCTGTTAGTGTAACACACGCCATACTCCTTTCACAGACTGCTCAATGGTTGGTGTAATTAAGCTTTATCATTTCAGTGTTAGGACTTAAGGGGAGAACAGGTGGCTCCTTTGATTGGGCTGAGAGGGAGGGTAACTCACTGTAATTTCAGGGCTTGCTCATTTCATTTGAGGAATGGAAATTTAATGTGACAGGCCATGTGCCACCAACAGCATTTTGAACTCAGAGGAAATAAATTGTCTTGCCAAGAAGTGGTCTGTGCTGGGCTACAGTAGAGAAACTGGTGCACAGAGCTAGCAGAATTAGAGGATGCAGAGAAAAAACAATGCAGCCTAATGGGTGAAAGCACCAGCCTTTTTCAGCCCAAGATATGGCTCTGAGTACTGTCCAGGTCACATTTAGAAAGTGTTTGCTGATTTCAGCTCAATTCCTGATGTCTTCTTAGGTTGTGGTTTGGCTAAATGCATGGTCTTCAATTTTTTCATGTACTTGTTCATTGATTTCAGTGGGGCTTATGGATAGCACAAGCAGAAATGGAGTGTTTGATTATAAGCACGATGAGCAGCACTTGTCACACTGGGGTCCTGATTTGGGTTGGCAACAGCAACAATGATCGTAGGAACTCCATCTCCAAGTCAGTCACCACAACTGATGTGCTTTGCTCAGTGGAAGCCCTGGGGCTAGACCAAGAGGAAGTGCTATGGGTCAGAGTTGACTGCTGAGCTGCATTGGCTCAGCTGGAGAGTGAGGGGAGGCCAGGAGAGGAACAGCAGAGGGTCTGCAGGCTGGAATTCAGGAGCATTGGCTGAACTCTGGGTGTGTGTGTGAACTCAAGACTGGGATGGCTGTGGGTTGGATTGTGTGCAGTGGTTAAAGGATGATTTGATGGGCCCTGGAACCCTCCTAATCTCCAGGCTCCTTCCCATATTTTTCAGGGCCCCTTCATCTATGTTTGGGCCCCTGTTATGAGTGCAAAACAAACTGCTTGTGCTTGAGCCCCACCAGCTCTTTCCTCACAAAGGAGCACAGCCTCAAATCCACATCATCAACCCTACCTTGTTCACTAGTGCCCACATCAGAACCCTCTTTCCCCATTTCTTCCTCAGCCCCCACTTCAGCCCTCCTAACTGCCAGCCCCCAGTCTTCCCTTCACCCCCTTCTGTCCCCAACCCCCTCCACACCTCCCCAGCTCTCTTGTCCCCATTGCCCCATGTCCTCCCCCTTCAGCCCCCCAACCTCCTCCATCCCTCCCCAGCCCCCACCCAGTCTCCATTCCAACCCTTCATAGTTCCCTCTGCCACTACCTACCCCCCACCAGCTCCTACCCAGTCTCCTTGTACCCTTGCCCCCCTCCATCCCTCCTCAGCCCCCCATCCCAACCCCTTCCTCCAGAGAGTCGTGCTGCTCTGGACCCTTCCATTCCCATCTCCGATTTCCGACCCACCATGTCCATCACCACCTCCCACTGGCACAGCACCTTCTGCTTCTCCTTTGGGCTCTCAGATTCCCCCAGTGGCGGGCCAAGCAGCAGCAGCAGCACAGCCAGGAGCAGAGGCGGGCAGAGAGCACATGGCACAGGGGCGGGGCTGTTGGATTGGCTGGGAGCAGAGTGAGCGGGGGATCATGCGTCTGCCACACATGATCCCCCGCTCGCTCCACTCCCAGCCAACCTGGCAGCCCCCTACCATGTGTTCTCCGCCCACTGCTGCCTTGCAGTCACAGCTCCTGGCAATGTTGCTGCTTCTGCTCCTAGCCCCACTGCTTGGGAAGTCTGAGAGCCTGAAAAGGAAGCAGAAGGCAGTGGGGGATAAAGTAAAGGGGAACAAACTGGCACACTGCGTTCTACCTCATTATTCTATTTTTAGGGGCCCTGGAACGCTGGCCCCTAAAATTTGTGGGCCCTGGAGTGGCATTCTGGTGCATTCCTCCTGACTTTAACCCCTGATTGTGTGGCATCCGCAGAGCTATGCTGGCACTGGAGGGACCCCAGCACTGAATAGCAGGGCAAATGGGGAATGCAAGATTAAGGATGACAGGAGGTGTGGGGGGGGGTATGTGTAAGTGAGTGAGAGAGAGACAGAGAGAGAGACTGTGCCAGCAAGATCGGAGGGAGCAGGAGGTCAGACTGGAGAATAGCTAAAGCCTGGGGAGGGGGGAGGGGGAGTTTGCAGTCACCAGTGCCGAACCCAGACAGTTTACCCTTGCCATAGCTTTTAGTGCTTCATCTCCTTATCATATAAAATCACACACTGTTTCCAAAAGCAATTCTTCCTGGTATTTGTATAATGAACCGAAGCCAGTTGCATCATGGAGTGCAAATAAGAGCTAGTTTGCCTTTGAATTAAATGGCAGGAAATGTCTAATCCTAGATGGGTATCAAAGGGCATTTGCTGTTTCCTTCTAGTTGGTATTTTCTTCTCAGCCAGCTTAATATCATTTTATTCTTCCATCAGCAGCAACTTTCCTTTATCTGACTCAGGCCACTGCCTCCAACTCGTCCCATCTCAGATTCATTGTTGGTTTAAGTAAGTCTCCTCTCTTTTTCTTCGGGAAAAATGTCTTATTTTTTGGCAGTGCTAACAGACTGGAAATACCCTGCTTGGTTACAGCACCAAGATGCCCCCAATACTCAGTATGGAATGAATTGCAGAGGAAGGTTCTGTGGTCCAGGAACTGGACTTGAAAGCTCTGGCTTGAGTCTGCCACAGACTCTTCGTAACCTTTGGCAAGTCAATTGAGCCCTGCATTGGAGCAGGAGACAGTTTTGGGTCTCCAGTGTTTAGGAGCAGCTGGGGCTGGCCGGGGCAGGGGTCGGCAGCCCAGATAAGAAGAGCCGTTTTTAAAAACTCCTTCAATAACCAAGTGTTCTGAGAGCCATGATGTGTGTGGCCTTCTGGTAGGGTGTGGGATGACAGCAAAGGAGGGAACTGGGCCAGGGCACCTGCCTCAGGGTCCCTAGTGGGAGGGAGGGAGCCCAGAGCCAGGAGAAAGCCTCCTGCAGAGTCCTCTTGTGGTGGGGGAAGCCCAGAGCCTGGCATGGGCTGCCCACAAGGATCCCTGGTGGCAGGAGAGGCTCTGGAGTCCGCAGCTGCAAGGGGACAGCTAAAAATCCACATGTGGCTCCAGAGGCACAGGCCGAAGACCCCTGTCGGGGGGGTGTCATCCCTTGACTTGGATAGACTCATAACCTGGCTCTAATGGCCAATACATGCCACTGCAGGCATGCAGAATAGCTGTGGCATAGATGTGCCCCCAGGCCTGGCTGCCCTGTTGGGAATGTCCCCATGTCCCATGCTCTTGGAGAGTCAGCAGACAGCTGATTGAGCTGCCTCTGTGCTAGAACCACCTGCTCCTGTTTCAGTGGTATTTTCTAAAAAGGGATAGGTTTTGGGAAAGCAAGCCCTTTATGCTAGCCTAACTGGTGCGAAACACATGCAGTGCAATAGTGAAACTGGAAAGAGGCCTTGTTTGCATTCATGTGGCTGGCTGGAATAAGGGTAAATCGCCTGTAGGGAAATGGCAAAAGGCTACTAAAAAGTGCTCCTAGCTAGAGATCTCAGGAAAGTGCTTGCTATTCTCTGATCGCATCCAGACTGCTGGCTCTCTGAAGCAAGTGACCTTTTTGTTTTTTATCTGAAAACAGCCACATATTGACCACTCAACCAACCCCAGATTTGTAGGCTGGGGAGAGCGCGCGCGCGCGCACACACACACACCACACACACACACACACACGTATGCTAGTTTTCATTGCCTTTCTTAATCACCTATAGACAGCCACACAGCTGTGTCTTCTTAAGAGCATAGGCCCACTTTGAAGTTTTGCTATTACCATTTAAGGGGAAGTCGGATAAGAATAAAGCCCTGGTTGCAGAACAGGCTCATTTCCAGTTGCTTTTCTTGTGCTTTTCAAAGGTAAGGGCGAGATATTACAAATGCACCTCCACACCTCTTGTTCCTTTTCATCTTCTTTTCCCCTCTGATGTAAAATATTCATGATTATCTTAAAATGTTGAGTGGTGTAGCAGGAAACAAATTGTAAGGCAGCTGCAAGTCAAATCCATACTATTAAATTTAATGTCAGATGAATATTGGAAGAAAGGCCCCTGGAGGCTGTGGGGTGTGTGTGTGTGTGGGAAGAGCTGATTAGCAGTTGGTGCAGCATTCAATTCGTTTAGTGGTTTCCATAGGGGAGGCATCTGCTCAGGTAATGGAGAACAGACCAGCTAAAGCTGAAGCTTTGCTTACCAGGGCCATCAGCAAGATTCAAACCTAGGACTTCCATTATGAACTTCGTCCACTTGAGCTAAAGGAGTAGCACCCTTAACTGGTGGCAGCAGTAGGCTGCTATCATCTGCTAAATCAGGGGTTCTCAACCCTTGGTGCTTCATGACATGCTCAGGAGCTCACCCAACTGTGTGCAAGACACTACCCCCTCTGCTGACAATTTTTTAAAATAAAAAAGTTCAGGGAGCCGTCACAGATGACCCCTCTGCTGAGACTTTCTGCCACAGCAGGGAAATTCAGTGCAGTAAGGCATGCCTCCATACCCTCCCCCCACCCACCAGCCACTGCATGGAGACTCCCAGAGCCTTTCCTACTGCTGCCTTCCATGGGTCCTTGAGGAGGTGACCTGCAACTAGAAGAAAACCCTTGCTTCTAGAAGGGCTTATTTTTGGGGTTGGTGTGGGTTCTTTCAGTGGTGAGTCATCTCCAGACGACACACTCAGCCTCTATGCTGCAACGCACTGAAGTGTTGTGATGCTAGTTGAGAGCCATTTTGCTAGATGCCACTCAGCTGTAGCTTTACAATGGGCAAATGTCTAAAAAGCCGCCATGCCCCTGTCTTCATATAATTTTCTTGTTTCTATTAATCCAGATTTGTTTCTAATTAGGCATGTGATGCTGAACCTCAAACCTCCACTGTGACATTCCTAATTTACTCTTTCACGGCTGCAACTTCTATCTGACCTCTCACCTCTGTGCTGTCATCCACTGAAAGCAATGGAGCTTTTGGACATGGCTGGGGGATTCTGCAGAACAGCCTGGCACAGCAACTGCGATGCCAGGAGCAGTGAGGTTTGTGCTGCCTGGACTGACCCCACACATTTGTCAGGATAAAGGATGTAGTAACCCTTGGGGAGGAAGTGGTTAACACTCTGGTCACTGAGTCCCGGGACAACCAATAGGAGGAAAGTCCAGGTTTTTGAATTGGAGCAGCAGCCCTGCCTCTTCCTGTTTGGATGCAGCAGAGCTCCTGGAAGGATCAGGAGGAGGCCAGAGAGAAGCCCGAGGAAGGATCCAGCCACATCCTTACCAAAGATAATCTCAAGTTTGTTACTGACCAGACATGAGTAGAACAGGGAATGTTTGTTTAGATGCAGTCAGGGTATTTCTTTGTTTTTGGAGTTCTCTGTGCTGAGCACATGTACACCTTCCCCCTCCCCTGTAACTACCTAAATTAAATCCCAGAGAAGCAACTCTCTGTTTCTTATCTGTTCTTTTTAATTAAAGATTTTACCCTTTTAAACTAAGCTCTGGTTCTGTGTCCTGAAAGGTAAGAGGTTTGTGTTCATGTGCCTCAGACTGCACAGCCAGCTACTAAAGGGGATTCTGTCCCAGTTCCAGCTGATATCCCAGCTGGGGTTGAATCACTTTTGTGAGGGAGGAATAAAGGTGATTGAGGTTACCTCACAGGAAGGAATTCCCAGGTGTGCCTTCCTGGGTTTCAAGAGGTTTTTGCATTTGGGTGGTGGCAGTGATACAACTCCAAGGCCAGGAATTGGTGCCCTTGGAGAGTTTTATGACCAGGTTTTAAGGCCAGTGGGTTTTAAGGCCTGTTACGGGCCAGAGTGGGGAAACAGTCTTGACAGAGAGGGTGCTTCCTGGAATATGGGAGAACAAGCAGAAGATCAAACAGCTCCACAACAGAGGGAAGAAAATCCTCCCATAGTCAGACCCCATGGTACCACCTCTGACAATTCCTGATATGAAAGCCCTGGTGCTCTCCATCACCTATTGATCAGTCAAGTATGTTCTGCTCCTAACTCCTCACTTGTGAATGGCCTGACAGTGCTTTAAGTTTAGAAATCCCTGCAAGCAGGATCTGCCTTTCCCATTGTCCATTGCACATTACAGAAACAAAACAAAATGGCTTGCTAGTCAAAAGAAGGGCCCACCAGCCAGAAACCCTGGTGGTTCTTCGAGCGCTGCTCATATACATTCAGTAATAGGTGTATACATGCCATAGTGCACGATTTGTTGGAAACTCTTTTGTCCTAGCCTGTCAGGAAGGGGCAGGTGGCCACTGCCCCCCTCGCCACCCCATTGATACATATGTGGCCGCCACCCAGGCCCCTCCTCAGTTCCATTTTTCCGCCCTCAGCAACAGTTCTCGGAACGACCTGCTCTTTGCGATCTCACAAGCAGCCTGTCTCTGTTTTTTATGAGCTTGCAGCTCGATTGGGAACACCTTTTCATGGATGTCATTCCACAGAAGAGCACTCCTCCTACTGAGTTTCCAGCCTCAGAGCAACAACGTTGCTGCTCCTCGCCGCCCGCCATGCCACGGTTAAACCTTCTGTGGCCTGTGGCAAGGCCTTCTTGCGGGATGACCCCATGAGAAGTGCCTCTGGTGCCTGGGCAAAGCCTATTTAGTCACCAAACGCTCCCTCTGTCAGTCCTTTAAGCCTAGGATGATCAAAGACAGGGAGCAAAGGTGCCGTGTGCTGGCCTCCGGGCAAGTGTGGCAGCCTATCCCCAAGGCTTTGGGGTACCACTCGGTACCACGTGCAAGTTCAGCATTGGTGCCCTCCTGGCGCCAGTTCTCAAATAAGTGCAAAAGACCAGCTCAGTACCGCCGTCAGTACTGAAGCCTTGGTGCCGATACCAATCCTCCTCGCGGGAGTCACCATGGAAATGGCAGGAGTCGGTGCCAATTCTGCCACACTGGAGGCCTTTGAGGCAGTGAGTTCCCTCCTCCTCCTGCCAACACCTCCTACTCTGGTACCACCCAGGAAGAGGGGCAAATCAGCTCTCGCTTTGGGAGCACGGCTGCCCTGAAAGTGGCACTGAACACCACCCCCAATCTCGGTGTCAAGCTCCCCAGCTCAGGGACCGGGCATATATGAGGGACCTGGTACTGCAGAGTCGTCTCCCCACACTCTGCCTTCACTGGCACTGTCCTCATGGTCCCAAGTGCCTTCTTGGTCTCTGAGTCTGGAGGAGGGTGTTTCAAGGGGGAATAAATGACCCCATCCTCAACCTTCAGTGCCATCCCCGTTCAGGTGCTGATCTCACAAGTAGTCCTCCTGACAGACCATGATGGAGTCACATGGTACCATTTCGCCCAGTTCGGTAACAGTTCCTTTGGCACCGGGAAGAGCTTTAAACCCTTTTCCAAGTTCCTACACCAGGGATCTCACGGCACACTTCAACCTCCTTCGCTATGTTTCTGTGCATGTGGGGCTGAAGGTTCAGTCCCCTACGGGGCCTACTGACCTTCTATTTGGGCTGGTCTTGACCTATGCTGACCTTATTGCAGTACCCCTTCATCGTAGCACATCCCGCTGGCAAAGCCCAGTTTCATTGCTCCAGTCTCTGACATAGCAGGCTTAAAATACCAGGTCCCAGGGACAGTTTCCCTCCCTCATCTGCTAGCCAGTACCATCTCAAGGGGTGGTGGAAGCCACATTCAGCCCAGGGCAGGCCTCCTGTGACCCCCATCCCAGCGTCAAGGGAGGCGAGAGAGTTAGATCTCCTCAGGAGGAAAGTTTATTCTTCCTCCACTTTCCAACTACGGGCAGCCAACAACCAGGCCCTGGTCGGTAGATATATGTTGGAGGTGTGGGAGTCTACGAATAAATTTAGACACCTCGTCCCATAGGAGAACAGGGAGAATTTTGATGCCTTCCTCAAGGAGGGCAAAATAGCGTTCCATGACCTTCTTTTATCAGCTTGGGATGCCGTGGACACGGCCTTCTGCACCATGGCCTTGGCTGTGACCCTTCAGCATGCAGCCTAGCTCAGAGAGGCAAGGGTGCCCCCCATCACTCAGCAGGCTGTACTCGATCTGCCTTTTGGGGAACAGTCTCTCTTCGCAGCTGAGATGGATGCTGTGTTCCATGGTACCCAGCACCCCCCGGGGGGGGGGGAGGTAAAATTCTTGGGCCTTTTACCTTCAGGGGCCTCTGCCTGTTCTCCAGACAAGTGAGGACTGCCCAATGCCCTTCCTTATGTTTTAAGAAGTTGCACCACTGGCCGTATCAGCTCCAAGTTTGCTTCCCTTTTTTCACCTACCATGGGTTGCCAACTACCTCCTGTTTTTCAAGGCAGCATTATTTGTCCCATTGACAGCATTAAAGGGAAAACATTGCCCTATGAGGGGCATGACCCTGACTTAAGATCTTGTGGGGTACTACCCTTTCTATCTCTAGTCTCATCCGCTGGTTCCATCGGGTTCGTAAGGAACCCTATCGGGGGAGACACTCCTCCTCCTGCTTCACCAATTAGGCCCTCTGGAGTTGTTGTTGGAGCATCCACTCCCTGCCCTACACCATAAGAAAACATAGGGTAAGGTTACATCCGTGAGGGCTGTAGGTCAGAATTTTCTGCACCCCACACACCCAAATGACCAGATGGGAACCATTCCCCAATGGTTTCTAAATTCCCTCCCCCTTTATCTGGGAAGGTGCTTTCCTTTTAATGGCTATGTGGAGCTCACTCTCAAGGTGGTTCCCTTCCCTACCCCGTGAAGGTGGCTTCTCCCCCAGTCTGAAGATATTTTCCCCCATGGGGCTTGGGTTTCCTAGTTGCCTGGCACTCATTGAACAAAGGGAGACAACACAACCCCTACTGATCAGCCTATTGTTCTAGGCTCATTGCTTTGCTGTATTGGGCCCAGGTATTCGAATTGAGGGATTGCTAAACCAGTAGCTTATGTTTGTTGGAGGGTAATTCTGTACCTGCACAGACCTCTCATCCCTTGTTTAGAGGCCTCATGCATTGCCACCCTCTGCATGGTCATACCTCTTCCCTTTTCCATTAGGCTAACCCAGCCCTTGGGGCTAGCACGTTCGAGGGCTCCCCTCCACCATAAGGTTTGCTTCTGGGATTTTTCCTCCTACCCTTTTCCTCTCCACTTGGAAGAGAAAGTCTAACCCATTTGTGGGAATGAAGTCTCTTTGCTTTGCCTATTACACAGACGCGTGCCACAGAGTGGGACACAGCTTACGTATTGCCAGAACGGATTGGGATAACTAGGAGCTATCACAGCCACTGACCTCCTTTTCCTAGTTCCCAAGAGGACATTTGGGGAGTGGAGGAAGTCACTAAAAGGCCTCCAAAGGGCCTTCCCTTAGGTGAGGAAATGCTCCTTCAAGCTAGCCTTGTCACATCCAGTGCCAGAGTAGATACAGTGATGCCAGGAGGCTATTAGATTCTTTATAAATGGAAAAGGGTACTCCTCTAAATGACCTTCATTCCTGACATGGGATGGGTCCCCGTCTAATTCCAGGTCCCCTTGGACCTGCCAATCTTTGTTCTATGGAAATTTTGTAGACTCTTGTGAGGCATTGATCCCAATCCGGGTTAAGTGATGCCTCCCACCCTTTTCAGGGGTTGCTTCCCCTTCATGGCATCACTGCATGCTCCTGTTGTCCTCAAGGACATCCTGAGGTAATGCCTCACCCCTTGGTTCCACTATCATATGATAGATTGGACTGGGTTTCTTTTGAAACCTCTCTTTTGTTATGGAAATAGCTGTTCGCAGCTACTTAAGGTTTAAGAGTCAAAATCACTGAGAGAGGCGATCTCTCTCGCTATCTGAATTCACTATAGTGAGGAAATCTCTCTCTCTCCCTCTCTGAGCTGAAACCACTGAAGAGGAGCAGCAGATGGGGTGACCCGCTATGCTTTCCTACCCCTGTCTCTCACTTTTCAGGCATCTAATGGAAGGGGTAACAGGTATTTCCCTATAGTCTACCACCTTTCAATACTTTCCAGGGCTGGAGATTCACTATCTTGACCAGCTGCCTCCTAGTTGCGTGTCTTGTTTGCTCACATACGTTGTCCATATTAAGGGGTCATGAACTTTGTTAATGGTCACCTTTCCTTCTCCCTTCTCTTGTAACTGTGCAAAAACAAACAAACAAACAAAAAAAAAACACAACAGGAGAAAGAGGAAAAGGGGGTGGGGGGACGATGGTCCGCCCTACCACGTTGCATACCCTCACCCTATCTTCGAGTAACGGGGCTAACTTCCCCTTTGTCCTGTGTACCTAGACCCTTGAGACCTTCTTTCTCCTCCCTCACTGGTGGAGACTCAGTCTGTTACCAGTTTGTTCAGATTCAACCCACAACAAAGGCTGGTGCCTTGACCCAGGGACCACACCACTGAACCTGTTGCATACTACAGTATTGCAGATACGAGTAATGATCACTTCATCACAAACCACGGGAAGTAGTTTAGGGGCCGCACGAGGCTGTAGGCCCCATGCTACAGACCCTGTCTTATGCTGTGGCACTCTAATTTTGAGGTCGCAAGTTCCTTGCCCCAGCACCTGTGGCAAACTTCACCTAGCAGTGGGTCACTGAAAGGTACCCTAGTTTTTCATTTGCTGATGCACGTTGGCTATCAAGGTGTTGCGCCTTAATGGTTACTTGCCTATCATCGAATGCCGCCATGTGGTTTGTCTTGCCGGATTGCCAGAGGTCCTATTTCCTCTCTCCTCTTCTTTCCCTTTGCTCTTCCAGTTTTGGGTATTCTCCACTAGTAGGCCGAGTTCTCTGGGGTCATTAATTTCCCATCGCCTCCTAACAATCTCATTACAGCCGTAAGGTCAGAAAATATCTTGGGCTCATTCACCTTGGCAGATGCATGCCACCAACTGCTCAAGGTTCCATTTGTGAACGTCTACCCGTTCACGGCTCAGTGTTTGCATTTTGCTGATGCCTTATAATAAGGTGATGTTAGAACGTCACTGCTCCTCTCATCTGCGTGTCAGGGAGTTCTCGAGTGACATAGGCCTCACCATGCTCCTTGCATCAGTAGGTCAGGGACCTTTGAGTGATGAAAGCCTCTCATCCTTTCCTTTATCTTGCAGTTTTTCTTCCCTGGGTCATGGTCTTTATACTGCTCATGCCCACACTTAAGGGTGTCTCACTGACTATGATTCAGTAACTGTTTTTGTGTTCACTTTTCTATGACAAGGTGACTTAGGCCATCATTGCCCCTGCCATTTGCAGGCCAGGGAGCACCTGAACTACGTTGGCCTTTATTCCTCCCTCTTGGTCGGACTGTTCTACTTCATGTTTTTTTTTCCTTCGCCTGGGCCACGGTCCTTATGATGATACCTTGGGTACTACCATTGGACCTTTTGTTGCCTGGGTCTCTGACCCTTATGGGGACTCACTGTGCTGAAGGTGAGAGAGAACCAACTCTGCGCACCATCCATCAGCATGGCTAGCAGTCACCTATTACTGAATGCATCCAAGCAGCACTCGAAGAAAAAAGGTGGGTTACTTACCAGTAACTGTCCTCCTTTGGATTCATTCACAACCCTCCCACCATCCCTGCTACTCAGAGTTGGAGACTTTTAGGGACTGAGGAGGGGGCTGGGTGGTGGCCACATATATAGCCATGGGGTGGCGAGGGGGGTGGTGGTCGCCTGCCTCTTCCTGACCAGCTAGAGCAAAAGAGTTTCTGACCAATTGTGTGCTGCAGCACGTAGACACCTATCACTGAATGAATCCGAGCAGCCCATCTTGAAGAATGATAGTTACTGGTAAGTAACCCACCATTTCTGGTCTCAGCTTTGCTATCAGATTGTTGTACAATCTTGTTACTCCATTCTGTGGGCCAAATCCTCCACTGATTTTTCAACAGCTGCAGTCTGGTTCTGTCTGAGTTTACCCCAACTGGACTACTCCATCTGGCAGGGTATGAAGACACAGTTGTTAAAGTTTGCTAGTGTTTGGGAAAATACCTAGGGGTGTGTGTGTGTGTGTGTGTGTGTGTGTGTGTGGAGTATTAATCTGAGGGCAAATGCTGCAGCTGTAGTCCTTTCTCAATTTTATTTGGTTCTTACTCAAACTCCTGACTGATAACCATGGGTCAGGATTTAGTAAATTATTGTTATTGAAAGAAGCCCCCCCCCCCCCCCCAAACAACAGGAGAATTAGCCTGAAACTGGAGTGGCTCTGGCCCAGAAAGAAAAACAATCCATACATTAATGTGAAAGGTTAGCAAAGTGCTAAGAGCCAAACTCCATAGGGCTTCAAAACTCAACCTTTTATGGGGCGGCACTAGACCAGAGCCTGCTGCGTCTGACTGAGCACATGCTCTGTGAAAATAAAGGGCTGCAGTACCATAGCATCTCTGGGTAGGAAGTGACTCCCTACCAGCTAAGCTGCTAAGTAGAAGGGTGTGCTGACAGTAGTGCAAGGGAAGTGCAAAAAGCAGCAGAGCGAGAATGGGGAGTGCACTGCAAAGTGAGAAAATTGCCTCTTTCATGGTTCTATATTAAACATATTTTGCCCTGAAAATGCCTGTTATGCAGAGGAGATGGAAACAGGAGAAGAGCCAGACCATGCTCTTAATGATTGATATGTGGGGGAAGGATGATATGGGGTTCCATAAAGCTGCGAGGAGCAGTCAACCTCATCAGGCAGTTAAATTTGCTGTTTTCTTCTTGAATTATTAAGTGGCAGAAGACCACTTCATTGCAAGGTGCTCACTATTATGATGGGTGAGGCACACCTCAAGACTGGAATAGCTAGAGAGAAGTGTTACATAATGGGAGAAAGTGAGGGAGATCCATGAATATGCAAGGTGTATGAATGCAAGTGTAGATGCGAACCCACAGTACTTGATTTAGCAGAGTGATGCAGTCTGCAAGAAGAGCAATCAAATACTGTGTTGTGTAGTCAAGGTCTGTGAATATCTGAAGTGGCATGCTGTAGAATTTCCTTCTTCCACAGTCCCTTGTTCATTGTTAGCCAATCTACAGCTCACTAAGAGCCATTGTTTGCCTTTGCAATCTCTTCTCATTCCAATAATGCACTTTCCTACTGGGAGTGTGACACAGCAATCGAATCATATAATAGTTTCTTGGACAGCTGCACTCTGTGCCTGTATTCTGAATAGATCAGAAGCAGAACAAGATTTGTACATCAGCAAATTTAAAAGTGCAGCATTCAAAAGAAGGCTTGTGTGTTTTAATAACTTACTCTACTTCTACGTGGCTCCAATCCTGCCCTTTACTCAAGTATGTTAGTCTCACAGTATTACTTGCCTAAGGCCGTTTCTAAACTACAAAATTAAGTTGGTCTAACTTAGTTTGGCATACAGTTGCTTCAGTAATTACAAAAGGGATAGCCGTGTTAGTCTAGTCCAGTAAAAAAACAACAAGGAGTTGTGTGGCACTTTAAGACTAACAGATTTATTTTTTGCATGAGCTTTCGTGGGAGAAGATCCCACTTCTTCAGATGCTTCGAAGATGGGTGAACTTACAGAAAGGCAAAAAATAAATCTGTTAGTCTTAAAGTGCCACACAACTCCTTGTTGTTTTTATCAGTAATTACACCTCTTACAATGTTCCCTCTTCTAAGCTGATGATGCAGCTGAGCAAGTTATGGTTGTAGCTGAGCAAATTACCCACTGGTTCCCCAACCCCCACCGGGCCCCTTTCTTGCTGTCTGCCAGTTCCCCAAGTCCATCCATAACTTGCTCAGCTGTATCATCAGCTTAGAGAGAACATTGCAGCCAGGACAAAGGAACTCTTGAAATTAGTTTCTGGGAAGGGAGGCCAGAGAGGCTGGGGGAAAAGGCAGTCCTGTGCAATGAGGGGGAACCATGCACACACAGAATCTGCCCTTCCCTAGGACTTTCCTATGCCCAAATGTTTTTTGTGACTATTCAGGCTTTGTCTGTCTCCATGCATGATCACAGCAGGACTAAAACATCTGGGTCAGAACAGGGCAGGGGAACTCCTGGATCCTGTTCTCAGCTCTGCCCCTGGCTCAGTGTCACCTTCCTTATGTCCCCTTCTCTTTCCCTCTTTACGTGCCTCAGTTTTCACTCCTGCAGAATATGTCTAATTCACGGGACCTTTGCAGATCTTAAATAACTAATTACTCTTTGTAAAACACTTTGAGGTCTATTCATAGAAAAGGGACAGATTAACTCAACTGACTTTAACTTGACTTGACCTGTAGAGTCCAAGTCAGGGACTGGGGGGAAGGGAGCCAGAGCTGTGGATTGCAAAGGAAGAATTCCTAGAGATCAAGGCTTCTTTTCCAAGCCCCTGTTCTCTCTGGTTGCCCATCTGTTTGGCATTTCCTGGAGCACAGGTCCCGTTGGGGAATCTGTTTGGCTTGAGATCGAGAAGGCTGTGTCAGCTCATCTGACCCTTCTTGCTAGCTAAAGCTTTTCTTTAAAATGGCATCCCTGACCTTGGGTGCTTTGCTCACCCATCTGCTGGCTCCCTGAGTCCCCGACCTGCAGGTGCCTTCCTCGCCTGCCCACCTGCCAGCTCCCTGATGCCCAGGGCCCCTTTCCTCTTACCTTGCTGGAGCTGTCGCTCCCTGATCAGGGTGCTCCTCCCCTGAGCATGTATCTGAGAATGCTCCAAGTGGGAGATTTGAAATCTCCCCAGCCTGGCCACACTGTGCGGTCATCTGAAATACCTGTGCAGCTGTGTGATAGCCACTGCGCAGCCACACACGTATGCAGCTTAGAGAAATATAGCTCATGTACTCTGTGCTCCTGGTGTTAGTGGTCCACGTCCCCACTAGGAATGCTTGTATCAATTGCAGTGGCAATGTAGGGCATTGTGGGATGGCTCCTGAAAGCCAGGAACAATCAACATAAGCAGTGCAATGTCTACAATGACGCTGCATTGAACTAACTGTATCAAATTTGATTGTATGCAGTTTGTAGAGGTGGAGTTGTTAAATCAGTATAGCAGGGCAGTTATGTTGGCAGGAGCAAAATGTAAGTGTACACACTTCCATAGTTAGGTCAATACAAGCTGTTTTGTGTCAATTTAAGTTCATTGTGTAGATCAGACTTGAGTAAGGACTAGGAATCCAAAGTTGTAAGAGTGGGCTCTACAGCCCTAATCCCACAAGAAAATATGCACTTAAATTTAAGCATGTGTGTATTTGCAGGTCTAGTTGAGTTGTTTACTGACTAGCTATAAAAAACAAGGATTATCTCCACTTAGAGTCCACTTTCACTCAGTGCAGTGTCACTTAGAGCAGAAGACAGAAGTGAATTCTGGGTTAACTATCCCTAAGCTTCTTTGCACCAGTACCTACATTAACTGTAAAACACAGGTGCCTGACAGTGATGCACTAGGTTGTGCAAGAGCTATTTAGTTAAAGGCAATTTGTGACTCATGTAATTAATGTGCAGTTATAATGAACTGCTATTTATTTAATGAGTAATTGCTTCATTTCACTAAAAAAAATGTTTCAAAGATACATAATCAAGAATACAAAAGATCAAACTCATCCAATGGCCAGAGAGCTGAGCCAGCCCCCACAAGAACACGACTTAGCTCATCATCTTTGAGATATTGCGATAACTGACTTTCTGAATTAAGAAAAATCTTGCTGACAAAAACAAATTGCATTAGAAAGTTCATCGCCCCATGGAGTAATTGTGAAGAGGAAGAGCAGGTCATGGTCAGTAATAAAGAGGTGGAATAATTCGCTGTAGTAAAGAATAAAATGAGCCTTTGCTCCCTAGAGTAAATCTTTATGGCTCAATGCCATGTCTTTATAAACCAGGGAAATGTCATTGATACTGACTAAATTTCCCTTCATGTGGAGGTTTCGTTTCAATGTGGTGTCACTGTTTCGTAGCAGAACCCAGAAACAGACCTTTTTTCTGAATAAAAAAGAGGCATATTTCTCTTGTGATTACATAGACTCTTAGGACTCCTAAACTGGTCTACCTGATCAGAACAGAAAAAATCCTTTCCCTCATAGATCATGTCTTGATTTCTCCAGTAAACAAATAATGACTTGTGCAGTGCTCAGTTTTGGGTAGGTCGTATTTGTAAAGGCCTTCCTCAGAAAGGCATTTAACGTGTGCCTAAGTAAGCATGTGTTGTCCCATTGAAATGATGGTTCATTTGCTTATCTGTCTTGTATATCTTGGGGTTTTGTACTGCTTCTCATCAGCGTAATATCTACGGTCTTTCCATGTAAACATGTAGCAATAGCAAAACTCTCCATGGACTTTCTAGAGTCTGTCAATCTTCGACTGTTTTTCAGGAGACATTGCTGAAAGGTAGGCAGGTACTTCAGCATTTTCCTAATTAGGGTGCAAAAGCCAGTGCAATAAAAATGAATCAAAATCCAGGGGGAAAAACCAACAAAACAATAAAAAATGGACTTTTCATGAGTTTGTAAAAAGGGTTTTTTTGACTTTGTTGTTTTTTGTCTCATGATGGATGTTCTCCAGGATCAGCCTTGTAGAAATTGGGTTCCTTTGTGACTGAGTTCATGGGAGAACCCCAGAAAGATCAGGGGTTCTGGGTATAAACATCTCTGAGAATACCCATTCAGCCAGGGAAACATGCTAGAAATCCCCTGTGTACAGTCTTTCTCAGATGATTTGTTATTACAGTACACAGGAAGAGCTAAGCCATGTTCTTGTGGGAGCTGCCCCAGCTGTCTGTCTGCTGAGTGAGGTGAGTTCTGCCTCAGCACAGGGGTCAGGACTAGATGACCTGTTGAGGTCCCTTCTAATCCTACATTTCTACAATTCTACATCTTCGGGTGCATTTTTGGAAGCTGCCTTCAGGAGTGGGCTACTTTCCCACTGTTTAGTGTGAGCCAAAAGGGGAGCATTTTAAAGCAAAACTTAACCAAACCTGGTCATGTTGTGTGGGGAGGGGGACTCAGAACCAAAATAGAAAACCCATTCTTTCCCAAGGTGATGTGTCCATGGGCATTTGGACTAGAAGGGGCTGGTTCCTATGCATCCCTGCTCTCTTCAGACATTGCTGTCTAAACCTGAGGCAGAGGTTGAGGTTCTCTGACCACATTTCTCAGCCTTTTTCTTCTGAAACAGCCTAGTGTCTTTCCTCTCCCAGTAACATGATTGTGAGTTCCAAAGGGGCAGCTGTGTTAGTCTAGTTCAGCAGAACAAACAATGAGTCCAGTGGCATTTTAGGCTACGTCTACACTAGCAAATTAGTTCAAATTAAAGAGCCTTAATTTGAACTAATTTGAACCCTGTCTACACTAGGCTTTGCCTAGTTTGAACTAAAAATTTTTTTAGTTTGAACTAAGCGAATGCTTAGTTTGAACTAGTTAGGGTGGCTAGTTAGTCCAAACTAACTGCTTAGTTCAAACTTACTTGCATATTTAGTTCGAACGAGCACAACGCAGACATGCTAGTTCAAACTAAATAAAGTTCGAACTAGTGGTTAGTTGGAACTAAGCACGGTTTTTTAGTTTGAACTCACCATAACTTTTTAGTTCGAACTAGAAAAGCAGTTCAAACTAAAAAAAAGTGCGGCTAGTTCAAAGTAAAATAGTTTGAACTTAAAAAAACGCGCTTAGTTTGAAGTAACTTTCAAACTACTTAGTTCGGACTAACCAAGTGTGAACTAAGATTTTATGTGTAGAGATAACCTTAAAGACTAACTAATTTATTTATCACATGAGCTTTTGTAAGAGAAAATCCCCCTTGTTCAGAGGCTTGCAGATGGATTCATATGCAAATTTGATACTGTTACCTTGGGCTTGAACAGAGAGATTAGTTGGCTTTCTCATTACAAAAAGCGATTTTGCCCCCTCTTTACCTCCCCTCCTTCTAATATGTTGTTCCACACCATTTGACTCTAAACAACTGCTGTGATTTCTCTGACGTGATCCTATGACTTACACTTCCCGGCCTTTATTTTTCCTGCCATTCTATAAGTTCTCCATTTTCAAGCATCTGATGAAGTGGGATTTTTCCCACAAAAGCTCATACGATAAATAAACTTGTTAGTCTTTAAGTGCCACAGGATTCCTTGTTTGTTTTGCTGCAGTGTGGGGAATAGCTGTGATGCAGGAATGTGCTGGATTTCTTCCTTTTCTGTTCTCCCCTCCCCATCAGGCCTTGAATCACTAACCTTCGTAGTGCCCTTTCCAGCAGTAGTAGTTCTTCGAGCGCTGCTCAGACACATTCAGTAATAGGTGTATCCATAACGCAGCACACAATTGGTTGGAACCTTTTTGCCCTAGCCTGTCAGAAAAGGGCTGGCAGCCACTGCCCCCCACGCCACCCCATGGCTACATATGCATTACTGGGTTTACATTTGGACTGGCCCACTGGGTGTGCTTGCCGGGCAAGTATGTGTAGGGCACATCTCCAGGGCTGCGAGTAAACATGCACCTTCACTAATGATGATAACAAAAATGAATAAATACTGTTCCTCCCATCCCAAAGACCAGGGGATCTATGGGGTCAGAGAGAACTCGATGTGCTCCTACCAATGGCTCTTGGTGAATCTCCGAAATCCTTTAAGGACAGGCCTTTTGAACTGACTGCAGCAGTGATGAGACTGTGGCTGTCTCTTCCCAAGATTAATTTAGTCACTGAAGCTCCAACTGCAGCTTTGTCTGCGGTGCTTACAATCAGCTGTCGGCAGCATGCCAGCACCTGATGATGACAGAGCTGCTTGGACTCTCAGAGATTCATGAGGATGAATGTTAGTAGGTGCGGTTCTCAGCCTGCATCCGTTCAAGTCCATGCACATTTGGAAGTGTTGACTCACAGAGTAGTCACAGCATCTTTAGGAAAGAGCAATAATTGATTCTTCCAGCTCCAATAAGAGTCTGTGGTCCACAGCAACTGAGTGCCTTTGATTAGCTTCCCCATGGTTGTGGAAGTGACTGAGTCTGATGATTACAGTTGTACAGCAAAACAAACAAGGCAGATCTTTAAAAATGCCTGCCTGTTACCCAAACTGCTGTTTGAATGAATGTCTCTGTACTCTGGCCGGCCATTATGGACCCCTGGGCTGCATTTCCAGCATAGGGAAGAAATCTGCTGTTTGACATGTTGAGCAGTACAGCTTGTGAGAAGTGGAAGCTTCACCTTGGGTTTTCCTACTTTGAAAATGCATAGCAGAGCACACTTGGGAAGGGGAATGGATTAGCATCTTTCCAGAGCTGGTTTTCATAGCCCTTGTGTGAAAATTGCTGTACGTCTAGTTATCTGTGCCTATGAATGCCTTTAAAGGAGAAGATGGTCATAGGCTGCTATGTAGGGATATAGGACAGTGGTTCCCAACCTTTCCTCTGCTATGGCACAACTTGATACTTTTAATTATTTTGAGGCACACTACCATATAGTCTCCAAATTAATCATGAATATTCATGAGCCAGTCCCAAACTCTTCAAGTAGTTTTTCAAAAAATTCTGTGGCACACCTGCTCAGGCCTGATGGCACATCCATGTGCTGTGGCACACTGGTTGGGAAACATTGATATAGTGGGATCTTTACAGAGAGTTAGTGAGCGAGCAGAGAGTAAGAGAAATATGCTAGGATGTCATGGAAGTGCCCTAGCGCATGCCGGGAGATCATGAAGCTGGTTGTGGAATCAGGGGCATGAGATGGAGCATGCTGGGAGATCAACATATTGTACCATATTTTGGTCAGTTATGTTTTTCAGACTATTTTCCTTGGAGGCTGTGGCAGTTTTTTCCATACATGTTGTGAAGAAAAAGACCCCATCTTCCATTTCAAATGTCTCACAAGCTTTTTGTCCCTTAATAAGTATTTAAAATTTCTCAGTAGGCCAATTATCCATCCATGCGGCGGGATTCCTTCCTTCCTCAGAGTACCACTCTTTTCAATGAAGCAGCTCTCCCTCGTTCCTGAGGCTGCATTATAAATGTTCGTAGAAGTGCTCAGCATCAGATTGTCCTGTTTGATTTTTTCCATATTGGACAAACTGAGGGGATGATTTAAATGATACGACTCTCTCTTTCTCTCTCTTTTAAAGGAATTTACAGTTCTCCACTGATTTAATTTGAGATTCACAGTTCCCTTTCTCATTTGGTTTGTCTTTCCCTTAAATGTCCCATCAGTCTGAGATGAGAGCTTTTCTTCTTTTCTTACTGAAACACCACAAAAGGCAGGGAGAGCTGAGAAGCTGCTGTCCCATGACTCTGAGGCAAATGGGCAATACCCATGAGCAGCTCATCAGTGGCTGATGGAAGCTTTCATGTTTGAACTCTCTACAACTCCCACAGTATCTCTGGGCATTTGTAGATGTGCTTTAGTGCTAATATTGGAGTGTTATTTTCTTCTGTACTTGGTCTTTTTAAAAATGAGAGAGCAAGAAAAGGCAAATTCTAAAAGCTCCTTCCCACTCACAATCTGAAGGAAGCAAACAAAGGGCTTTGCACCTCAGCAGCTTGATTATTTATGCATTTATTTGTACTGCAGTAATGTCTAGGAGCCATCATCCTGGACCAGGATGCACTAGGTGCTGTACAAACACAATGCCTTTCCCCCCAAAACATGAGAGCTGGGCCCCATTCTTGGTTACAGTGTATTTTGGGCAGCAACAGCATCTGGGGGGTTAACATGACTTATTTCTAAGTCACTTTTGTGTCCTCCTTATTCGGGCTTGTGATGGAGCAGCCTCACCCCGCGTTTTAAAAGCCCAGTACACACTATGGGTGGTGGAAGCCCCACTCCCTAGACTCTGTTAGGCATGCTCAGACTGCTGCCCCACTATAAAAGGAAGCAATTCAGTTCAGTTCGGGCTGGCCAGCAGAGAGGAAGGATGTCTGCTTGGAGCTCCTGCACCAACAGTCCCAACGTGAGGGAGACTCAGTGGCCAAAGGGGATTCTACAGAGCGGTTACCCTGCAAGGAGCGCCTCGTGACTGAAACCCAGGACCTGTAAGAAAGCCGACAACAGCTCTTCCGGGTCCCGGAAAGCCGTGGTCCAGTGCTCAAAGAGGACTTTGCTCAGCTCAGGTAGCAAGTAACCCAGAGGGTGAGTTTAGGGTGTAGTGAAAACCCAGTCAGCATGTTTCGGTCTGGATCCCCACTGACTTGAGGCCATACCCCTGGCACCCGTAGAGCCCTAGGCTGGGGCTCAGTGGAGCGGGTGGGCCTGAGTCCTCCCTACCTGGACACTGTTCCCCATCATAGACTATTCTGCTGGCTCTGGCTGGTAGGCCAAACTGCCCTGTGCCTGAGGGCCTTGTTCTGACTCTGGCTGCTAGGCTACACTGCCCTGAGCCTAGGGATTTGCATGGACCCAACTGCTAGGCTGTACTACCCTGGTGCAGTAGATTAAACAGTGTCGCGTAGGTACCCTACCTGCTAATTGTGTGTCATTTATTTCCCTATACGGGAACACTAAAGGGGTGTACCCTGTGACATGGCTTTATACAGTGATTGCCTGGTCCCTGATGTAAACTTTGCAGTTTCTTTTCTCCCACTGACTTTTTTTTCCTCTACTGCACTCACCCTACCTGTCTCTCAATCTTTCTGGTCCCCCTTTTCCTTCCTATTATCGTCATTTGAATTTCAGTAACACCAAGTAGCCTCACTTGAGTTCCTAGTTTTGTTGAGCCTAGGTGCTGTATAAACCCACAGTCTACACTTAGCAGTTATTTTGAATTAAAGAGGCTTAAATCGAAATAACTTTTTTCTGTCCATGCTTGCATTTTGTTATTTCAAAATAAGCATTTCCTTAATTCAAAATAACAAAGCTCTAATTCAAAATAATAAAACCTGCTTTTATTTCAAAATAGTGCTTAATTTGAAGTTATTTCGAATTAAGCCATTCTAAGCCACAGAATAAGTGTAATTCGAAATAATGGCCTTATTCTTTTGCCTGCCTTTCCCTATTTTGAATTAGAGAGTCTAGTGAAGACCCTCTATTTTGAAATAATAACCCCTGCCATATTTCAGATTACAGTATTCACTGGACTTCTAATTCAAAATAATAACTTCAAATTAAATTTGAAGTTGTTATTTTGAATTAACTACTTCAAGTTAATTTTGTAAGTGTAGACATAGCCATAGAGACGGTTCCAAATAGTTTAGTTTCAATTAAAATGCTCACCCTCATTTGGCAGACTGGGAACTGAGACACTGATCTATTAAATAACTTACTCAAAGTTATGTAGCCAGTCTATGGAAGGGCCTTGAATTGATTCTAGATTGCAGGTTCAAGAGCAGTACTTTAACCATATGGTCAGTCTCTCTGTTATTGGGTCAAGTGGTTCTTTTTTCTGTCCTTCTTCCCCCCGCCCATCATGAGAGAGGGAGGTTTGTGCCAGAACCCTTTCTCTCCATTCCATGTGGCGGAACAATATTTGTACAACTATACAAAGTGTTGTTGGTGTCAGGAAGAGATAATTGTCCAATAACTAGAAGAGCAAGGGATCCAAATGCCAGACAAGGACTTAATTAAACATAATCGAGAGAGACAGTAATGAGATGCATCCGGCAGTGCAGTCACAAGCCTGTGTTTTGCATATTCTGCTTCATCCCAAAGTTTTGCAGCTGTACATTTTCTTTTGTGACCTTTCATTGCAGGAACGATAAGAGCAGGATTAGCCTACTGGCTTCAGTGAAGAATAAAGAAGAGTCAAAATGAAGGGACTTGGCCTAACAGAGAATTTCAAGCAATAATACCAATTCTCCCTCCAGTGGTTTAGCTCCATTGGTTTCATTGATTTATTCCTAATTTACTGTGGGGAAGTGAAAGGGGTCAAACTCACTGTTTATTTCTTGTACTGTTCCATTTCTTGTCTGTATGCAGAACACTGATAAATACATGCCGATCTGCCATATATTCCTGTTCCTAATACATAATTTTCAATAGATTTCTACGTTACATATAATTGAAATTCATGGCTATAGGTTGGGTAGCTGACTGGGGAGAAGTTAGAGAGAGAGAGAGATCAATTTCTTAGAGAACATGTGTTCTGTGATCATAGGTGAATCGTTTCAAACCAAACACACTCCTCTCTTTTTAACACAAACCCACAACATGCATCCACAGACACACATTCTTCCCATTTTCTGACCTGATCAAATGCTCCACACTTTAAGGACGTTCTAACCTTCAACATTTTGGATTGCAAACACAAGCAACAAAACTATATTTTGGGGGACCAGGGAATGAAAAAAGTCAGATTTTTTTTTTAAATCAGTTCTGTCTAATGATTTGCTTCCAACACCATCTCAGTCAGCATTCCTGGTTCCTCCCACTGTTGGATTTTTTTAAAAATCTAATCAGACAACCAATTAAACAAACTCACTTTCATTTAATACCACAGTGACCTACAGCTGCAACCTCAGACCAATTGGTTCGAGCAGTGAGAGAAAAATATTTTTCACTGCAGAAAAATGAGAGAAATTCTGCCTATTGGGAAAAATCAAAGCTTTTCTTTTTTTTATTGTTGACCCAGATTGCATTTGGGGTTAAATAAAATTTCTAGGCCTGGAAGATTCTCATTTTGCCACAATTTCTGTTATTCACCTCAGTCAATAAGTTATGAAACTGGGGTCCTTTTACCTAAGATAAAGGAGGGGAATGGGAGTTGGGTACAGGATGTTTCTGTGGAAAATGGCTGTGGTGGAATGATTGTACCTTGCTCTGACTAGAATGCTGTCTTTTGTTGTGGTGTGATGATGACAACAAAGTGCCACCAAATCAGTGCTATTAACTTTACATAGTGGCTAAGTGTGTGCATGACATGACACATGGTGCAGGACAGTGAAGCCTCAGGCTAACGAATCTCTCCAGATTCTCCATTTAACAGTTACACAACAAATCCAGAAGCTTTGAAGTTTGAAACAGTGGGTCTTGACTTAGATTTGCTCAATCTTTACTCAGCAAAATTTCCCTTAAAACCAACATGGGGCATATGAGTAAAGATCTCAGGATCAGGACCAATGCAGTAAAGTCATGAAGCTAGCTTTCACAGAGGTGCAATATAACTGAGTTTGGAGATGATTTGGGACCAAAATGTATGTACTGACTACTCTACCCATTAGCAACCCAGTGATATCCTGCAGAAGCCCGTCTGCAGGTTTTGAAAGAAGGATGTAGAGGAATGGGAGCAAGACAATCGATACTCACTTTCAGAGCAAACTGCTGAAGGGAGCTAGGGATGGTTCCTCTGTTGAGTGGGCAGATGTTACCAGGATCATTGAGCTTAATAAGGGATTTGAGTTCTGAAAAAAACCAAATACTTGCAGACTCCAAGGCCTGGGGGAAGCTACTGGAGCAAGACTACTGTACCAGAAGAACCTTCTTCTTAAGAGGACAAGAGAATTTACTGTGACCACTGGCTAGTGGAAGGAGCAGAAGGAAGGTGTAGTCAGAGCTATGCAAATAGGAGCTTTTGCCAAAATGTCAGATGAATAAAATTGGTTTGCAGCCATCTGAAAATGTGCTTTTTTTCTTTTAAATTTTTTTTAGCTAATCAAATAATGTGTGTGGGGGGAGAATGTTTTAATTTCAACCATTTTAAAGTACTTTGGATAGGATTTTTTAAAAAGCATTAAAGGAAATTTTGAAGAGAAAAATAGTTTTGAACCAAAAATCAAAATGTATGAAAAGTATTGAAGCAAAGCATTTCACTTTTTTTAAGCTGAAACACTGTGGCAAAATTGGCATGAATTTGTGAAAAGTTTTGGTATCACCAAGTGCTCATTTTTCACTGAAAATAATTTTTGGATGAAAAATGTTGCTTTGCTCTAGATGCAATGTGTGGTTCACCTGCTAGTGTAGAGGCTCTCTGAGTTGGGTAGATAGGGCTAAAAACCAAGCTATTTGACTTCTATTTCCCCTTCTGCCAACCAACAACATCCTTCTGTTCACTGGTTCCCAGATTAAAGAGCAACCTTGATCTCCATCATTCACTCATTTTAGTTCAGTCCAGCAAACAGCGTCACCACTGGTTTCCCTGTGCTCTTGTGTACAGTGATATAATTACCACTTCATCATGCTCCAGGGCTTTATAGCCAAATGTTTGAGAGCTTGTCTTGGTCTTGCAAAGCAGAGCCGTCATTCCAAAATAAAGTCCATTTTTATCTCAGACTAAAGTGTCTAGATGGGAGAGTTGTTCCAGAGTAACTACAGAAGAGCATTTGTTCCAGAATAGTTGTAGCATCTCAGTTTCCCCATGTGGACAAAATGTAACCCAAACCTGTCAAGTGTCTGACAAAGTGGGATTTTCTTCCATGAAAGCTCATAATAAATAAAACTTGTTAGTCTTTAAAAGTGCCACAAGATTCCTTGTTTGTTTTCCTAACCCATATGTAACTTTGTGATTCTTGTGTTTCCTTTTGGAGCCTACCATTAGCCAGGGTGTGATTTGATATGCTCATGACAATTGCACAAACAGTTGTCAGTGTGTTTCTTCTTGGTTGCTATCTCCTCTTTTGGTTTGTACATGTGGAGACAAGATTAGTTGCTCTGTAAAACGTTTAATTTTGGGGTTTCTCACTTAATTGCAAAACTTGTAAATGAAAATCTGTACAGCTTTATAGTTCAATTATTGAACATGTATTAGCCTTTGTTACTATAAGTATTTGTTTAGTTACACACTGCCAGAGAATGAATTCATTTTCTCTCAACAAGGGTGGTTTATGGGACTTAAAGTTAAGTCTGCAAATAACTTAAAAGTGGTAAATATTTTGCATGGTGGCCTGTGCAAAGGTGAATGAGGTTAGGGAGCCAGTGTGGTTTAGCAGATAACATTATGAGGGTACTTGGCTTGCATTGATTTTTGCATGTGGGGTGGCCACTAGTAAAGAGTTAACTCCCTACACTTCCATTGTCAGTTCTGTAAAAGCCTTTGGCATCTCAGATGGAACAGTGTCTTGCTCAGGGCAGAGTTTATAAGAGACAGGGGAGGCTTTGCCTCCCTCTGGTTGGCTGGTGCGCAGTGTGGCCAGGTCCCAGAGCTATTGCAACAGTGGGGAGGTAGAGAGTGGCCACCGCTGCTGGCGGTATCCAGCCCCAGTCAGAGACCTGGAGCCACCACCAGAGGCAAGAAGGGGCCCTAGCCAGGATCAGGGCTGCTGCTGGCAGGATCTGACTCCAGCCCCAGGAGCTGGATGGGCCTGATGGGGGGGGTGGTGGTGAGGGGAGGGGCCTGGATCTTTGGAGTTGCCTTCACCAGGGCTGTAATGATGATATAGGTAGTCCCTATCTCTGCTTTCCCTTGTACTACTGGCATAGGGAGGGCTGGCCACAGCATTTTGTACTCCAGCTGTGCTGGGCAGCAGAGTGATTCAGAGGCAGCTGTGGAAATTGTCATACATTGGAATGCCTGCAAGCGTGGTTCTCACATGAAGGCCCATGTCCAGAAAGCAGGAGGTGCAAGGTGGAGCACACAGCTCTGCATCTGTCTCTCTGGTGATGGAGCAGGCAAAAAAGAGTTAAATGTTGTAGAAGGATGCAGCACAATCAGCTCCTGCTGGGCCTCATTAAGTGTCAGTTAAGGGAGGGAGGAAGGGAATCTGAAGTTGCTTTGCTGGGTGAGATTGAATGAGATTAGTGCTTACCTTGCCACCCTGGGGCCTGTTTGTGCTTGGGCTTGGGCTGGGTGAGAGAAGCAGGCAAGTTCCTCCAAAGCAGGGGTCTCAAGCACACAGCCCCTAAACCTATTTCCTGCAGCCCTCAGTGACACTATCGTTACTGATATTTGCAATCATTGTATGAAAAGGTTTCAGTGGTGTGTCCCTCATGGTGATTTGAGTTTGGACCCCTGCTCCAAAGCTTCAGATAAATGGAATTTGATGCAATTCTCTTTGGCCCTGAAGCCATAGTGAGGGATAGACCAGAAACACAGAGCAAGACACTCTCTCTATCTCTCCTGGGTCTATGCTAGCTCAGGGCACATGGCATAAGAGAATTTCATCCTCTCCAAGGAACAGAGGAAGCTGTGTGGGCCCAAGAGAGGACATTTTGTTGGGCCCTGAATCACGAGAGGGGTGGAGGCACTGAGACAGTAGCCGTGGAAGGCCGAGGTGGAAGGAATCCCTGATGATGGTATGTGGGGAAGTGAAACCATGGATGTGGGTTATTACCCTGAAACCAGGTAACTGCTCCCCAGAAATAAGGATAATGGCAGATTTCTTGGCTGATCACTCTGTGGTCTAACCAGGGCACTCTGTAGCTGAAAGCCTTTGCTGCCTGAGCCACAGAGCCAAAGCTGCGTAACCAGCAGCTGCCAGAGTTGCAGAGCCCCCATAGATTGGGCACAAAGGGGGGACACAATGCATGCTGACCCTTTCGACACACAAGGAAACTGCCATCTTTCGTGGCCTAATAAGACAAGGGCAGTCTCACCTTTCCTGGTGGATCTGCTCCTAACAAATCTTCTGGATATTTGACTCCTGATGATTTTTATTTCTGAAAGCATGCTGCTGCTCACACTTGAACAGACACTCTGCTCTCTCTTAGCTGTGCATTGATATTGATTTGTATTTGCTTGGTTTAAAACTAGTGGCATTTCCTACTAATTTACAGCAACTCTGAAACCTCTCCGCTCCTAGCCCTGCTTCTGTTTTACAGCTCTGTGGTAAGCTCTGCAGCTGAGAGTTAGGTGACATAATCTTAACAACCTAATCAAAGTCTTGGATACAGCCGATCACACTCAGTAGTGAAGCAATGACAAGCATGGGTAGGCACACTTATTTGTTTTCATGGTCTGGGCCTTGCATGGCAGGTTGAGTATATAAAATGATGATATTCTCCCTGTTTGTGAACTGCGAAAGTCACGCAGGGTTTAATTCCTGGCTTGTTCATTTTTTCATTAATATTTATGTATTCCATCTTTCCCTCTGCACTACTGCTCCATCTTGGTAGAGAAAATGATTATTTATAGCCTCTTCATCTTCCTCTGTCCCACTCTTGGCTGGACCGTCTATTTAGACTGTAAGCTCCTCAAATGAGGGGCTGTCTCTAATTATTTGTATGTACAGCACCTGGAACAATAGGGCTTGATGTCAGTCATTATGCAACCAGAATAATAATTTAGTTCAAAGCATATCGTCTGTCCCTGCTTCTTATCTGTAAAGTTTTGGGTGCTGTTGCCTGCTTTGTTGAGTGGTTATCGAGGACTGGTTATTACAAATTTTCTGATAGTTATTGAATAAAATTCTGAGGTTTAGAGAGTTCTAGTTCCAGAATCAGGCACAACAGAAATAAGTTAAGTACCTGCTTGGGAAACCTAGTGTGCACAGTGACAACAGTCAAACTGTGGGCAAAGCAAAACTTTAAATACTTTGATTAGCTTAACTAGGAAAAACACAAATGAGAATATAGCTGTAGAAGTAAACAACTGCTTTGATTTGCAGAAACTGTGAGACCTGATCCTATGACTTGTGTTTCCCTGCATTTACTTGCCTTCTCATTCTGTAAGTTCTCCATCTTCCAGCATCTGACAAAGTGAGAGTTTTCTCCCATGAAAGCTCATGCATTAATTACATTTGTTTATTCTTTAAAAGTCCTACAGAACTCCTTGTTTTTGTAGAATTAAGACTGCTGGCTTCTTAACAGTCACTAGGGGGCATCTTGCTCTTACATGTAATTCCTAGCAGGTTCAGTTACAGATGCTTGAGTTATTTTGAATATCAGGTTGGGAGATAAGGAACATTAATGTTTTCCATACTTAGTATGAATGTGTTGCTTTATCACTATATTGTAGGGGTGAAATGAGTAGCTGTGGTGATCTCTCAGGGACAGATGATGAGATCTGTGTGGTGAATAGTTTTCATTAAAATTGAAACTTAATTCATTAACTGTTGGAGGAAGGCAATTTCCATTCCCGGCAACTGTGAAGTTTTTTTTTTTTTTTTTGTTGGAGGGTTGGGTTAAATAAAAAGAAAATCTCCTTGGAACCAGTTTTGCATGAGAGCCAGAAGTTGTGGTTTTATCTTCATGACATCTAAACTTGTCCTCTTTCTTTCATTTTTGTGGAGATATTGAATGTTGTAACAGCCAGCTGTGAAGAGCAGATGTGCTATAAATGGAGCATAAATACAGCATCCTGAGCATAAAAACCATGAGCAAGGGCTTGGCTGAGTCAAAAATACACGCAAAGGAATATTGACTAGAAGTAGAAATTTGATGCCTCTGCTCTATATGGCATAAGTGAGAACACCACTGTGATATGTGCACGTGCTTTAGAAAGAGGAATGAGCGAGAACTGCACTGGGTTCACAGAAGACCTGCCAGAATAATTCAAGCTCTGGAAAACCTTCCTCCCAGTGAAAGATATGTGGAACCTGATCAATTTACATTGTTCATGAGACAGTTGTAAGATGACTTAGTCACCATCTGTGACAGCTAGCCAAAATTTTCTATTAAAAGTGGTTTTTGGTTTGGGCTTTTTTATTTTTCCCTGGCCAGAAAATGGCTCTGGTGTCAAACCAGATCTTTCTGTGGAAAATGTTTAATTTTGATTTTTGTTGCTGAGGGGGTTGGACATATAAAAGCAAATCTTGATGAAAACAAAATTTCAGCAAAACTTCTTTGCAGAAACAAAAAGTATTTGCTTGCTGGTTCTTATATACCTATGCACGGAGAAGACAGCATTATTACAGGTCTCATTTTGTTAGCATAGGGAGACAGAACAAGAGCCAACAGGTGGAAGCTGAATCTAGAAGAGTTCAAACTGGAAGAAAAATGCAACAGAATCTGCTGTGTATATATACTACAATCTCCAATCCCCAATCTGATTATTTGTGCTTCACACTGAAGAAGGCTCTAATTGTGTTCAGTACTGGACTGAGGCTGAGAATCACTGAACTCTTTGGCTTTATATCCTGGCAGAAAGTTGAGTTGTGATGCTTAGATTCCCAGCCACACACATGCAGAAGGCACCTGATACCATGTTAGGCTTGTCATATTGGACTTTAGTTCCTGAAGCACTCCATTCACTCGCTGCTGTTTCCCCCATCTCACCCCTCCTAAAGTCAGAATGATTGATTTGTGACATCACTGAGTTGCCACGGAGGAGATGAGGATGACATCACAAACAGGCAATTAATGCTATGTCTTCAGGACCACCTATGTCAGCAGGGGTGTGAATATTCCTTCCCTGAGTGACATAAATTACAGTGACATAAGCATTTGATGTAGCACAGTGCTATGCTGGCAGGAGAGCTTCTTCCTTTGAAGTCACTTATACCACTCACAAAGGTATGGTGGGTTTTTTTGTTGCTGCTGTTGTTTTTATTAATGTGGATGGGAGAGCTCTCTCTTGTTGGCATATAGTGGCTTCACCAGCTGCTGCACACATTAAACTTTAAACTCTGGAGTGGGCTGGTTGAGACAAAGGTTCTGGCTTTGTGCAAGTGCCCTTTGTAACACAAACAAACCTGGGAAAAGACAAATACAGAACATTTTGAACTGATGTATGTGGAGAAATCTCTCACGTTAGAAGCCTTCCCATATTTCCCAGGAGGCACCAGTGGGGTTTCCAGTCTAACCAATGATCCCTTAGACATCTTGCTGTGCAATGTTCATTGGCTGAGATGACAGTGCCGCCTAGTTTGCAGGATCCAATCTGTTGGCACAACCTGGTTAAATGTCAGACTAGCCCCTGGAAAAAGTGTTTCCACCTGAGACAGGCAATCCTTATCGCTATTTGAAAGAGGACTGCATCATACCATTTCCTGCTTTTGTCCTGCAGTAATAACCAGTCTCCCATCTGCATTTGTAGCAACTCTTCAGTTTATGCTGGCCTTAAAATCACAGAATCATAGAAACTGGACGGGCGCATGAGATGTCATTAAGTCCAGTCCCCTGCGGTCATGGCCAGACCAGTACTGTCATACCATCCCTGACAGGTGTTTGACTAACCTGCTCTTAAATGCTTCCAATGATGGAGATTCCACAACCTGCCTGTACAATTTATTCCAGGGGTTAATCACCCTGACAATTAGGAATTTTTTCTAATGTCCAACCTAAACCTCCCTTGCTGTAATTTAAGCCCATTGTCTTGATCCTCTTTGTTTCCAGCCAGAGTCCTCCAATTTCCTTATTTGGATGCCCAGGGCAGTTTTACAACAGCTTCTGCATCTTTGAAGAGATATGATAATAGTGGGAGGGCCCAAGGGAGGAGGCTGAAGGAAACCTGGTTGATCAGAAGCCTTATTGTCCCTTTGTATTTCACTACATTCTCCAAAGATCCTAAAGGAACTTCAGTGAGGCAGGTGGGTAATTGAGATATGATTGAGAAAAATGAAACAGCAATAAATAAATGTGTGCAAACACACAAACAGTGCTAACAACAACTTTGCTTTAATGTTATTGAATCAACTTCTTTTTTGGCTGAGCATTTGCAGTTTTCCCCAGTTGGGAGGTGCAAGTGACGGCTGCTTTGGCAATCGTGGGGTACAGTCTGTGATTGTTCCCCAGGGCCTCAGTGACCCCTGCTGAACTTCTGCATAATTTGTCAATGATGTCATTTCCTGCCAATCACAACAGAGATCCCTAGTCCCACACAGAGATCCTTTGCAGTGCTCCATGCAGAAGGTTTATCCCTCAACTGGCACTTTTTATTTGCGGAGCTAAAGGTGCTTTGCAAAGGAGAACCATTATTGGCATCTCACAGAGAGGGAAACTGAGGCACAGAGAGTGGAAATGACTTGCATAAGATCACTGGCAGAACCAGGAATAAGACTTAGGTCTCAGACTTCTAGTCTAATGCCCTATCCATTGAGCTACACTATTTGTTGATAATCCCTACCTGTGGTATCCTCTGGAAAGTTTTACCTTGTCCACGCACTTCCCAGTGCTAGACATGCATTTGAGCTAGGAGTGGAGGCAAATCCTTGCCTTGTTTTGCCAGGGGTTCTCAGGTTGATATAATCATGTAATTAATAATCTTCAGTGCAAGGGCCTTGTTTTCTGTGGTGGAATTTTCAAAATTGCCTGGGAGGATTAGGCACTCAATTCTGGTTCATTTTAATGGGACTTAGGCAGTCAGGTTCATTAGGCAGTTTTAAAAATCTCAGCCCAATTTGTGTGGGCAAAGTACCAGGTGTACCTTGAAGCTTGAGAATGATCATAATTAATAATACATGCCAAGGTGGCAAAGGAAGAAGTTCTTGGAGAGGAGGAGGAAGGCATGCCGTATATAGTCCCATCAGCATCAAAGGGAATGTAGGTGGTGAATAATGCCCCTGTGACTCAGGTTACTACAGCTCAGTTCTAAGAGATATTCTGTATCTGTGTTAAATAAACCATAGCTGTGGCAGATAAATGTGCTGCCTTTAGCTGGGTTTAAAGAAAGCAAGCAAGATGGAGATGGACAGCACAATGACTCCCACTAATGTGAATTTTTACTTCAGGTGCATTCAACAGAGTGAAGTCCATAATTAAGTCTTCGGGGCATGTTAAGCTCCAAAAAATTCCACTGCTAAAAATATTGTATTTAGCATGCAAATTGTCTGTAATGCCATAGTTCCCTGACAGCTTGGATTTATTTTCTCCAGACAAAGAGAAATTATTAGTTTGTGGGTGCCACTAAATTGTTTATCACTGTCCCTAACTGAAGAAATAAGCCTTTGGGAACAGGTTGCCTCTGTTTTGTAAGTTAGGATTTTAATGTTTTTTCAACTTTCTATCCAACTCACGCATGCTGAGGTTGTCATGACAAAGCCAATGGCTGTGGATTAATCTCTTGAGCACTCTAGTACACAGAATCAACAAACAGACCATAACAAGTCCATTGTGAAGAGCAGGTGCTGTGTTTCAGGAAGAACCTATACAAATGTCAGCGACTTTTCTGTTCAGGCTATTCCTCTCTTAATTGGTCTTGTCCTCCACCCCCCCCCCCTTTGTACAGGAGAAGGTGCCTAAAGGTCCATCCTTATCACTGTGGTATCTAGGCACCTAGACTAAAGCTAGAAGTGGAGAGAGAGAATTCTGGAGGAAGTGAGATCAGGGGCTGGGGGAAAATGTGCAGTTTGAGAAGGGGAGTGAGTTTGAGAAGTATGAGGTCTAGATAGCAAGCAGTAACTAACTTACCATGTCAAGGATGTTTCCCCCCTTTTGGCACTTGAAGTGCAGAGGGTGGGGGCCCACAAAACACCTTAAAATTGCTGGTCCTAAAGGCTTATCTTAAAACTCTCCAAGGCTACCAGTTCCCTGGCCTTGGAATGGTATTTCTGCCACCTTCCAAATGCAACCCCCCCCTTTGAAAACCCAAGTAGACACACTTGAGAATACCTTCCTTCTGGGTACCCTCAATCTCTTTTATTCCTCCCTCAGGAGTGGGATTGAACTCCAGATGAAAATGGGACTGAATTCCCTTTAGATAGTTGAGTATGCAGTCTAAGGCATGTGCACACAGAACCTCTTGTCCTTTAGGACACAGAATCAGAGCTTGTTCTTGAAAGAATAAACTTTCTTTTATTAACAGGAACATCTAGGAAAACACAGAGGGTATGTCCACACATTCTGTTTAAATTGAAATAACACTGGTTATTTCAGTTTAAAAAATGGTAGGTCCACACAATGTTCCCCTATGTCAAAATGAGGAGCTCCTTCATTTCGATATAAGGAAAGTCATATTGATGTAATAAAACCTAGTATTATATCGATATGATAGTTAAATCAAAATTATTTCAAATAATACAGTGCAGACATGTTATTTTGACTTAACTGTTAAATCGATTTAACACTTTTTGCCCTTGTGTGGGGGCATGACCTTTCTAGGGGGCCATGTTGCCATACCTTCCATGGTGCCTCTCTCCTAAATCGAAATAGCCAGTCCTATCCATGGACATGCTATTTCGATGTGAGTTTCTAGTGGGGACCTGTTAAATCAATTTAACTTGCATTGATTTAAAGATTTTATATCATTTTTATTAAATCGATATAAGTTAAATCGATTTAACTGTGTAAGTGTGGACAGAGCTAGAGAGAATTGCTTCTCTGGGATTTAACTTGGACAGTTACAGCAGCTTTAGGGGCAGAGGCTATGCTTTATCTTCCAGAAAACAGAGCAAAGTAAACACATGGCATCACACACAGCTTGTGAACCAGTCAGTGTGCAATTTGCTTTCACCAGCCACATGGAATCATGCCCCAACCTTGTGAAATTTACCAATGTGTGTGCAGAAGTTGTAATAAATGTATTTTTTGGAAACTTGAGAGAGAGAGACAGTTTCTCAGCATATTTTCATCAGATTTTTTTTTTAAATCACTGAAGAAGTGTCTATCTGATTAAAGTATCCAGTTGGACCTCTTTTTAATTATTTTGCTCTCTAATCAGGAGGAATAGAATGATATCATCAATTGCCATGGAAGCCAATTTTGACACTGCAGTATACTGTCCAGGGTACACCTGCTTCTAGATAATGTGTTCCAAACAACCACACTGATCCTTAGAGAACTGTTAATAAAGAGAGAAAGACAGGACTGAGGATTCTCATTTAAACAGGACTTGACCTTTGCTCATTAATAAGAAATCCTAAATAAGTCCATGACAAGGACCATTATAGTTAGTTCTGGCTTGAATCCATCTTCAACAATCCCTGCCTCTCAGAAAGAAAGAAATCAAATCTTTGCCTTAGAATGATGTGAAAAAAATCTCATTGCCTTAAATACCAGCAGCACTCATAGACACTTCCACATCTTTCAGGAAAGCAAAATGTTTTAAACTGGATGTAAAGGACAGGGTCACTTTATCTACAGGCCTGAGGGCGGCAATAGGTGCCAGAAGATCCAGAGTTTTAATCCCCATTCTGACACTGACTCTCTCCATAGGTCTGGAAAAGTTACTTCACTTCTCCTATTTTTATTTGTATTGCAGCAGCAGCATCAAGGTGCCTAAATCCTGGCTTAAGGCTTTGTTATACGAGGTGCTGTACAAACACAAAACAAAGATATTCCCTATCCTGCATGTTGAATTTCTCTTCTCTAGAATGGGTACAACAATACTTTTTGACTTAATCCTCACAGCCATCATGGGCTGTTATGTTTGTAAAGTACAATATTTCCATACATTCACCTTTACCTGTGGCTATTGTGTGTGAAAATCAGCAGCGGGACTGGGTGACAGAGAAACTATCCCAAAGCAGGTGGAATACAAGCACCAAACTGGCACTGGCACCTCAACAAATCACAGTGCACCATCTCACATAGAGCACACCAACAATTTGAATTGGTTACAAGGCATCTGGGTTGCTGATACTCCTGCTGGGCAGTTTAGAACTGAGGGTATTAGGAGAGGTGGCTGTGAAAGGTCACTGGAATGCTGGTCTTTTTGCTAAAGGAGGAGTTGGTCACTGGCACATGAATAGCTACAAAGGTCTAAAAAGGGCTTGTTGCAACTGGGCCTCTGCTTCACACAGGCATGGAGGCTTTTCTCCATCAGTATTAATAAGCTGGGTCCTTTGAGCCACAAAGTTTGAATGTGGATTTATTCAGTTTGGTTCTAGGCCTTTGGTTCAGGTCCACCTTGAGAAAACGTGGAGTGAAACTGACTTATCTTGGTACAAGTCTTTGATGCTAATGTCCCACTTCCTTTGAAGATTTACATGATTGTAGAATAGACTCATAGACTAGTAGAGTTGGAAGACACCTCAGGAGGTCATCTAGCCCAAACTGAAAGCAGGACCAACCCCAACTAAATCCTCCCAGCCCAAGATTTGACAAGCCTCACTTCTAAGGGATAGAGATTCTACCAACACCTCCGTAGGAAACCCATTCTAGTGCTTCACTACCGCCCTAGTGAAAAAGCTTTCCTAATATCCAACCCTCACTGCAACTTGAGATCTTTGCTCCTAGATCTGACATCTACACCATCTACTTCACTGAGAACAGCTTAGCTCCATCCTTCCTGGAACCCCTTTTCAGGTAGTTGTACATAGGCCTTGCTCTGTTCCCCTGCATGGGGGTGAATGTCATGTAGGGAGATGATTGACAATTGGTGGTGAATTTTTTTTCAGTTATGAAGGAGCTTTTTGCTCAATTCTTTCTTCTTTGATATGTCTCCATAGGCAGTATTTTATTAACTTGCTTGGCCCTTTTCTGCTTTGAAGTTGCTGCTATCGTTGGAAAATTGAATGTTTTTTTTTAACACAAAATGCATTTTTTAAAATCTCAATCTTTTAATTAAGACCAGGCTGGGTTGATTCCCACCACTGGGTTAACAAGCTTGGTTCAAATTGGAAGGACTGGGGGAGAGAAGGAAAAATAATTTCCTTCTCCATCTGTAACCTGCTCCTGAGATCTCTTGCGGTAGTGTTTCCAATTTCCTGATCAGAAAAGGATTTGATGGCTTCCTGTGTTTTTGTAAGAATTGCTTTTTTGACTCCTGCATATAATCCTTTTAATGTAACAGTATAAAAGCTCTTCTAATTGCTGTGCTTTATTGCATCAGTGTGGAGGAGCAATTGGCCACGTCCTATTTGATTGCAACATTTTGTTCAGGCAGTGTCAAGAAACACCTGATGGTGAATGAATCAAGTGTTGCCATGATAAACCAGTATTTCATCTGTGCCCTCTATTCGGATTCAGTCTTCAAGACCCATCTCTTCTAGTGACATTTCTTTTCCTGTTTCCATGCCTTGCTGTAGGCCAGGAGTCTCAAACATGCAGCCCGCTGGCCACATGCAGCCCCTAAAGCTATTTCCTACAGTCTGCATTGATACTATCTTTACTGATATTTGCAATATTGTTGTATGAAAAGGTTTCAGTGGTGCAGCCCTTGGGCTAACAAACTAGTCCTCATGCAGCCCTCATGGTGATCTGAGTTTAAGACCGCTACTGTAGGCTGAGGATAGCTCTGGAAGGCTAGAGAGCTCACCTTTTCATTAAAAATTGTAACTATGGATGAACCTCAAAAGATCACGTTCAAATAAGCACTGAAGCCTGTGCTGTAACCATCTCTGGCATTGGCTCTTCCCTGGGATCACCCATCCCCTTTTTATTTTGCAATACAAGAAGATGTGCATTACAATTCCCTGATATGTGCTTGTGAAACCCAGACTGAGAACCCATGGTCTATTCTATATAAACAGCAGCACATTGCATTGCACAGGAAAACGCACGTGTTGGTAACATGGGAAATAGACATAAAACCCAGGTGAATTCACTGCAAAGGACCTTCAGCAAGAAATTGTCTTGGCCTGCAAAATTAAAATTGTCCATATATAAAGAATGAATGATTTAAATAAGAATGTGGTAATTTCAGTTAAGAGGCCCAGGACTAGTTAATCACATCGAAGTGAAAGGAATTACACCAAAGATGGTGGATTCGGTCATCTTTTCTTTCTTGATAACATAAGGCCAGAAATTATATTAAATTTGTTCTCCACAACTGAAGGTGCCCCCCATCCCTGCTGAAGCAGAACATTGTGTGCTTCCTGAACCACTGTCCAGAGAGAAAAGAGCTTGTATCTCTTTCTGCAAGGAATTTAATAGCTTTAATGAGCTATTGACAGATGACTCTAATTTGAGGGTCTACATGTGCATGGACTATTGCAGTAATCCAAATCTAAATTAAACATCAGTCGTACCCAATTTCCATGAAATTTTATTCATTGTACTGTATATTATTTACAGAGATATTACAAAATATATTGTGAGCTGGGTACAATTAATAATTACAGCATGGATTTGGCACCCCCAAGGTTGGACTGGTGATGTGGTGTAGGTGATGGCTTCTTTATTGGTTAAACCATGAAGCAAGAGAAAAGGGGGTGCTGGAGGTGCTGGAAACAGTCCAAATAGTGGGGGAAAACCTCTGATTTTCCAGACCTGAGTGCATAGAGAACCCAGGAGCATGTCTAGCTAGAAACCTTTTCAGAACCTTTCCCTTTTCCGTCCTCAAACCACAAAGGTCAGACTGAAGAGGCCCTTAACTCGTGTTAGTGAGACTTTTAGAACGTAATACACACAGTTAATAACTCAGAACTAGACTAACACAGCTACCCCTTTGGAACTTACTCTGCTTTCTCTCCTCACAAGCCTGCAGAGCTATAATGGAAAGTGAAAGCCAGAATGGCCAGTGAGAAGTAGATTCCCTCTCTGTTTGATTAAATACACACTACAGGGGCCAAATTCAGCCTTGAGGTCTAACTCTGACTTCACTGGAGTCACATCAAGGATGGATGTGGTTCCATGGGCCTTGTCTTTTACTTTGCCCTCATGCTGCTATATGAATGATGCTACCACATTGCAGCTAAGTTTGTGCAATAGCTTGTAACTTGAGGATGAAGAAATCCTGGCAGGTGGATGTGGCTGTTGTGCTGGCTAACAAGTGGTGGTGATGGCTACCCTTTGAATCATAATACATACTGTGCAAGACAAGGGATCATTTATATTGTTTGTTTATTTATGTGGTGGCTTTTGTTTTTGGCTTGGGCTTCTCTTCCATTCATTTTGTTTATTCATATTTACATTGGTGTTGTGACACCGCATGTGAGATATATATTTCTCTTCTCCTGTACCCGCTTCCCCTCAATCCATATGTCTGCAGGTATCAGATCTGGTACAATGGCACAAAGTTCTTAGTCCACTTGGCACCTCTCTAAGCCTTTGTCTGAAGGCTTCAGCAGTTTGATACTGGACTGGTCAGCAGAAAGTGATGGCAAAACCATTGCACTGAGTTCTGGTGAGCTGTGGCATTCTGGCTCATATTGCAAAGCAGAAAAGATGTCAGCATCTTTGGTGAGAATTGTATCAGTGACATTTTATATGGGAGCAACCAGCAGCAATAACCAATAATTGTCCACTGCTGGCTCTGCTAATGTCCACAATTAATGCACTGGAGGTCAGTTGGCCACAGGCAGGGAGCAAATGAGGGTGTCTTAATTTTTGCTTCTGTTTCTTCAAACACAGTGTGAGAATAGCTCTTAAAACTGCCCTTTGAGTTCTGGGTCCAAAGGTGACCTGAAGAATAGGAGAGAGCATCCCACTTGAAGACACCCATTACATCCCAGTGATATGGGTGGGTGGGCATGACACTGTCTTAACACCATGGGCCCATGGCTCTATGTAAGAGCACTAGGCCTCCTCATGATTCCCTGTTCTCCTGTGTGTATGTATGTGGCGTGTGCATGGTATTGTCTTGCTCTCAGGCTTTATTTAGCAATGGAGGATCTTCATGAAGGCCTTGCGGAACTCAATGTTGAAGGTGGTGTAAATAATTGGGTTGACAGCGCTGTTGACATACCCAAGCCATGTGAAGGCACTGTACATCGCTGGTGGGATGTTGCAGTCGCAATGCATGTTCAGGATGTGAGTGATGAAAAAGGGGAGCCAGCATATAATGAAAACACCTGGGAAATACAGAAAGAATTAGGTTTCATAGCAGTGGACTGTCATTTTTAACCCTGGAAGATCTGTGCAGATGCTCACTACTATTTGAGATCCAACAATGAAGCCCCCTCTGATGGTGGTGATAGAAAACTGGTTCCTGTAGAGGGGTAGATGGGTGTCTTTCTATCATATTTGTAAAGCCCTGTCCCCTAAGTATCTAAACACAAAATGTTTCCTTAGCTGCTGTGGGTTGATTGACCGGAAAGCAGTTACATCAGCAGAGAATCAGGCATGCAGAGCTGTCAATCCTGTTTCAGACTTCGCTGCCCTTGCGAGTGTGATCAGAAAAGATTATAAATAACACCAGCCCCTGGCCAAGCACTGCTAATCCACACCCACAATTCCTCAGAGTTGGGCAACTCTCTAAATTAAATGAGATTATCCTCTTGTGCTACTCTGAGAGGGAGAACCTTGCCCAACTTTCCTGCTGTCTTATGGCATAGATGTCCCCTAAATTATCCAAAGAAACCTTCAATAAGAACCTCACCTGCAGTGAGTGACGCTATCTCCAGATCATCAGTTTAAAATATCCTCTCCTCCCTCCTTTCACCTTGCATCTTTGCCCTTATTTGACTCTTCCTTCTTCCCTCCATGCAATGCCCACTAAGCTGCTCCTCATATTTTATCACATGTTCCACCAGCAACTCAGCCTCTTTGTACCTATGTGATTAGCAGAATAGTCCTCACTGGACCTGAACATAAACAGACCAGTCCTGAGAGGCCAGTGGACTCTTACCAAGCACAATGGCTAACATCTGGGTGGCTTTCTTTTCCTTTTGCTGTGAGAGTTTCCTCCTGCTTATCATCTTCAGAGAGGTCCTGGTCTTGCCATTGGGCATAGACTGGATCTCAAAGACTTTCGCTGTCTTTGGGCTGTCTTGGGCATGCCCATTCTTCTCTGTTTTCAGAGAGCTGTCCAAGGGTAGCTCCAGGGTGGAATTGATACACTGGTTGGAAGTGGCTGGCATGACCAATTGGTGGTTACTCAGCAGGGCTGGTTTGTGTTTAGTTTTCTCAGGGGGGCTGGTACTGGACACCATCTCTGTCTCCTCCATGTGATTCACTGCCTGCACAAGGATCAAAACCCCCCAACATCAAGGCATATAAATATTCATTTAGGGCAAAAGAGTGATACAGACTGCTGTGAAGGAAGCAAGGATATGACTTGGGCCTGGAAGAAGGGGTTAACCTGAATCACCTCCCCTTTTGCAGAGATACTCCGGAGAAGAGCTATAAATTTGTTGCATGGGATGCAGAGAGAGGAGAATGCTGTTGGGGAGGTAGGACGGGGAAAGCTCCAAACTGGAGGAGGAGCATTCCTTTCTGTTCATATCTTTGCTTATATTTCCTTTTTTGTGCCTCCTTTCTGTGAACACGATTCTGCAAGGAACAGACATTTCTGACTCTGACAATGCTGTTTCTGAGTCATTCTGGTGCCTTATAGAGCACAGTCAAGATGAGAGCCTACCAGCCTTAGATCTAGAACTGGTTGAAGCTTTTCTATTGAAAGAACATTTAACTGGATGATGCCACCCCCAAAGCAGAAATTTCCCTGGGAAATGCCCATTTTTGATTTTTTTCTTAGGTATGCACAAAAATCTGAAAACGATCAACATCTCAAAACACAAAAGCCACCTAGAAGGCAAATAAAAAGAACCCCAACTGATCAATAATAGATTAAAAAACTGTGAGGTTATTTTATTTTTTAATTTCATGATGTCTAGGGAAGGTGGAGGAACTATGTTCTGATTTTTTAACCCTAAAGTTGGCAATACAACAATTCAAAACTGTCTTGTCTTTGGAGAAATGGAAGAGAACCCTTTAGGTTTTGATGATGCAGAGGAATTCACTTTGTTACTGCAGAACTCTTATTTTTTAGGTAGGGAAAAAATCTACTCCCCCAAATTCATCCTGTACCATGCACAGGCAAAGGGAGACTGTGCTTGTGCTGGAGCCTCTGTAACACTTACCACTTTCCTCTTATTAAGTGGGAAACTCCCATTGGACTTGACAATGACAGTGCAGAGCTTCACATCTTCTGGATGAGTGCATTTGTCCTAAAGGAGCAAGCATCAGCACACAGGTTACACAAGCAGGTGGAAATAAGGAGGGGAGCTGGCAAGAGGAACATGACAATTTAAATAAAGGGACCTGAGCACTAATAGACTCTAAGGTCAGAAGGGACCAATATGATCATCTTTCTAGTCTGACGTCCTGCACAAAGCAGGCCACAGAACCTCATCCACTCACTACTATAATAAACTTTTAGCCTATGAATGAGTTATGAAAATCCTCAAATCATGGTTTTTAAAGACTTCAGGGTTCAGAGAATCCACCAGTAGGTGATCCATGCTACATGCTATAAAGAAGAAAAAACCCAAACAGGACCATAACTAGGATGTCCGGTGCCCAGGGCAAGCAGCCCCAAAAGCACCCGCCAACCTGAGCCCCGATCCATCCAGGCCCTGATCCGTCCCAGTGGCGGGCAGCTGAATCAAGCCCCAGTACCCTGGCCAGGAAGGTGCCTTCTCCATTGCCAGCTGGACAATCGTGACCAGGCCCGGGTGGGGGGCTGCCTTCCCCTGCCACGTAGCAAGTGCAGCAAGGCTCAGACGGGGAGAGGGCCTTCACCCGCCACCCAGCAAGCAGGGCTGGGGCTGAACAGGGGGGTGCTTTCCCCCGCCACCTGGCAAGCGTGGCCAGGGCTGGGGGCGGGGTGGTGTGTCTTTCGCCAGCGAGCCCAGCTCACAGGTATGGCAGGGCAGAAGATAATCTCTCCCAGCCTGGCTGTCAGAGGAATGTGCCTCTTTGGGGCCAGGTAGGGGTCAGTCTGGCGCCCTTTAAAATTCAGCGCCCGGGGCTTTGCCCCTTTCACCCTGCCCTAGTTATGGCCCTGACTCTGGAGACTTTGCCAATCTGATCTGGGAGGAAAGTCCTTCCTGATCCCGAATAAGGTGATCAGTTAAATCCAGAAGATGTGGATGAGACTTGCTAGCCAGGCACCCAAGAAAAAATTTTCTATAAGTACTCAGAACCTACTCCATCAAACATCCAGTCTCAGACCTCTGGCATATCTATCTCCAGTAGCAGTGACTAAGGTGTCTGGAAAATTACCCTGAGGAATGGGTGGTCACAGGTCTCCAGTTCTCTTCTCAACAGGAGACATTTAGTGTAGCTCCTCAGTCCACACCCATTTCTCTCTCCACACTGCCTTGCTTGACTAGAACCTGGATTTTGAGGGAAATGCTGAGGAACACTTTGGAGATGGCTCCTCTCAAGCTATAAATCCGCATGATATCTTCTCACTTCCTACTAGAATGGAAACTTGTGGCATGTATCCACATGGCCCACACATTCTTTGCTGGATTCTGCAAAAGTGTGTGCCTTTGTCAGTTGCAGATATGTCACAGAAGCCATGTGCTCAGCATGACAGACATGGGCTTTGTGTGAAGTATCAAGAGTTCTGTTTTATACATTTCTGTCTATAGCAATCATCACTTTGTGGTTCCTTGAGCCTATTCCACAGGTTTCTTTGTTCATCAGCCATGTAGCACTTGCTAGCTATTGGACATCCTGCATAATGGCACTAGCTCTCCCAAAGAATACTAGGGTAGTGGCAAGTTATCTGCACAGCAACCTATTTCTCAGTAAAGATGCATGCACCATAGCATGGGCAAATACTAGCAATCACCACTACTATATTTTGACTTTGTTCTGATAAAAAGGAGTCAGCCCTAATTGAAAAAGATAGTCAGGAAAGAAGGAAGTGGGAGGTTGCTGAATTTCTTGGTTGAAGTTTTCAAAGCTGTGTAGGGGTTTTAATCTTGTTTCGTCTGTTAATTTTTTAAAGCTACATTCCCTGGGGTGCTTTAAAAGGCCCGATATTGTAGACCACAGGTAGCCTAATGACATTTTATTGTATCTTACAGGATTCATACTTTTAGGTTTCTTGCATTACTGCTAGCTAAAATAACTTTAAGCTAGCTCTATGGGCTACACACTACAGTTTGAAGGAATAAATTTCAACAGGATGGTAAGGGATTGTGTCTCCCATGATGTCATGGAAGAGAGGGTGAAAGAGTAAAGCCCCTTAGCTTCAAGTCCCAGATGGATAATTTAAACCCATCTCAGACTCTGCAGAGGTCACACAAACACAAGCTGGTTGGCTGAAACAGGGCCACAGCTAACTTGCTGATGAAACATTCTTTGAGGTCAGGGGAGAACTAGGAAGTTTCCACCAGTTGCCTCAAGTATCCTGCAGTTACCCAGCACTTCCAAAAGGCATAAGAGAGAATATCCATTCTCACAGTCCACTGTTTTATTCAGACCAAACAATGTCATTTGGTAGGAAATGGGGAAAATTTTAGGGAAAGAATGGGAGCAGGAAGGAAAGAAGATGGCAGTTGGGGGCGGGGGGGGGGGGTCTAGTTACCTTCAGTGGTGCCTGTGTGTCCGAGTCCAGGCCATGGGTGCTGCGCTTGGTGTTGACGCGCTTCCTGCGTTTCCGGAGCACTATGTAAATCTGTACGTATACCAGCAGGGTGACAATGAAGGGAACGTAGAAGGAGACGATAGAGGAATACACAACAAAGGCGGGATTGGCAATGATACACTCATTCTTGTCTGGAAGACACAAGAGATTGCAGGAGCATCGTCCCAACTGTTAGGAGCTAGAATCAGCATTTGTCTCTCTCTCTCTCACCTCCAGAACAACCCCACTGGGGGATGGGAACAGCTGCTCTCCCATCTTCCTCCAATAAAATTTCCAAACTAAGAGAGGGATTGTTACAATGCTTCATATACCAAACTCCTTCTGAAAGTCCATTTCTTACACAGTTAATGCAGGTAAAAAAGTGCTGGTTTGAGAGCTGGAGACTAAAATTCTCTAGTTAGCCTTGTGATTGGAACAGCATTGGCAGCAGCCATCCAAAGTTCCCAGACTACTCCCCACCACCAAGTCTCATCCCTAGCTATAGGAACTGAGAGGGGAGTGATGTCAGTCTAGATATTTCAGTCCTCTTTTAAGACTGCCCAACACCTGTTGAAGGATGAGGAGGAGTTCTGATGTGGACATCTGTCCAGAGGAACAGGACTGAGACCAGATCCCTTCACGTGGATCTCCAAGAGGTGCATCTGGAACTGATGAGTGACTATTTGCTACCAGCCTAACCAAAATTCAGACCAGTGACCCATATGTGAAAATCTCTATCAATCCCATACCTTCAGCTACCCAGTCTCCCTAAAAATAGTTGTTGTAGAAACATAACTTCCACTGTTGTGTCAGTGGAGCTATCAGATTATTTGTAAGGCGCCCATCATTGCAGTAGAGTTTAAGACATAACCTTATCTCATCTTTTTGGATGTTGATGCTGCCTAGTGCTATGTAAGGTTCTTTTACAGACAAATTAGACATCAACCTCATTTATCAGGTGTTATCAGCCTGGAAGAGTAAGAGTGGCAAAAAATTCAGGGCTTGTTGACTGACTGAGGGACAGGACACTTGGAATAGGAAAGAACCCAGGAGAACCAAAGTCTAACTCTTAATATTCACTCATATGGATTCCTTCCCTAGTAACACAAACTTTTCTGGGATCCAGTGGCGCAGAAGAGAGCATGAAATACACAGTACCCAGCCTCTGATGACACTAGGCTCACCTGTGTTGTTGAGACCAAATAGAAGTGGACAGGAGATGGCAAATGACAGGACCCAGACCACGGAGATCATGACAGTGACTCTGCGCTTGGAGCTGTAGCGTGTGTTGTAGAGCATTGGCATGGCTACTGCTGTGTACCTGCAGCATGAAGACAAAGACCTGGCATGTTGTTTCTTGGCAACTGGTGAATTTATGGTTTGCAAATCTGGGAAATTGCTCCAGAGACATCAAAGAGGCAGATTCAGCTAAGGGAGATCTCAGGACACTGTGATTAGCCTCCTCTCTTGCCTCTGCAGCCTGTTGCTTCAGAAGATTTGAGGCTGGAGTCCATTTTAATGTGTTTTTTGATGCCCTTCCTCTGAGGGGAAGACAGCTATACAAAAGCACAGTGTACCTGCTCCAGATTATTGCTGTCCCCACTGCTGTCTGCTCCAGTGTTTTTTTGGAATGTGAGCAAAGAAATGTAAACTAAGTGATTCTGTGCTTTCATCTTGCTACTGATCACACTGACCTGGGCAGGACATTTCTGCTGCCCCCCTCCCCTCCCAGGAGATCTCACCTGTCAATGCTGATGGCACAGAGATTGAGGATGCTTGCTGTACACATCATAACGTCCAGGGTGACAAAGATGTCACAATGGATCCGACTAAATCTCCATTCACCAACCACCTTGGAGGAGAGAGGAAACTGGATAAAAGCAATCATTCAAGCAGCCAGAGAGTCTAAGGGATTAATTTTGCTTTGAGTGCAGAGAGTAATTTTGCTGGCCTCAGTGGTGTTACTTTGGAGTTGTGCTAGTTTAAATGAGAACAGAATTTGATCCATAGATATTAGAGAGAGACTCAGAAAACAAGCAGTCAATACCCCACTGAGCCAAGGCAGGCATTTTTCATATCTTCCAGTGTTTTATCCAGTCTAGTTTTAAAAATAACCAGTGATGGAGTTTGACCATGAGACTGAGATGTAAGCCAGCAGAATCTCATCATTAGGGCATTTCCCCTGATACTGAGCCTGGTTTTATCTTTCTTAATGCCATCTTTTACTCTACCTTCCCATTAGGCATCCCAAATGACAGTTACTAACCTAGGACCAAATTCAGCCATGACACAAGAAAATACTACTTCTGCTGAAGTCCAAGTGAGTTGACTTAGTTATGCTGTGAAGGTCAAAAGTGTAACAGGATTGAAAAATGAACTAGATAAGTTCATGAAGGACAGGTTCCTCAATAGTCAAGATGGTTATGGATGTACCTCTATGCTGAGAGTGTTCCTAGTTCCTGATTGCCAGAAGCTGGGAGTGGACGACAGGTAATGGATCATTTGATTACCTGTTCTGTTCATTCCTTCTGAAGCATGTGGCATTGACCACTGTCAGATGACAGGATACTGGGTTAGAAGAATCATTGGTCTGACCCAGTGTGGCTATTCTTATGTTCTTATGCAATGACTCAGCTGGGGCCTTAAAATGTCACAACAAACCTGCATCATAAAAGATGCATAATAATTTATGAATTAAGCTAGCAAAACGTGAATTTTTTAAAAGAATTTTTGTTCAACAAAGAACTTTTGTTCAGCAAAATGCAGTAATAGAAATAGCATGAGACAAGCCTATTGTTTCTGCATATATAAAAATAGAAGAAATAACTCACGTTGCACATTCTTATGAATGAAGATAGATTAAATTCGTAACAAAAGATCTTTGACACACAGTGTTGCATAACAAAGATAGAGGACTAAGTATAAATATTTCCAGTTGCCTGTAGCTCTATTCTCATCTCTTCTCCTGCTACTAAAACCAAATTTTGCAATTAAGGTTAATGGTGGAACTATTGCATCCACTATGCAAATTGCGAAGCATATTTCCCTCTTCTATAAATGAATGAGTCTTACTGCATTTGGAAGATGAATAAGATATCTATTCTTCACAGTTATTTCTGCTTTCTAGCCGATAACTTTAGGCAATATGCAGTGAACAAGGGGGAGAGAGAGAGGCCGCATTAAAGGCACAATGATAAGACTAACACTTTTTTTTTTCTAAAGGCATTTAAAGGGCACAATTGTATATATAAACGGGCGTGCTTAGAATTTGCCCAAAGGCAAAGAGTTGCCAGCCAGGTGGAACTCAGAACTGCAATCACCTTCTTATGCTCAAAACTAAACTAATTTGAGTTCTTTGAGGATGCTGTGAGGTTAGTCCACTGTTTGTACTGCAACACAGTGAAGTGTGCAGCCGCGTAAGGACGGGACAATCTTAGGGGTAGGGGATGGACTTGAGATATATGCTTTTATTAGGACTGTTTGGAAAAACGTAACCTCCAGTATTTTGGCACTTGTTCTTTTAAGTCAGGAGGAAAAGTTGAAATATTGTAACTTTGTGGGGAACACTGGGGGGATGCAAAGAGGGGACAGTCCTCACCAAATAGGCTTTGTTTTCATTCTGTGACAATAATAATCTGTAGTCAAATCTTCAGCTTTTCTGAGCTCATATTTTGTGCAGTAGGAGCCAGAAAGGTCAGTCTAAATCATTTCTCTGTTCTCCACATCCTGGGGTCACTTTATGGGCTGTTTTAAATTGTTCTGCTGCAATGGCCATATTGGGTAGCAGCTGAGGATCTGACCTTTGATGGTTATTTTGATTGAATGAAGACTTCGGAGAGGAATCTCTGCCCTTTGATCCTTGGTCCAGTTAACATTCATCCCACAAATTTTGGTGCATATCCTAACCAAAGCAGAGCTATTGCATTACTGTTAATGTATGACCGGATTAAGGAGCTTCAGGGCCACGCACCCACCCACCCACTGCAGTGGCCAACCTGGGGTGGGACAGCCTGGCCCACCAGCATTGAGGAGCGGGGTCTGGGGCTGAAAGAGAGCCTGTGTCCCAGTAGTGCTTAGGGGATGGGGGAGGGCGAGGAGCATGATCCAGGGCCCGGTCACCCACTGAACAGCCCTCAGGCCAAAGGCTGTTGCACTCCTGCCTTGCTCCCAAGTGGGCACAGGGTGGCAGGCCTCTGGTGGCTCAGCCAGGGCTGAATTTTGATTGGCTGCAGCCCCACCCCCCTTTAGGCCAGGGCTGCTGCCTCTAAAGTCCCTGCATTAATCTATCCCTGTTTTATTGGGAACTTAGATCCCCTTGTTGACACTGAAAATCTTAGTCTCAGCCTGCGGGAAGACACTTCTACTGCAGAGATGGTACCACCTACTCTGTTAATTACTGATTGTTTTGCTCTGGGTTCTTGAGTCTCATATTTTTTCCAGCCTGAACTGCATGAATTTGCCTACTGGCTTCCTAGACTTTCTGAGCTGGGGCAGAGGCTACAAGTCCCATTTGAAAAAGCTCTGCTCTAGTGTAGGGGCTTTAAGGATATTTGGATCTGCTTCTTCGGCAGCTTTAAATCTTAACTAACTGCCCCTTTTATCTGTAAGATGCAAGCACTTTTGAGAATTCCCAGCATCTCTGGTGGAGGCATGTGTCCTGGTTTAAATATCGGAGAACCATGCAGCGAACGAAGTGAGGAGTCCTGTGGCACTGAAAGACTAACAAATTTATTTATCGGACAAGCTTTCGTGGGAGAAAATCCCATTTCATCAGATGCTTTAAAGAAGGATTTTCTTCCACAAAAGCTCGTGTGATAAATAAATGCACTAGTCTTTCAGTGCCACAGGATGCCTTGATTCTTTTGCTGAACTAGACTAACACAGCTACCCCTTTGCAACGCAGTGCACTGTGGCCTGTAGAAAATTACTCATGTGACTAGAGGGACGCAGAAGGTCCATTGTATCAGCAATAAATTACAGCTACAGTCATACGCACAGGTCTGATTTCAGTCTCCTCTGTAGATTTATGAAGCAGAGGTTCCCAGCAGGAGCCATGAGCTCATAGAAGGAAAATGATTTATACCCCCTTCTTATGTCAGCTCAAGTTGGTTCTTTTGGTTCAAAAGGATGGATGAGAAACTCATAACCCAAGCCAGAAATGATGAGATCTCCCAGAACGCTATTTCCTTTAATGTGGATTGTTGTGCACAAGGAAGCTGGTTAGAACAGCTCAAACTAATCCCAGGGGTACTAACCACAATTGCAGCCTGCCAGTGGTCATATTAATGCAGCTTTGCACATGTGCAACACTTTGCATGTACAAATTGCCATTCAAACATGTATGAGCTGTGGTTATAATTAATAATGTAGGTTTGTGACAGTCTGCCATGTCAGTGAATTTGTTTTATCTTGTGCTGTTACATTCACAGGTGAATTATGGCTTCTCTCTTCCATCTTTTCTTTCCCCTTCCATTTTCTCTTTTAAACAGTTGCAAATGAACTGGAAGCAAAAACAAACTCACAGTCACTTGGTGCTCAAATGCATCTCAAACAATCACTCTTGCCTGAACTCTTTATTTGCTCATTTTATTTTATTTTATTTTATTTTATTTTATTTTTTATTTCATTTTATTAGACACTGCTAGATGCAAGAATTGCCTTGTTCTTTTAAGTTTTCTTGTCAGGTCTAAGTAACCATGATGTACAGTGTTGAGTGAGACTGTCTCATTGCGGGGGATCAATACAAATAGGGACTGGGGGGAAATACAACCATGAAATTTTCCCAACAGACTCAGTTATTATTAAACCGATCTGTAATGAAACACAAGGCATGCCGTAGTCCTCTGTAGGATCTGAAAGCTCTGTAGAAAGTGAACAAGTGTTGCTTGTATTGAATGTTAAGTAATATAGGATTAAATTGCTCCATCTAACTAATCAAATTCAAAATTTTCTATTCCAAAATGGAACAAAACCAATTTTTAAAAATTTCCTTTGAAATAAAATTCTGAGTGGTAATTCACTTTGTTAGTTTAATAGGTCACTTTGAGAAAATCATTTCATTCCAATGTCAATCTTTTAAACTTTTAATTTTTATAATATAAAACCCAAATGTTTCCCCAAATGTATTCTTTTCCCCAAATGTTAAAATGGGATGTGTGTAGGCATCATTAAACATTTTTTCTTTTGTTTCCTAAATGAAATATTATGAAAATAGACACATTTTTCTAAATGTTTCAATTTAGAGAAAAACAGCATTTTCCATTAAAAAAATTAATGAAAAATTTCTAACCAGCTGTAATGGAAGACATGAATCTGAGAATGTTTCTTGTTGTATGCATGTTACCTTGTAGCAGGAAATGATATCCTGGCTCCTGTATGCTTTTATCTGCTTAATGATTGGGTAGTTTAGATTTCTGTATATGTTTCAAATTACTACACAGTTCAGAACAAATGTGCACTATCCAGTTACCCTCAAGTTTGAGTTTTCTCTCCTAATATTTCAGATGACCAAGCCTCTCTGGTCTGTATGGTCCCATGATACAAACCAGAGTGCTGATCAGCAGCCATGTAAAAAGAAATATATTTCCACTTGAGCCCTAATTTGAATGGAAAACTCACAGTGAAATGAAAAACATTGTATATAACATATATACAATATATCACATATATAAAAATGCCCTTTTTTTCCTGTTTTAGCCATGGCTGAGAATAATTTGTTTAACGCTTGTTACCAATGGTCCTTATGTGGCTTTAATTGCCATAGTATGGCAAGGCATCCCACTATTCATTGGATTTTACCTGCACAGCACTGCTGTAGCAAAAGAAAGTATTCTTCCACCGATATCTTTTCACCTGCCTTTGTTGCCATAAGAAAAGTAGCTCAAGCTCAAGTTTCCAGATGCTCATGCCTTGAAACTCCCTGCAGCAATCTGACCTATTAAAATGCAACCCCTGGATCTGTCCAGAGACATTGGCATTGATCCTATCAGCTGGGGAGAATTAGGAATTAGATAGCCTTGTTTTGAAAACTATCCAAATTCAGCAAAGCTGTCAGCTGCCTCTTTCCATTCTCCCACTGAGTGCTGCACTTCGCAGAATCCGTGTCTGTTTCTCAACTTTCCTGGTGCTGTGGGAAAGGACATGTAGTTTCAGAAAGGAGTCACAGAAGAAATGGGGATATCTACCTGCAAATAACATGGTACTCATTAAGGCAGGAAGAAAGTGCATTGGGTATCTTTGGCCTGACAGTAAATATGGTCTGAATATTAGAACACACTGCCAAACTCCAGAATATCTGAATAAAGGAAAGAATTTGAGTTTTCTGATTCATTACTGCCATGCACTTTGGACTGTGATTTACTCCTATGCAATATGATGAATTTTCCATTCAGATGGGGCGTGGGGGCATGGGGAGCATAGCACACCCACAGTGCATAAGGATCACCTGGTAGTAACCATGAAAGCTCATTTTCCAGGCTTGTCTTTTGCATCACACAAAGGCTTGGGTGGGAACACTGCGTCCATGGCAGCTTGAAACACCAGTCCCATGGGGGTTAGAAATCACACTGTTTGAATTATTTGAATACCTTTAGCAGGAATTCAGCTGAGCCCCACTTTAATCTGCTCCCAACTGAAAAGTTTGAATCGGGGTCTGAACTTTGAGGCTACCTGTAATTAGCAATACAAAGGGATGACAGCCAGAAGTCTGCAAAATCCATCTTGTGCACCTTCCCTCTTCCTTGACTCCCAGGGTCAGCAGAATTGATTCAGAACTTCCATGAAGTGCAAACTATTGGGCATTGATAGTATGTGTGTTAGTTCTCAGGGAAATCCTGTTCGAAGCCAGCAGTCTCTGTGAAAGCAAGCGGAGCTTTTCTCCTACTCTGATGAGTTCCAAAGGGGTATCTGTGTCAGTCTGGTTCATCAACACTCATGAAGTCCCCCTATGGTTCTATGAATCTTGTGGCACTTCTAAAGACTAACAAATTTATTTATCTCATGAGCTTTTGTGGGAGAGAGGCCAGATCTCTCCCACTAAAACACATGCAATAAATATGTAAGGCACATCTAGAGCCCCAGCACTTCTTGTGCTGTCCAGCTGAAAAGGGGGGCATCTGATCTGCAAGGGCTCTGTATTAGCATGAGCACAAAGAGCATGCTTAGGTATTAGCATAGTCTCACTGGTGGGTGCAGGGCATGATGGTTAATGGTATTTAGGTTGATTTGGTCACAAATCTGTCAATACTTGTAATTTTACTGAAAGGAAACATGAAATACTGTCTTTTGTAATATGCTACTCTTTTGATTGTTCAAACTCTGTTTAGGTTTGAAGGTAAAAAGCCACCAGTAGCAATAAGGAACTTGAAGGAGAGACCAACCCTCTGTTTTAAGCCTGGTAAAAGCAGAAAGGGGTGGGGGTTAGCATTAGCTCAGGCCAGAGCTATGCCTGAGGCACTGCCTTACCCCTGCCCCACTGTCAAAGGACAAATCAATGGCCTGGCTTCTTGTGGAGCCCTTTTTTGTTATTTAATCAAAGGAACTGTTAGAACTGAAATCACTGGGAGAGGAGACTCTGTCTCTGAGCTGAAATCACTTAGGGGCAGCCGGCATGGTGTGAGCTGGTGGCAGGCCACTGGACAGTGGGAGTGACCAGTGGGTGGTGCCAATGGACAGTGGGTGGAGCCAGCGACTGGTGTGAGCATCAGTGTGAGTGACCAGTGGGTGGTGCCAGCGGACAGCTGGTGTCAGGGACCTTCCCTACATGCCCTGGGATTTGTTGGGAACCCTGTTCTGCACTGATTCTTCAGGTCAGTGCTGATTTACTATTGAGTTTATATGCTCTCTTATGCTGTGTGGGCTTTGGGTGGAAATCTCTATCTGCATTGAATTTCCAAATCAGTACCAATTTTACTATTGTGTGTTTACATTATTTTCTATTACTATTAAAGCTTTGTACATTACACTCAGACTTGTGCTTGCAAGTGGGTAAGCATTAGCCCTTTGGGGTGCCCAGGGAATAGTACATAATTTCCCAGAAAATTGGATAGGGGCTTGAGCCAGTTGGTTTTGTAACATTATTTGGAAAGCACTAGAAGCAGAACCCAGCCCTTGTTCTGCCATCTCACCTGGCAGAACAGTTACAAATAAATTTGTTAAGTCTTTAAAAGTGCCACAGGAATCCTTGTTTGTTCTACTCTGATGATCACCTTCAGTTTTTCCAAACTAATTTGCATCCGCCTCTCAGCTTTCTCATAGAATGATAGAGTTTAAGGTTGGAAACTACCACACAATCATCTCATCTGACCTCCTGTGTTCAGGAGGCCACCATCACCGTGCACCACCCTGAGCCCACAGAATTAAACCAAACAACTGAAATTAGGCCAAAATTTTACAGCCCAGAAGACAATATACTGTTACATGCCAGAGGAAGAGAAGAGGAGCAAGCTGAGTGCACCAGTAACTGAGGCTTCTGGCATGGCAGGGAAGTAATGAAGTGAGATATATCCAGAAAATCCAGGAGTGAGACCCACACCCACTTGCTGGAGAAGTAGGTAAACGCCCACCTCCACCCCATCCCCAGGTCACTGCCAATCTCACCTGGGATGAAATTCCTTCCTGAAGCCTCCTATGATGATCATGCCCTGAGTGTGTGAACAAGAGTCAGCCAGCCAAGCCCCAAGAGAGAGAATTCTTGGTGCCACCTCAATATGCTGGCTTTCCTCATCCAGTTTCCCATCTCTAGCCGTGACTTCCTTGATGCTTCAGAAGAAAGAGATTAACAGATCCCCCCTGCTAGAATCCATCTTGGGAGGGAGTAGGTCTTCCTGAGCTCTGTCAGTGGCTGGCTGAAACCTAGAAGCATGAGTATCCATTTAGGCTATGACTATGCTATGGCAGAGTTGGAACAAGACTCCATTTTGGGTCCATTGGTGCAGCTTCTATACTGGCCAGAAAGTGCACTCCAGAGTAATAGAGTGCCCTCTCCAGGTAGTTTCATGGTTCCTAGGACTCTTCTTACAGTTTTTCTCCTAAGAACCTACAATGGAAACCCACCCCAACACTGAACCTGTCCTCCTCTCTCCTTTATTAGAATTGAGCAGAGATGAAATTTAAATAGAAGAGTTTTAATGCTGCGTTAACCCAGGATTCTGCAACCACTAGGTTGAAATCCAGTGGAAGATTAAGAAGGCCAGACCAAAGTTATTAGAATCAGCAGGTGTAGCCCAGAAGTCTCATTTGTGCTTTGGAGAATGCCTCTTGCGCCCAAGTTTGATCAACTTCTGCAGCAGTATTGGTTCTGACCGCTGGCAAATCAATAGCAGATTGAATTGGTAATTGGTAGGGTTGCAGAGGAGAGGGAAGAAGAGGAAGAAGAAATTAGGTTCTTCTACCTGTAAGTTAGACGATTTAATTTGGATCATTAGGGAGACATAATGCTAAGTCAGTGCTAAATTTTCTTGGAACGCCACTCAGCAGAGCTCCCATCACCTGGTATTATATGAATGTTGTATTTAAGGGATGAGAAAGGGAATTGTCAGAATTCTGTGCGGGTTGTTGTTCTGTCTACCCAGTACAAACCAGATGGTGTAGTTCATCCTGGGTTTTATGGTACTAACTCCAGTTTGCTTCTAATTGAATTGATGACTAAGTCAATGGCTATGTCCACACATACATCATTATTTCAAAATAACCCATTTTGAAATGAGTTATTTTGAAATAAAGTCCTTATTTTGAAATAAGTTAATTCGAATTAAGGGAAAGCCTGCTTTCAAAATAGCCATTGTTTTGAAATGGTTATTTTGAAACAAGGCCATTCAGAAATGTTGTTTCGAAACAGTTGTTTTGAAACAATGGTGTTGTTTTGAAACAACGTGTCCGAACACCGTTGTTTCGAAACAACCGTTTCAAAACAACGGCTATTTCGATTCGATGTGACATTTAACGGTTTTGAAATAACGGCCGTTATTTCAAAACAGGTCCCGTTGTTTCGAAATAACGGTGCATCGTGTGGACATGCCACATCTTATTTCGAAACAACCTCTGTTGTTTCAAAATAAGAAGCCTGTGTGGACATAAATGTCTGTATTACAAGCTGTCCAAACAAGGAGCCCTGTGGCACTTTTAAGGACTAACAAATTTATTTTTCTCATGAGCTTTCATGGGCACACAATCCCACTTCATCAGAAATGGAAATGGAATGGAAAATACAGCATGTAGGCTGTAATTATAGATACAGAGAAGGGTGGGTCACAAGGTTAATTGAAATTGATCTAGAGGGATACAATGCAAGCCTATCCTTTTAAAGTAATTAAGTTGTTTGGATTCATTTACTTTAAAAAGATGGACTAGCATTCTGTTCCTCTAGATCTATTTGTTTTGCTGAACTAGACTAACATGGCTGCGCCTCTGGAACTTGTCACTACAAGCTATGACTGTAATTTCCAGCTTCTGTACATATACTGTGCTAGTGGTCATCTGAGCACACAAGCTAAAAACAGGAGGGTTCGCTGAGGTAGGATGGGCAGTGGCAATTACAGCATAGGGCTAGCAGTCCAGAGTAAATGCCCTCAGGATATTGGGTGGATTTGTACTTGGAGCACTAGTTCTTGTTGTCTCTGCCCATGATTCTGCGGCTGCAATACTAATCTTAGCATGCTGGCTCACAGGGGATCTGTTCTGAGTGTGGTACATGAGCTGGGAATCGCACCACTAGCTCGTAATGCAGATTTAGCCTCTTGGTATCCCTCTTGTATGCCCCCTGTCTACGGATCCCTAAGAGATGTTTTGTAGGCAGTGATACACATGCTGGTGGACGCATGAGCTGGGAACTGCTTAGGTTTGTTCCACCTCAAATTTTCATGACTATGGTTAGTTTATAGCTAGTTTTTTCTCTCTACTAATTGTAGAAGAAAGATGTGATGTCTACCTTCTGGGGAACAGTTTAAGCTGGATGAAGTAATGTGTGAATTAATCTTCATTACTGATTCTAAATCCTGCTGATCTGGGTTTTTGAGTTTTCCTGATGTGCAGTCAAACGTCCTGTCTCTTGTGTTCCCCCACCCCATATATTAAAACCGATTTTCTGCCGTAAGTAGAATCCATTCAACCTAACCTGAGGACACAATTAATACAATCCATTTCCCACTGCAGTGCATAAATGTGAAGTGTTTTCAAACAGTTATGAAGAACTAATGGGCTACTAATATGGATATTAAGCACCCCAAATATTTGTTCTTAGTATCAGGTACTAGATGTGACAAGGTACTGCTAGACATGCATAGGGCATCTGATCTGGTTAGGAAAAAAACCTATGTAGTTTCTGTCTGATTCTGCCATTTTAAATCAACCAATTAATTTAAAAATCACACAAGGAATACTGTGGCACTTTTAAAGACTAACAGTGCCATAGGACTCCTTGTTTGTTTTGCTGAACTAGACTAACACAGCTACCCCATTGGAACTTTAACAATCAGTTACTCTTACAAACAAATCTTGTGCACCTTGATTCAAGAGAGCACCAGCTGAACTTGAGGCATATGAGCAGTTCTCTGAAGCTTGATCCTGAAAGTTGCTGGGCATTCTAGCCCTTATCCAGCAATGCACTTGTGCACGTGCTTAATTTTAATCACATTCACGTTCGCATTGACTTCAGAGGGACTACACACCTGCTTAAAGTTAAATATGTGGTTAAAGGGTTTGTATGACTGGAGCCAGAGCACACAGCACCTTGCAGAACCAGACTTTTGAAGTAACAGGGATTATTCAGATGCTCAAAGTTAATCAAGTGCTTAAGCATTTTGCTGTGTCTGGCTGGTAATTAAATTCTTATTGTTTACCCATTATGGTCCCCACTTGCAAGAAACAAGGCATGTGAGGTAATATCTCCTACTCTACCAACTTCCATTGGTGGAATCTACAAGCTCTTTAACTAAACAGAGCTATTTTTCAGAAGCTTGTAACTTCCACCAACAGAAGCTGGTCAAATTAAAAGATAGCACTTCACATACCTTATCTTTTTCATATCCAACTCCAATAACACAGCTAGCTACTATTGAATCTATGTGCAATCTTCATTAAAAGAGTTGCAAAATGTGGCTAATATGGGCAATGTTAATAATGAATATTATCTGAATGTGCATAGCTTTAATCCAACATTCAATTACAACTTGAATTTTGTACAGAATTTCTCCTCTGAGGAGCTCAAAGCACTCTATAAAGATTAAGAGGTAGATTGTGCTTTGGACTACCTACCCTTGGAGAAGAATAAAGAGAAGTAAGAACCCAGGTACACTTCTCTGGTTGGGGTTCACAGGCACAAACATGCATTGTGTGGGGATGGTATTGGCAAGCAGTAAATGACTACTCCTTCCCAAGCCAGGAGGAAGCCAGGGAGGAATTATGGGTCAGGGTGAGAGTGGGGTGCTTCTGAAGTGCAACCCTTCTCAATGCTCTTCCTCCAGAGTAGTATATGCACCACTCCTTATTCAGGGCACAACCTAACCTAAATATTCAAATACCTGAGTAAATCCAGTCTATCATCAGTGAAGTAGCAACCAATTATCCTACCAAGCAAACTCCTCTTCCCTTCTAGACTCCACGGATACCTAGTGGGGATGCTTTATGTAAATGTTCCCATTTGACTTCAGGACTGTAAACTGGATTAAAGTCTAGTTACTTGCCAGTGAATAAATTTAAAATCAAGCTCTCTGCTATGAAACATAGATCAGACAGAGCAGAGGTCTCAGCAAAGAGCTTTTCATTTTGAGTGCATTTGGAATTCTTGGCAGTAATTATCATTTCTTGTCGCCTCTTTAAAGTAAATAACTCAACTTCTGTAGCACCCTTGAGCCCGGATCCAGCAGAGTACTTAACTTTGAACATGTGAGTAGTTCCAGTGACTTCAGTGAAGCTATTCATGTGCTTAAAGTTAAGTACACTCTTATTAAGTTTTTTGCTGGATTGTGACCCTGACTTTTTGCTTGTTTTGATTTGCAATTTAACTTTTGTTTTGTAATTTTACATATATAGCGTTGTCTGGAAAAATAGTATCCAGATTCTCTTCAATTACAGGTCTGTCTAAAAGAAAGAATGTTGAAGACAAAATCACTTATTTATTAATTTTTCTTGTTAGATTAATTTAGCACTGGTAAATGGTGTTGCATTAACAACCCTTGATCTCTGCTACTTTATTTAGAGACTCTAAGCAGCAGAGGAAATGTTCTTCCTTTCCTCGGACCTAGTGTACATCATCTTTAATTGATAACTTCCAAAGGGGTAGCCGTGTTAGTCTAGTTCAGCAAAACAAACAAGGGGTCCTGTGCAGGGGTTAAAGTAAGGGGAAATGCCCCGGAATGCTGTTCTGGGAACCACAAATGTTAGAGGCCAGTGTTCTGGGGCTCCTAAAAATAGAATAATGGCGCAGAACATAGCCCTTAGACTGGCTGGCAGGGGAAGGCGCCCCTGGGAGTGGGGAATGCTGGCCAGGACATCGCTGGGCACAGGTGAGGCCCTAAATACACTGCCGAGTGCCCCTGACCTCCCCAGCATTCAGACCCACCCCCCCCAGCCCAGGTGGGGCTGTTTAAATCTCCCACCTGGAGACCTGCCCACTTCCCCGGGGCACATGGCAGGAGAGGAGCTGGGGCTGGCAAAGCCCAGGCCCGGGCAGCGTGTTTGAGGCTGGGGCATCTCTAGTGGTGAGGTGAGGGGTAGCAGGGCTGGGAAGGGGAACTCAGATCTGGGTGGGCAGGGCCAGGGCGGGAAGTCAGGTGAGGAGGCCCTGGCCCGCAGGAGGCAGCAGCAGGGTGGTTGAGGGCCTTAGACCCAAGGGTGTAGTTGGGTCACTGGGCTGGGCCAAGTAGGGGCATTCAGCTGTGACAGGTAGGAGCAGTGTGGCCTCCGGCCTGGAGGTGGGACATTGGGAGGGCTGGAGTTTGGATGGCAGTAGCTGGGGTGGGTGGGGGCAGGAGTTTGGGGGGCAATAGCTGGGGTGGGTGTGTGGGCTATGTTCCCTCTAAGCTGTGCGCATGTGCGCGCGCACAGGTTGTGAAACCTGCGCACACAACAAAATAGAGTGTGCACAACAAAATTCAACAGTGCTAATATTTTTATGCTACTTTTAAGAAGGCGATTTCAAGTAGCATGTTTCAGATAAGGTTTTGTAATTTATAAAATCATTTCCATCACCATATCAAAGTAAAATTTAGACATTATTTGCATCATACACACTTACTTTGTTGCACTCACAAGTTTGACCACACTCACTGGAATGTGCACAAATTTGTACGCTGGTTCCAAAAATTTGCACAAAAGAAATTTTTTGCGCACACAGCATATAAAAAGTTAGAGGGAACACTGTGTGTGGGGGCAGGAGTTTGAGGGGTAGTAGCTAGGTTGGGTGGGGCAGGAGTCTGGAGGCAGATGATGGGAAGTGGGGTTGGGAGTTTGTGCCCTGAGTCGTCTTATTAGGGAGCTGCACCTGTGTGGTGCTGAGAGGAAGGGGTGCACTGGCCTCCAAGGCCGGGTGGGAGGGTTTGTAAACACAGCCCTGGCACTGGGTGCAGTGGGGTGGCTTTTTGAAGCATCAGTGCCCCCAGGCCAGCCTTCTTTGGAGACCAGCTCCTCTTGCCCTCCCTTCCCCTCTCTATGCCCCATTGTGGAGGCCCACAGGTATGCTTGGTGACTGGCTGTGGAAACAAGCACTGCCATGTGGGATCACATTGTTATGCCAGTGTGGGATGATGCACTGCAGATCCTTCACCTTCTTGGATGTGTGCATGGTGGTCTCCCTCCAGCGGGGAGGAAAGCTGCGCTGGTGGTGGAGAACTGAGTGGCAATGGCTGTGGGGAAGCCATCGGTCAGGAATCAATGTGGAGTTGGGAAATCCCCCGTGGGGTTGCTGTTGTGCAGGCTTGCAGGGCCATTATTCACTTCCTTTCATGACAGACTGTGCCTCTTGGCAGTGTTCAGGACATAGAGGATGGCTTCACTATAGTGGGGATCCTGAATGGTGGTGGGGTAAATGGTAGCATGCTTATATTTATTTTGGCACCAGTGCACTTTGCCACAGAGTTTATCAAAAGGCACATCCACTTTTTTATGGTTTTACATGTGCTAGTGGATCACCAGGGACATTTTTATCAACATCCATGTGGGATGGTTAGGGAAGGTACATCTTTAAGAACACAGGCCTATTCAGAAAGCTGCAAACAGGCAGTTACTTTCTACACCAGAGGATTACCTGAAAATGTTGATAGTGATCCTAGGAGGGAGGGGTTAAAGTAAGCTGGGACTCCCCAAAACTGCCCACAAATTTGAGGGGCCAGAGTTCCGGGGCCCTGAAAAACAGAAAAATCAGCGTTCTGCTGTTCCCTGGCCCCGGAGCAGTGGCCAGGCCAGGATAGTTTTCAAATATCCTACTCTGAGCGTGCTCAGGTGTGTGCTCAGGGCAGGAGTGGCCTGGCAAGGGACCATGAGAGGTCACTGAGTCCAGTCCTCTGAATTCATTCTAGGACCAAGAACCATCTGGGGGGGCTCGGGGGCGGCATGTGAGACCAGGATGAGGGTAGGGGGCAGTGGAGGTAGAGTGTGAGGCTGGGATCAAGGCCAGGGAGCTGCAGAGGGGTGGAGGGGTCAGCATGTGAGGTCAGGATCAAAGCCAGTATTTTTATGGCATGATAACCACATTTTTACAGAGCGATAACTGATGCATATGGTACTGAGAAGTGGTTGCAAATGCCTGCCTGGGCTGGGACCCACACATGTATGAAGGGGGCCCAGACAATATGGGAAGGGGGCCCAGAGATTAGGAGGGTTCCAGGGCCCATAAAATTATATTTTAACCACTGGTCCTGTAGCACGTTTAAAAACTAACTAATTCATTTAATGTATATAAGCTTTCATGGGCATAACCCACTTCCTCAGATGCGTGGTATGTGTTAAATAAATGTGTTAGTCTTTGAAACTGCCCCAGGACTCCTTGGGCACGTCTACACTGCACTTTTATTTCGAAATAACACTCGTTATTTTGAAATAAAAGAAATTAGGTCTACACGACGTTCTCTTATTTTGAAAGGATGGACCTTGTCCTTTCGAAATAAGAATCGTCCTTTCGAAAAAGTAAACCCTGCCCCCCCTCGAAACAGCCGTTATTTCGAAAGGGATATTTTGAAATAACGCCATTAGACCTGCTGTTTCGAAACAACTGTTCGAAACAGTGGTCCAATTGGCATTATTTCGAAATATCCCTTTCGAAATAACGGCCATTTTGATCGCATGACTTTCCTTATTTCGAAATGAGCCCTTTTGAAATAAGGGTTTTATTTTGAAATAAGCCATTTCGAAAGGACTGATTTCGAAATAAAACTGTGCGTGTAGACGTGCCCCTTGTTTGTTTAACTTTAATTGAAAGGATCTTCTCTAGGCTTTCAGAGACCACAGGGATGGGTGCCGCAGTACAAAAGCAGATTGACGGGTGTTCAGCCTCCATGGTTTATTCAGTCCTTGATGTCTCCTGATGGCTATCAAGCAGAGGCCAATTAGTAATGATTTTGGAGATGATATGGACAGGACACCTAGCCACTGGGAATTGTATTGAGACACCTCAATGCTCATTTCACATACGTCACCACCAGCTGTCAGACAGTAACAAGCGTAACAACTTTCTGACAATCAGAATAGACCTTTACACACTCTGGATGCATCCAGTCCCTGTACAGAAAATTGGCACAAGGCCTACATACAATTAAAGTACCACTTGAGCCTTTACATGGTATATAAAACTTGATGTTATTCTCTGCACAAAGGGTTAATCACTTAGTATCCTATTCCCTGAGTCTACCAACCTCCAAAGAAAGTAGCATTTTCTTTCTCTTTGTGTTTCTCTCTCTCCTGCATGTGCGCACGCAGACACTTTTTTCTAATGATCTGAAGAACAAGGGCCTTGTTCTTTCTATTATCCTTTCCCACACATTGCACTTCGCTCTTTCTAGCTATTTACGATTTCAAGGATCATTTGATGTCAGCTAAATGCTTGGCAGTTTGGGAATATTCTGCTTTCACAAAACACGATGCCACTCAAATACAGCTGTATGTGCAGAAGCACAAAATTTCTTTATACCAAAATGACACTCTAACTACTGTAATGTGACAAGTAGCTCACTTGTGATTCTGTTTCTCTTATATATTATGACACAGTAACTCTGCATTTACATTTTGCACACACAATTGCACATTTTGCCTACTGCTGTAGTTGTTAAGAAATATGCTTTGGTTCTATGTGTTTGGTCAGTACCACATGTAGTTTATTCTCACCTCACTAATGAAATAGTTAAGGCCCATTCCCATGCTTGAGTATGCATTGCACATGGCTATGTATTTTGGAAAACCTCTGTCATATTCCAGGTTAGTCCTTGTTGTAGTTTCCCCCAGTCCTCTTCCACTCAGTTCCCCAAGAATTCAGAGTGACTCCAGTCTCACTGCTCAGATTCCTTTATCTGGTACGCAGCAAGGCTACACTGAGATAATTCAGTAACAGGTGGTGGGTATAGCGGCATACCACATATGCAAAGTCAGGCATCAAACTTCTTCCTTATTGTATATTTATATATGCCACTGCATTTACTATACGGCACATCACACTCATTGGATTGGCTTGGTCACTTGATAGGAACCAATCCCTATACAGGCCCTGTACATGCCTTACTTATGCTTTGCCTCATCTTACATTCCAAGTTTATCTTATCCTTTGTTCTTTTGTTCATCATAAATTGTCCCTTGAGTGCTTCTCTTATCTTGGCTAGTGCAGACATTCTGTTTCCAGTCTGCTGATCCAGCTACCTCTCTAATCCCATCACCCAAGAAATGAGGCCTCACCTGTGTCCAATAACTCATGTCAAAGCCAGGCCTGCATTCCATGGCTTTTCTTTTTTCTTTTTTATATTAGCATTCATTTCATTTGCATTAGGCACCACAGTAATAAACATGATTTTTAATAACAACTTTGGTGCAGAAAATTTGATCAAGAACCATGCAGGGAATCCTATTTGTCACAAAAGTGCCTAGAAGTTTTTCATTTCTATATAGAGCAGCAGGCCATGTCTACATTACGGTTATGTCTGCATAACTTATGTCACTCAGGGGGTGTGAATAAACTACCCACCTGAATGTAGCACTGGTATGAACTGATCTATGTCCATGGGAGAACATCTTCTGCTTACATAGCTATCACATCTTGTGGAGGCCATTTTATTATGCTGATGGAAGAGCTCTCTCCCAACAGCACAGAGCCTCTTTACCAGTGAGGTCTGTGTAGACAAGCCCTAGGACCTTTCTATTTAAGGTCTCATAAAAAATCAATACATAATTATCTGCAGTGAATTCAACTGATGGCCTCAAATGTACAAAGGATGGCAAGACTCTTACTGGGATTTAAATCTAGGGCTGCAAGGTGTGTAAGGCCTAGCTCCTTGAATGTTGTTAAGCAGCACAGCTATACTGAAATGGCAGTGTTTTATACCAGCTGAGGAGCTGGTGCTTATGCCTTATAGGATGTATTCACACAGCACTTTTGTTTCGAAACAACGAGGTTGTTTCGAAACAAAAAAAAACATGTTCACACGACGCACAGTTGTTTCGAAACAACTTAAACCTGGTTTCTGGGCAAAACAACGTTGTTTTGCAACCGTTGTTTCGAAACAACACAGTGTGAACATGGTGTTTCGAAACAAAGTGTCCCGAAACAACATTGGACCCTCAGCACCCTGGCCAGGGAACCCTTAGGACCCTGGCCAGGATGCTGAGGGCTGTCCCTCAGCCCCC
>ML682025.1:25710232-25949177 GCA_007922195.1 Podocnemis expansa
GCCCGGGCTGCGGGCTCAGCCCTGTGCCTCCAACCTGCCGGTGGTGTCAGGGGGCAGCTCTGGCGGGGGGCTGAGCCGCCCCGCAGCGGCTCACCCCCTGCCAGTGCCTGCAGCCCCCTTTCTGGGGCTGCAGGGTGAGCCAGCAGCGGCTCACCCCCAGGGGGCTGCAGCCCCCTGCAGCACGTAACAAAATAGCATGTTCACACTGTGAACATGCTATTTCGTTTCCCGCTTTTTCCCTATTTCAAAATGACTTTTTGCTAATTTGAATTGTCATTTCGAAATAAGGCGTTATTTCGAAACAAGTTGTTTCGACACAACTTGTTTCGAAATAACCATCTGTGTGTGAATACAGCCATAAAGACTTGACCTTCTTATTCTACAGAGATGGTCTAGGTGTATATGTAGAATCTGCTGATTTTGCAGGCTAAATTAATGTGATCGGAAATCAAACTCCTGTTAGCCCTGCAGATCTAGTGCAGCAAAGATGTAAGCCAAATGCTCTGGATTCTCTTTCTTGTGTATGCTTGGGAGGGAGATTTGGATACTAAGTACAAGCCCTTACACCCAACCAAACCCTTGAAGGCAATGGGACTGCAGATGTCATGGAGAACATAATCTGAAGAGAGTGGAGCAGCAGGGATATCACAGGGGACCTAACCAGGTCTCTAAAATTTTTGTTTGTGGTGATATGTGTGGTAGAAAGTATCCAGCCTGCCTCTCAGATTCTTTCTTGTATTCACAGGTCTCAATACATTTATGTCTTGTAAGTACTGATTGTCAGTTGTTGTTTTGAATAGAGCCATACTTTAAATGGCTGATGTAATGTACAAGCTACTAATCTGCCACTCCCTGGATATATGCACCAGAATATTTGGTTTGCAGAGGATACACTGCAGAGAAATGCACCTACCTCCAGGTAGACTACCCATGGCATCACCAGAGTTGCCACCAAGAGATCCGCCACAGCCAAGCTCACGATCAGGTAGTTGGTGGTTGTCTGAAGGGCTTTTTCCCTGGATACTGCCATGCACACCAGCACATTGCCAAAGACAATGACAAAGATGAGGAGAGTGAGAAGCATGGCATAGTAGTTGTAATGTGGCTTCTGTCCTTCATCAGACCCATTGAGAGGCTTGCTCCAGTTCCTGTCTCCTGTGTAATCATTGTACCAGGAGAGGTTCAGAGGATCCATGTAGGTAAAAATGCCAGGTTCCAGCTCCACCCTGTCACAGAGAAGAAGCCAAATGAAACTCAAAGACCAGGATGTAATGAATCCATAATGTACACACCTGCTCATGGAGATCAACTCCATGTTTCTCCCTGTATTGTATAAGCTAATAAACCTTGTGCAAGTGATGACACTTATTGATCTTTGGCTTAAAGCGCTGAAGTGGGAGTCAGGAGCTGTTGACTCTGCTGAATTGCTCAGACAAATCTCTTAGGCCAAAATCCTCAAAGGGCGTTAGGTGCTTAACTAGCTCTGAGGATGTGGCCTTTAATCTCTTTGTGCCACAGCTACGCAGGTACTCAGTGGAGATCCATACTTTGCTGTCTCCCAGAGATGTTGTGAGGTATATCTGTACATGTCTGAGTGATGGTGCCTTGGAAATAGGTTGCAAGACGGATAGAATCTGAAAAAGTGTAGCCCTGTTACTCGCAGCTGAGTTCCAATGGAGCCTCATTTGTTATGGCCACCCCAGCAGCAGGTGAAAAGTGAACTTCAGAACTTCCTTTAGCAGATGCTTGTGTGTTTTGGACGCACATTCCAGGCTTGTCCTAATCTCTTTAAGATAGGAGCTCAGGTCTCTAATACTGTTAGAGCACCTTGTCTACGTTGCAGTAATTTGTCCATCAGTTTACCCTGCAACAGAAAATACAACTTTTTGGCTTGTTTTCACATAGCAAAGAGACAGGTGGCCTTTCTGAACCATCTAACAGCATGACCCACACAAAATCTAGTCCTTGGCTCCCCACGCTCAAGCCTGCCAATGCCTTTGATCCCAGTGATTCTCAGTCCTCACCTGCAGTCTTCTTTGTTACTCTATTGATCAGACTTACCAAGGCAGAGGCTGCCAGATGTGTTGTGAAACTGGGATCTTAAGGAGGAAGACAAATATCACCTAGAAGATTAGGATGAGATTATTCAGGCCCAGAATTCCCACAGGGCCCAAAAATGTTGAGTGCCCCCATTGTTGCCAGTTCAGCTTCAGAGACATGCAACCTTGTTTGCAGGGACACTAAAGCATCTGCTGCTCTCATTAACTTCATGTAGGAGCCATTGGTGCTCAAGTCCCAGGTGTCTTGAGTGGGGCACCTTGAGTCGGAGGATGCTTTTGAAAACTGAAGCCTAAATGCTTCTATCTTACTTTTCAATAGGGTTAAACAGCTGTGTTGACCCTGATGGTGTAAACTTGCAGTGCCCCATGGGCCTCAGGGGAATTCTGCCTCTTCACAGCCATGGAGATCTTGAGCCCTGAATGCCACTGGTGAAAGGCTAGTGTGTTAATTTGCAGGACCACTGGTCCCTCTCCTCTTATTGCCTTATAAACTGCCTTCTGCTCTCCTACTGTCAGATGAACTTCAGCCTGTGCCTACATCCCTTTTCCTGCCAATAGCAGTGATTTGTCCATCATCTTTCAGTAGTGCTGGTGCTGACCCCCTCCAGCCACTCTTCTCCACACTCCCCAAACCTATAGCTGCCTTGGGCTGAAAAGGAACCCAAATGAGCCATGACAACTGCATGTAATGGTCTGTGAGCATTCATTCAGATGGACTCAGGGCCGCAAGGAAATCAAGCAAGTCTACCCAGGCACAAGCCTGAGAAAAGCTGACTAGCATCTGACCTGACAGAAGGAAGAGGAATCAAACCCAGTCCAAGCCCCAGCCCATCATGCAATGAGAACAACTCCTAGCATAGCTAATGCATTAAGCTCCTATTATCTTTCCCAAGTCATTTTGCTTTCATGCTTTGTAATGAAATTTCCTCTCCTTTGCATTGGTTTCTTGCTGCTCATTAAAATGAACAAGATAGCGGAGAAAATATAAACTGAGCATCGCTTTCCCAGTCACCGTCTCTTTCCTTTAAAAGGGGTCCTGCTCAGGCTGACATGGTAACAATTATAACAGCAACAAAAGCCCTGACACTCTCTCTTTTTTCTTGATACAAACAGATGCTGTGCCAGTGTGCAGTGGAACCTAAGCTGGGCATTGCTTACCTGGCTCTGCCATGAGACTCCTGGTTGAAGCTCTCTGTTTTGATTGTTCTACCTAGGGTCAAGACTGCAGTCAGACCACTATGTGCTCTCATCAATTCTAAGCTGATCAGGATGGGTCACTGTTTGTATGGGAGTGCTTGAAAGATAACCTTTCAGAAAAAAAGTACTGGTGAGGCAGGAGATGGCACTTGAGCTATTATCAGACAGACCTGGTGCAGCACTGAGCAAATGTTCACTGTGGCGACATAAGCTGGAGGCCCCGACTCCTGTCTTCCTGTAGAAGCTGACTCCTATCTGTCTCTGTGATGTAGAATCTCATATGGCACCTGCAGGGGTTAAAGTAGGCTGGAACAGCCCAGAACGCCATGCCGGGGCCCACTAGTTTTAGAAGTTCACCATTCCAGGCTCCCTAAAAATAGAAAATGGTGCCAGAATGCTGCATTCTGGGGCCCAGAATTGAAAAGTAGGGAGCCCCAGAATGCAATGTTCCAGCACCATTTTCTATTTTTAGGGGCCCTAAAAATAGCAGGCCCCAGAATGATGTTTTGCTGTGTTCCGACAGGCAGGGGTGGGGGTGGCTCGCCTGCCCGTGTACAGGCTTCAGTTTTACAGCCCACCGTGCTGCTGGTGAGTACTGGGGCAGCCTGGCTCACACTGATGCGGGAGAGTAGTGGGGGAGCCTGAGCTAAGGGTGGGTATTGGGGGCATGGGGTGGGTATTAGGGGTGGGTATTGGGGGCTGGGGTGGATTTTGGGGATGGGGAAATGGACATTGCGGCCAGTAGCTGGGGTGCAGAAAGGGGGCCCGGATGTGCAGGAGGGGGGCCCACCCATGCAGAAAGGGGGCCCACTTGATTAGGAGGGTTCCGGGGCCCACCAAATTATTCTTTAACCCCTGGGCACCTGTCAACATAGTGGTCAAGTGATCCCACCCTGCTAAAGTCAGTGGCAAAACTGAGCAATGGACAAGTAACTTTAAGAGTAGCATGGCTGGATTTGTGTTTATTAATGTCCTATGACATTTTAAAAAAATATTAAAGTAGATGTATAATTGCAGTGTCCTGAATTTCTAATTTTACCACTTTGTTGTATATCCCTAAATTCCCCCTGCAGTTTCACCTAGCTAGGGGAATCTCAGGCATAGATTTGTCCTAAAATGATGGGTAATGCTTCTGTTTGCCAGCTTGTTGTAATGTGGAATCTAGTGTAAAATGTGTAATGAGAAAATGTATATAATTTAGACTTGGGGAACTTGTAATTGCCAATACCAGAAGAGATCACGGATCCCTTTAATTCCATATTCTGCCATTGGCAGGGTTCTGTAGAAGTGCTCCACCGCCTGTTTCCCTGTTTGTGCACCAAGACTGAGAAGGTAATATGTATTCTCAGAGGAAGGGGACCCCCTACTGGAGTTTCATAGTCATTTACTCACATTCTGGAAGATAAAATTGCTATCTTCTGCGACACCCTTTTCACCTAGTCTCCTGGCCTCCAGCATTTACCGATGCTACATACGCACCCTCTATGTAACCTTATCCCTTGACATTGGACATAACAAAGAAGCCAAGCTCAGAGTTGGGAGTAGTTTAAAATCTTGCCCTACCTTAACTTCCATGTGTGCCAGAGTCCATCTCTTATGGCATAAAATGCTGCTTGCCCTGGTCTCGTCACTCTCCACAAAGCTGTTTTTCATAATTTCTTTCTTTGTTAGAGACAACTGGATCTATTCCCCCTTATGATATACATGCATAACTGCCTGTTAATACTGATGGGGGGGGAGTCTGCTACACACACAAATTAAAGAAGCCCCATTGTATGGTGCTTCCTTGACTGTTTGGCTCTGATTTTACAGAGATGGTGAGCTTTCTGGAATGACTCCCTGTATCTAACACAGGGGCCTCACCAGATGTGATTTTCTGACACAGCCTGTCACCTGATTCAGGTGGACCTGTGCCACTTCCTGCTTCTAGTCACATGGCTGGAAACAGGAAGTTTGGTAGCGACTGGCCGAGAGCTACCTGATGCTCCAAGTGAAAGCAGAGCGCCAGCAGCAGAAGCAAAGCATTGGATGGACCTACTTTCAAAGTGGATGGGCCATGGCCCACCCAGGCCCACCAATAGCTATGTTCCTGATCTAACAGTCAAACTTCTTTTAGGCCCTGAAAGTTTTCTTCAATAGCTAGCTCCCTCTTCTTTTAGGCCCTGAAAGTTTTCTTCAATAGCTAGCTCCCTTCTCAGACAGTATCAATTCAAAACAAAGAGGAAGAAAGCTAAGAGGTTAAGTTTGTGGATAGGCAGGAGATCTTCACACCACAGACCGAAGCACTGGTGTTAGCTGCTCATTTCCAGAGAAAAGTCTATAACCCACCAAATATCATTACTAAGAGATCAAAAGTAACCTCAGTTAGATCCCACTCCAATGCTTTTAGTGAACCCTGTGTCTGCCAGGTTCTCCACTGCACCTACTATGCTGGTGTTTTCAAATTAGCAGCCTGCTGCCAGTAGCATTTTCTTCCAGCTTGAGCCCTTGTGAGGACTTTGTAGACTAGGGCAAACTGTACTCAGAGGCTTTTATGGGAACAAGAAGCCTTACAAAGGGAAGCAGGGTCCTAGGCTGCACAGCAACGGATTGCTCCAGATGCAGACGGCCTCCTGCGCCCACTTCTCACTAGAATGAGAATCATTACAACAATGATTAAAATCATTACAGCAATGATTCTGCTGCTGAATTATGAACAGAAAGTGATGTTCTCCTCTTGGCAGTATTTCTATGCTAGAGATCATCCTGTCCAGGGAAGAGCAAAGTTCTTTCCAGTATAAGGGATTTTTTGGGATCCTTTTTTTTTAAGTTGTAGTGTAGTGGCTAGCACCTCTGCTTAACATGCAGAAGAGCCTGGGTTCAATTCCCAGGGGGTTGGACTCGATGATCTCATGAGGTCCCTTCCAGCCCTATGATTTGATTGATTGATTTACATTATGGGGGCATTAGAGGTTCCCAGCAAGATTTGGAAATTAAAAGTTTTGACAAGGGGAATGAAAAGTTTGAAAAAAAATACTGTTGGAAAAAAATCAGTCAGCCATTCTCCCTAGACTTGTACACTTTATCATTTTGGTAGACTCAGATATTCAGAGAAAATATTTAGCCAATATTTAGCACTTATAGTACATTTTTAAAACATTCACATCATAATGCACATAACATGTGACCCAAAAAAAGCAGCTGCATTCCTAATAAATTTTAATTCTGCCCAATAGTTTGACCACCACTAATCGAATTGTTGAAAGACAAGTCTCTGATGCTTTGAGGTTTTGTTCAGATGCTTTTCTGAATTTATCTGAAACTCTAGAGAATAAAAATCAATTAGGAAATATCACTAGAAGAGCCTTTCCTGTTGTATTCAGTATCTGCCTTTCAGAGGCAAACTACAAAACACAGAGAAGTGTGAAAATTAACAAACAAATCTGAATGTCTTTGAACTCCTGAAAACTTCTGGGTTTGGGTGGCTGAATGATAGGATGAGCATGGTGGGATGCTAGGTAACTAATTACCCCATTGCAACATAATCTTGTCATGTGACTCATTCTACATCATATTAGCAATCTCTTTCACAAACATGGAGCAATTTTTGATTACTTCAGATCTCATTACAACTTTTGTCTTGAAGATTGTTTATAAGACCTAAAATATGCATTACCCAGTGTATAAAATACACACTGTGAGATAGTCTTGTATCTGCTTGGTTATGAAGTGCTTTGTTTGCCAGCCTGACTATTCCAGTTTGTCCACAGAGGTTAGTTAAACTCTAAACAGGCCTCAAAATGGAAAGCACCAGGGCATCAGACTGCATTATGTGCAGTCAAAACAAGGCAGTGCATGTAATTCATAAGTACAATCATGAACTTTCAGTTATTGCACTCTTAGGACAAAATGGCAAGGGCAGTAAAGAATGACTTCATTCTCAGAGATTTTTCCTGTCCTCTTGTATCTAAGCCTCATTTTTGTCTCCTGTCCCCCTCTAAACATCTGGCTAATTTAAAATGAGTGATGATAATTTTTTGTGTTATGGTCATGTCCAGAGGCCCCAGTCAGGATCAAGACAGAGGCGAAGCAGTAGATGTGGTATATCCAGACTTTAGTAAGGCTTTTGATACAGTCTCGCATCACCTTCTCATTAACAAACTGGGAAGTACAGCTTAGACGGAGCTACTGTAAGATGGGTGAAAAACTGGTTGGATAACCACTCCCAGAGAGTAGTTATCAATGGTTCTCAGTCATGCCGGAAGAGCATAATGAGTGGGGTACCTCAGGGATTGGTTCTGGGTCTGGTTCTATTCAATATTTTCATCAATGATTTAGATGATGGAGTAAAGAATACCCTTATAAATTCTGCGGATGATACCAAGCTGGGAGGGGTTGCAAGTACTTTGGATGCTAGAATCACAATTTAAAATGATTTGGACAAACGGGTGAAATGGTTTGAGGTAAACAGAATGAAATTCAGTAGAGATGAGTGCAAAGTGCTCCACTGAGGAAAGAACAATCCATTGCACATACACAAAATGGGCAATGACTACCTAAGAAGGAGTACTACAGAAGGGGATCTGGGTGTCATAGTGGACCATAAGCTAAATAAGAGTCAACAGTGTAACATCATTGCGAAAAAAAAAGCAAATACTATTCTGGGATGTATTAACAGGAGTATTGTAAGAAAGACACAAGAAGTAATTCTGCCACCCTACTCTGCACTGATTACATCTCAGTTGGTGTATTGTGTCCAGTTCTGGGTGTCACATTTCAGGAAATATGTGGAAAAATTAGAGAAAGTCCAGAGAAGAGCAACAAGAATAATTAAAAGTCTAAAACACTTGATTTATGAGGAAGATTGAGTAGACTGGACTTTTTTAGTCTGGAAAAGAGGACACTGAAAGGGAACATGATACCAGTTGTCGAGTAGTTAAAAGGTCATAAGGAGGAGGGAGAAAAATTGTTGTCCTTAACTGCCAATGGTAGAACAAGAAGCAGTGGGCTCAAATTACAATAAGGAAGGTTTAGGTTGGGCATTAGGAAAAAACTCCTAATTGTCAGGGTTATTAACTACTGGAATAAGTTGCCTAGGAAGATTGTGGAATCTCCATCACTGGACATTTTTAAAAACAGGTTAGATAAGCACCTGTTAGTGATGGTTTAAGAGGGTACTTGGTCCTGCCACGAATGCAGGGGATTGGACTCAATGACCTCTCATGGTTCCTTTCAGTTTCTATGATTCTAAGCCTACCTTCTGCTAGGTGCTGTAAAAAGACAAAGAGACTGCATTGGACTCAGGAAGCTTACATTCCCCAAAATGTGTGGGTATTTTTTTTATTTATGGAAAACACCCAGGGGATTAAAGTATAATTTGGTGGGCCCTGGAATCCTCCTAAATTTCTGGGTCCCCCTCACGCAGGTTTGAGCCCCCTTCCCACAGGTCTGGCTCCTCTTCCCACAGGTCTGAGCCCCCTTTACCTACCCCAGCTACTGCCCCCAAACACCTGTTCCCACCCTAGCTACTGCCCCCCAAATGCCTGCCCCACACCCCAGCTATTGCCCCCCAAACACCTGTACCACCACCCCAGCTACTGCCCCCAGCCTGTCTCTCACCGCTGGTCCCCTGAACCTTTCCCCAACCCCCCCATCTCACTTCTGGTCCCCCAACCCTTCCCCAACGCCCTTCTGTGCTGCACCATCTTCCCCGCTGATCCAGGATGACTCCCTCTCCCACATCCTTTCCCCACTGGGCTGTCTTACCTGTCCCTGAACCCCACCCCCTGAGCCCCTTTGCCTGGCCACCATGCAGAGTTGCCCCGGCCCTGGCTGAGACTTCCACCCGGATCCTCCTCCGACTAAGCATGCTCAGAGGCTCTGAGTATGCTTAGTCAGAGCAGGCTCAGGACAGGAGATTTAAAATCTCCCAGCCTGAGGCAGCTCTCTGCCTTGCTGGAACGCACTGGAATGGCATTCTGGAGCCTACCATTTTTAGGGGCTCAGCATTCAGCAGGCCCCTAAAAATAGAAAATGGAGCTGGAATGCTGCATTCTGAAGCCCGCTATTTTGAAATGGTGGACCCCGGAACACAGCATTCTGACTCCATTTTCTATTTTTAGGGGGCCTGGACCACTGAGCCCCTACAAATAGTGGGCTCCAGAATGCTGTTTTAGTGCATTCCTACTTGCTTTAATCTCTGCAAACACCCTGTGCAGCTGTTGAGATCCTGAGGCAGTACTGCAACAACATCACCATATTGTGTCATCATGGAAACATGTTGCAAAGAGATTATGTCATGTTGTAATTCCTTCCCTGCTGTCTGATTTCCATTTAGGGCTCCTGTGCCGCCTGGCAGCAGCCTTGCAGGACAAGTGACAGCCTGAAGAATCAGGACAGGAATCAATCCTGGAAAGTGAAACAGTTTTGCGGCTTCTTTCTGCCTAGGAAGATGGAGAAGCTACAGGAAGACACCCCCCTGCCCCTCAGCACACACAAAAGGGAATAACAACCAAATCTCAGCCCTTTGAATTACCCAATCAGTGTGTTTTGACACAAATCATGTTAATTTATGCCGTGCCTGTCAATGTATCTGATAGAAATGACTCAGCTCTTCAGACTGAGAATTCAGGAAACCAAATTAGATACCACTTCATGCATACGACCCCCCCCCACCCTCTGGTAACTTAGAAGTCTCTCTTCCCAGTGCAGGTTGTTTTAAAACCAGTGTGGTGGTGTTTTTCCTGGTGACTGGGAAGCTGATTACCTAGTGGTTCACTGTAAAAAATACATGTATCATTTAAATGAAACGACCAAAACCCTAGAGACTGCTGCTTTGTTTCCTCATAATGGGAATGAGCGGGAAGCCTGGAATCCAATGAAAAGGGTACATCGCTTTTGCAAAGGGAGTTCTACAGTGTCTAAAAATGTAAGCTAGAATTGGAGCAACCTAGAAGTGTCCTGGAGGGGTGAGAGCTGAGCACGCATGCTGCTGTCAGTGGCATGTGAGACCCTTTGGAGCGGCATGCGGCACTCTCTGTGGTGCCACCGAAAGTGCCACTCCTGCCATGCTTCTAGGCGACTTCTTTCAGGGGCAGCTTGGGCACTGGGGGTCTGTGGCATGACTGGGGCATGGGCATGCTGTGGAAAGAAGCTACATAGGGTGGCTTTTCTCCACAGCATGTCAGCGCCCAAAGGAGCCACTCTGGATGGCTTCTTTCTGTGAGTGGCTCTTTTCAGCAGAATGCCTGGGAAGCACCTTCCAATGCTAGCTGTGGCCACTTCCAAATTTTCAGGCAGCCCCCACTTGTTTTCCATGGAGGGGGCTTCTGGCACTGGCTGAGGAGGAAGGGCTGACACTGCCAACTCTTGAACTAATGTTTCATATGGTAAGGGATCCAGGTTGGAGAATGTCAGGGGCTTTTAAAAAGTGGCAAGCAAATTTAGTATGGATAAAAGAAGAACTGGCCTAAACTGCTGCCAAAAATTCCAAGTAACCTCACTATAAATCTTTCTCGAGGCCTGAATAGTTTATCACATGACTTCTTAATTTTCATGGCACTTTGCACTGTCTAATGTTAGCACCACCAAGGAGGACACAAAAACTTTAAGCCTAAACTGTATCTGACTTGAGCAAAGCCTGCAAATCTTGGGATTTTTCATGAGAAAGCTTCTCCCAGACTGATTTCCACCCCAAAAGTGTTTGGATAACTGTGACTAAGATTCAGACCTAAGATTCAGAGGGAGGCTGGTCTTATTTTTAAATGACTGACTGAGGTGTTAGGAGATATAGGTTCAGTTTCTAGCTCCCCAGCTGTGGCCTTAGGTCACTTAATTTCTCTGTGCATCAATTTCCCATCTGTAAAAGCTCTGATGGTGGCACTTCCTTTCTCTCTCCCTTTATCTATCTGGTCTATTTAGTTTGTTTGTAAATTCTTTGAGTGGGAAGAGCTTTCTCTGACTACGTGTGTGTGCAGTTTGGACAGATGGGAGTTTGGGAAAATCAAGTAACCTCTCTTTCTACTTCTGTTTCCTTTGCATGGCTTGTTTATTTGAAGTGTAAGCTATTGAAGGTAGGATCTTTCTCAGCTGTCTAGCACTTGGCACAATGGAGTCCTAATCTTGGATGGAGTCTCTCAGCCATACCATAATGAAGTAATAATTATTAGTAATAATTAATAAACAATTCATGTTCTAATCAGGTCTTCACACCTCACCCATCCTAAGAAACAATTTTGTACTAAGGTCACAGACATTACACATATCAAAATTTTTCATAGCAAATCCTAGGAAAGGGAACAACCCAAATCTTCCACCTCAGGTGGCAGTGCAATTTGGGACAGCTCTTTCATTCACAGAAGTGGCAAAAAGAGCATGTCAAATCATGAAAGAAAACTTGTTCATCAGTATTTTTGTGAATAGAAGTGCTAAGTTCAGTGCTCTGGTTTATACAGTCACATTATTCATGATGAATGTTCTGACAAATGCTGGCTATTCATGGTAATGTTCCTGAGGGCTTGTCTACACACCAAAGATATTCTGGAATAAGGCAGCATGGGAATTCAAAGCAGAATAGCTATTTTGGAATAACTCCATATATGCACACTCTTTTTCCAGACTAACTATTCTGGAATAGCCCATAGTCTGAACATTATTTATTTACATTTTTCAGCAACTATTGGTTATTCACATGCTTAAAGGTATATGAGTGTGTGGTGGGGGTTTTGACGTTATGGTGATATGTGTTAAATGGATGGATAAGTGCTCCAACAGCTGTAATACTAAACGCCTGGTGTCAAAAGGGTTAATCTGAGCAAAGAAACTGTTTCCAAATCAGCATTTGAGCCTAGAAGTCTGCTTCAGAGACCAATTACTATATTACAGCTGATTCCAGATAAATCCATGGGATTTTTGCATCATCACTTCTGACATTCCATATTGGTGAACTGGTTCAGAGCAGATGTGCAGTGTCCTGCTTTGTTTTTGTTCTTCATGGGCTGTTTGGGGCTTTGGATTTGAGTTTTAATAGAAAAACAAGTAAATAATGATAAAGAATTTAAAAATAACCCTGAAATGAATTATGTTAATAATGAATGTTGGTAAAAACAGCTTAGGTTATCAGCTTAAGAACAGGGCTGAACTATGTTCCTGACTCTGAAAGCTTCCATGGAGAGGCTGAAGTGGGCAGGGAAGGATGGCCAGGACAAGGGTATCATATCCAAGGGCCAGCTTCTTTACCTAACTGAATTTAAGACACAGGTCACATTTGGGGTTTCCCTTGAAGCTTGGTGCCATTGCATCAACAGGACCGCGCCTACTGAGTCTCCAACTTGATCCATCAGAGCTTGAGTCCACAGGGAAATAAACCTTCTGTGTCCTTCAGGCAGAACCTTTAATTCCATCCTTTCATCTTACAGGGTCTTGTTAATTATAGAATGAGTGCCTGTATTTTCCAAGCTTTCCACTGATACTTAGGAGTAGTGATAGTTCATGTTCCCCCTGAACTTTGCTGGGCACTGGTTCTTGATGAAGAGAAGGGGCACAGCAGTTTGCACTCTTGCCTATCCATTACAGCAGCCAAATTAAAGGTTCCGAGCTTTCTGCAAAAGTTATGCTCCAAAATTGACCCTCTTCTACAGTCCCTCCTTGTTGGCTCCCAGGGGATACAATTCAAGGGAGCCAGTGGGTTGCAGCTACTGAAATTAAGAATATACAATACAGCTACGTACCCATGACAAATTATGTTGCTAAAGCCTGTGACCTAAGCACCAGTGTGGACAGTGCTGCATCAAGTGCATGAGCGTTCTCCCACCAGCATAGCTACAGCTGCTCTTGGGGGCTGGAGCAATGAAGTTGATGGGAGGGCTCTGCCCTGGGCAGAGGCTACAGCAGGACAGTTATGTTGTTGTTAGCACTACAGTGTAGCCATAGCTTTAGTCCTTCTGATTGAAACCATCACCATGAATTCACTCCCGAGCTGGCAGCTTCTGCAGATAGGTTCAGTGGACCATAGGATTGGACTCACACCTAGAACGGGGAGACAGTTGGCTGGGGCAGTTGGGCTTCCTTTACTGGGGGTTTGTGTGGCTGCTGCCTGGGTTGCCATTGCACAGTATCTATTCTATGCAGAGAGAACTGGATTCACTGTCCGTCCTGCAAATTTCGCCCCTATATTGTAAAAACATAAGAACGGTCACACTGGATTAGACCACGGGTCCCTCTCACCCAGTAGGCTGTTTTCCAACAGCGACCATTGCCAGATGCTTCTGAGAGCATGAACAGAATAGGGCAAGTTTGAGGGGTTCATCCCCTGTCATCCAATCCTAGAGTCTAGCAAGCAGAGGCTAGGACACACAGAGCATGGGGTTGCATCCCTGGTCATGAGCACTGAATACATAGATTCCAAGGCCAGAGGGGACGATTGCAATCATCTAATCTGGCTTTCTGGATAGCACAGGTCAGAGATATGCCCCTAAATGATCCCCAGAGTAGTTCTCTTAGAAGAACATCCAACCTTGATTTAGAAATTGCTGGAGATGGAGAATCCATTATGGTGCTTGGTAGCGTGTCTCAATGGTTAAGGGATGGCTGCTGTGAAATTGAATGCCTTTGGGAGTATTGGAGTAGTGACAAGTGACTGTCACAACTAATGAGGAGTCCTGTTGCACTTTAAAAGGCTAAGAAATGTATTTATCACATGAGCTTTTGTGGGCATAATCCAACTTCATCAGAGGCGTGAAATGGAAACTGCATTGTGTAAGGGAATATATATGTGCAGAGAAGGGTAAGCCCACAAGGTCAGTTCAGACTTTTTCAGGAAACTGAGCAAGTTGTTTTGATTCATATTGCATGGAAAAATAAATGAGAAGGTGAGAATGTGAATTACCTTTGGTAATAAGATAGCTATTCCAGGCCTTTGTTCAAACCTAATCTGATGGTGCCATATTTGCATATGAATTCCAGCTCTCCTGTTTCCTGATGAAGTCTGGTTTTAAAAGTGTTTGGGGGTTTGTTTGTTTGTTGATGCATTGTAACTGTCATGTCTTTTACAGAATGTCCAGGGAGGTGCTTGCCTACTGGTTTTTGAATCTTACCATTCTTGATCTCTAATTTGTGCCCATTTATTCTTTTGAACAGAGACAATCCAATATATAAGGCCAATATATAAGGCAGAGGGGCATTGTTGGCACATGATGGCATATGTCACATCGATAGATTTGCATGTGAATGAGCCCCTGATGGACTGTTTGGTTTGTTAGGTCCTATGTTGGTGTCACTCGAGTAGGTATGTGGACAGAGCTGGCAACAGGGTTTGTTGAAGGGATAGATACCTTCCTTAGTGTTTCCGTTGTAGGAATGGCTACCCCTCTGGACCCTGTCACATCAAAGGTTTCTCCTGAGAGGAGGCCACAAGAAGAGAGACTGGGCCATACTCTCAGCTGGTGGAAACTGACTCAGTTCTATTAACTTCAGTGGAGCTGGTGCCAATTTACATCAATGAAGTGCTTGGCTTATTGTGTTTCTGAGAAGCCTTTCAGCTTTTCTTTACCTAGAAATCCCCTGGGACAGAACTCATTTCAGAGCTTGATTCCATTCTGAGAAGCATGGTGTACTCAGCCATTTAGGGATCTCTGTCTCTATGGCATGGCTCTCACCCTTTTGTGGGTCATGACACATTTGGCAGCCAGTTACAACCAGGAGTGCCCCTGGCCCAGGAAAAGACCTGGGGCTCGGGTGCCAGGGTTTGGGGCTTGTGCACTTTAAGCATGCTGCCACTGCAGCCACCGCTGACCTGGGATTTGGGGCTCGAGCCCAGTAAGCCCAGTGCCAACGATGCCCCTGGTTGCAACCCTACTGGACACACTAGCCCACCACTCCTCAGGCCAAATCCAGTCATCTCCCCAACTCTCTGCAACACACTTACTACTATGTGGCGACACAGTAATGTGTCCCAACACGGTGGTTGAGAACTGCTGGCCTGAAGAATGAGAAGCCAGGATTAGGGATCCAGCGTGCACCCCCTCCAAAGTGGAGCACCATTCGGCATTCAGGCTGCACATCAAGCAACGGTTTCTATCCACCATCACAGCTGTGCTTCTGCCTGCATTGTCCAATGGCCCTGGGCAATGAAACTATATCAATGCAAATAATAAGTCATTGGAGCTAAGTGCATGTTGTGCTTCCCAGACATCACAGAGGTAATTTCCCTATGTCCTTTATTCCTCCATCTCTCTTTTCATTTGACCCCTTGAGTCAGGCAGAAAGCGTGTGTGTCTCCCGGCAGCTGCCTACTGACTCATGTGCCCATTCATCCAAACCACACTCTGGTCACAGGAGCTGGCTGGTCCACAAGCAGCTGTTAGTTTCTTTCGAGCATCATGCAGCTTTAATGAGAGACTCAGCTGGCTGACCAACGTGTGAGTAGACCCAGGCTGCTCTGCACCCTCTGGCCCGCGTTGGTGGTAATGTACCTTTTGGCACAGATAAAAGACAGCAAATTTCCCCTCTGCTCAGGCACCAGACTGTGCGATCCACTCATCCAGCACAGACCTGTCTCCAGTTCTCAACAAAGGAGCTGATCCAGTGCAGCCAAGGAGAGTTTTTCCATTGATTTCAAGGGGCTTTGGATTGGGACCTTCATCTGCAACCTATGAGAGAGGGTGGCTGGGTACCTGAGAATGCAGGGCAAGAGAGAAGAAAACAAGCTGTGGCCTAAATCCCACTTTGGTGGCATGTATGTGATTTTCTGGTGCCTCCAAAAGGTCTGGGGCCCTACAGAGGCTACCAGTCGTAGCAGTATTCTCTAGTGAAGGAGGGTCCCCTTTAGCCGTAGTGTCAGAGGCACTAAAGAGCTTCTCTTGGGGACTGAAGTCCTGAGTTCTGTTCCTGGTGACAAATTGTGCTAGAGGGTGAGTGGCTTCAGGAACAGAGCCTGGCTGTTCTTCATGGGTACAGAGCCAGTGGATGCTGATTTATGCCACTGGAGGATCTGGACCCATCAGTGTTGGACTGGTGCTGGCCTGGGTGGGTGGGGGGAATGGTGCCAGGCTGCTGTCCGGGTCCTTCACCAAATCCTGCTGCCTGGCACCAGTCACTGAGTATCCTGGATTGGAGGAGTCCTTCCCTTCTGAGTGCTTCTTCCTGGACGTGGCTTCGGCTTCCTGGACCTACCTAGGGGGACTAGAGCCAGTGCTTCCCAGAGGGGCTGGGGGCCCTTCCACCAGGAGCGTGGGGGCTGTTGGGGGTTGTGGCTACTTGTGACTGCTGGGGGACAGTGATATCTGGTGGGAGCCAGGGACCCCTCCTGCCTTGCACAGTGAGGAAGAAGAAAGGGGGGCGGGTATGTGAGGTGGGGGAGTGGGCAAATACAAGCATTGGCCCCTGAGTGCTGGAGTCCCATGGTACACCACTGGGACCCATAATGTCCGTATCTGAATGTAGCCTTTGAATCACTGGCATTCAAAGGCAAACATATATGCGAGACTCAATAGTCTTGCTAAAAGACAAAACCTATCACGCAGGGCCTGCTACCAAGACTGGCTGCCTTGGCCTGTCCCCTCTGGGCAATACTTGGGCTATGTCTCCACTACCATCAGACATCAGTGGCCAGCTGCTTCCAGCTGACTCAGGCTTGTATGGTTCAGGCTGTGGAGCTCTCTAATTGAGACATTCCAGCTCTGCGACCCTCTTGCTTCACAGGGTGCTAGAGCCTAGGCTCCAACCTGTGCCTGGACATGAGCATGTCAATTAAACAGACCCTTACTGTGCACACCACAAGGCTGAGTCCACGGGCCTGGGCCAGCCATGGGTGACTGATTTCACTACAGATGGGCCCTAAGAGAGCAGAACTCTGTGTCTGGGGAGTGGCTGCACTAGGTTTTTACCCTGTCTATTGGCATGTAAGACAGATTGGATTTTGTGCATATGGGTGGACTTTTTAGGCGGGAAGATGTAGCTGTGCTGATGGAAGATCTGCACAAAGAGGACCTGTGAAGGCTGGCGCCAGCTGAATGTATTTGCACACCAAGGTCCTATCCCACTGGGATTACAGAGTACAAAGAAGTCAGAGGCTAATGCAGCTGCCATTTGTTTCTTTATCCCATTTTGAGTGATTGCTGCAGTGCAGACGAGTCATTTTTATGTAAGCGCAGTGGTGCTCTGCTGCCCTTAACTGAATGTCACAAACCCAGAACTGTGGAAGTAGAAAGAAGCCTGGGTTTCCCTAACTGATTTCTGCCGAATCTCCTTTCGTGGAAAGTTGGAAATGTTCTGTCCCTCTGATTTGGCAGTCCCATGGTGATTAACCAGCCTCTGATCTTTGAATCTACTTTTTTGTTGCCTATAAATTTCGTCTTCTAATATTCCCTGTAGGATGACAGTAACTCGTCTCTGTTTTCTTCTGTTTGGTTCATATATTCCCTTCATTTAATAAAAATGCTTTGAATGTATCCAGTTTATTGTTGCAAACACTAAATTGTCCAGGGCATTTCTTTCTAACCGTGGGTGCTCCCTCTGGCCTGCTTCTTTCGCTCCACGCATTTCAGTTGCATCTCCTCTGTGGAGTTGCTTTCTCTTTATTATTACTGAGCTTTGCTGTGCACTAGAGGTCCCAGCCAGTGCTCAGAGCTCCATGTACTAGGGACTGTACAAACAAGTCAATTAAAAGAAACCCCTACCCCAAAGAATTCATATTCAAGAATTATGACAGATTGTAACCAAACATTAACCAGACAAATAGAGCTGGAGGACAGTGTTAGGGTGAAGACCAAAATATATTCACACATTAGTTATCTTGGGGCCAGATACTTTGATGGCACAAATCAGTCTGAATTCTCTGAAGCAGTAAATTGGCTGATTTACACCAGCTGAGTTTCTACTCTTCAGCGTGCCAGCAGTTTCCTTTGACAGCCCCAGGGACATAGAGTGGTTGTGTATTTTTTAAAAGCAAAGCTTGCTTCTGTGTCTGCAGTGACAACCGAGGCACTATCGAGTTGTTAAAACTCTGCAAACAACCCTAGAAGGAAACAAAATGTTGTGACAGTTGCAATACAATAACTAAATGGTTTCCTCAGCAACCAGTTGCCAATTGTTGTGCAATAATTAAAACATCTGCCAACAGATGTGCTGCAAATCTCGCAGTTCTCACCACCTCACTACTTTTAGCTTGTACTAAAGCAGGTAATTGTTTTAATAAGGCAAACATTATTCAGTCTGTTCTTTCCTAGCTACAACAGCTAAAGGCCGCGATATTGTTCCCTCTAAATGATGACAAGGAAGCATTGAGCTGTGGTCGGAAAGTGAGAGTTGTGTGCAGCGACAGTTGATTGTCGTGTGTGAGAAAGTGATGATTTCATGGGTGTTTGCAGATTTGGTTTGGGCTAACATGGGAGGATTTTCTCAGTCAGCAAATGCAACATTTCACTCTGGAAATCCTGATTAAAATAAAAAAATCTCCTGATTTTTACCACAGGTGAAATACCACTAGTTTTGCACCAGTTTTCTCTTGGTCATCATCGCTTGATCTGCCTATATACCTACAGAACTTGCAATATTGGTAGATTTCAATGTCATTGCAGCCAGCAGGTGGAATGCCTTAACATACCTTTCAAAGAAAATTAACCAAAGAATGCTGGATTGAATTTTAGTGTAAGCAGGAATGCTGCCCCGAGCTGCTATGAAGTGATAATGCCTGAAGTAGCAAGCACAATATTCAGGCTACAATAATATTCTTCTGGCATCCAGCAGGTAAATGCTAGAGTCAGCCCCCGGAGGGATGGCTATGCTTCAGGGCAGTGTCCTGTTAGAGTGGAAAGGAATGAGGCACGCATCTTTCAAGTGTGCAGTCATGGTGCATGTGGCATTGGGCACAGCCCAGAGCATTGTACTGTGCAGTTTGCAAAGCTGCTGCTCAATGTTCCATGAAGCCTGCCTGCTGACTAGGACCTGAGTGACAGTGTGAGGGATAAAATGGGCTCCCTGCACCAGCTGTGAACTGGGAGCTGGGCACTTGCTGAATACATCATTTCATACTAACCAGATGACCTTATGCGTTCTAGTGAAGAGACACTGAGGTCCTGTGGAGCTAGCTATGTCCTGGCTCACCTTGATCTGGTGGCATCAAAGCTGATGGGCTTCATCAAACATTACAAAGCATAGGAGTGTGGCCTAATGATACAGCAAAGGGGCGCTGGAAGCCAAAATTCTGGAGGTGTAACACCCAGCTTTGATGCTGACTCATTGAGTCGCACTGGGCAAAGCATTTCCTCTCCTATGCCTCATTGTCTCTATTTATAAATTGGGGATGACAGTGTTGACCTTGGTACTGCGTGGCTGAATTCATTCATGTCAAGTGCTTTCAGGTGCTCAGGTTACTTTTGGGTATTGGACAGGAGATCTGTTGGGTTTAAGGGCAAAGGCATATATAGCTATCCTTGAATGTTAAGCAGTCATCATCCTGGAAGCTGGTCAGGTACTAGATAATGTGATCATACATTAAAGGCAAGACTTTCAAGAATGACAAGTTATTTTGGGTTCCTCAATTTTTGGGTGCCCAGCTTCAGGCATCTTAATGGAGCCTGATTTTCAATGCTTAGCATTTCTTAGGGGATTTCAAAGACATCCCAAATCACTGGTCTGGCACTGTTCCCTCTAAGCTGTGCGCATGTGCGCTCACACACAGGTCATGAAACCTGCGCACACAACAAAATATAGTGCGCACAAAAAAATTCAATAGTAGTAATATTGGTGCTCACAAAGAAATGTTTTTGCGCACACAAAGAAATTGTTTGTGCATGCAGTCTATGAGTAATTAGAGGGAACAAGACTCGCTTTTGAAAATCTTGGGATTATTGGAAAATCCTGATGGAGCAGTCCCATAACAAAGTGCTCTGCCCCTTTAAGGGGTCAGGGCCCAAACAGCCCCCGGGGGGGGGGGGGGGCAAAATCAGCTGTTTCCTATAAAGGGCTGAGACAGCACCTTTGGAAAGGCTACAGGAGTGAGATGGACTTCTGCAGTAGGAAATTAGAGGTCAGGTTTATTTGATTTGTCAACACTAAGAGAGGCAAGGGAAAAAGCTGACATAGGCAGAGAAGCAGCTTTAAAGAGGCTGGGGCATAGCACTTAACCCAAACTGGAAAGGCTGGGACCCCACCTGAGTGAGGGGGTCAGAGACAGCAGCTAGATGGGAGCCCTGCTGCAAGGGGGCCTCTCCACTCTCCTAGGGCAGTGTTTCCCAAACAGGTGTGCCAGCAGGCCTGAGCAGTTGTGCCATGGAATTTTTTGAAAAACTACTTAATGAGCTCTGGATTGGCTTATTGGATCATGAATATTCATATGGTCATTTGGAAACTATATGGTGGTGTGCCTCAAATTAATTAAAGGTGTGCCATGGCAGAGAAAATGTTGGGAACTACTGTCCTGGGGTAAGACAAAGTTACCTCTGATTTATTAAACAAAGTAAGTAATCAAAATAGCAAAACATTTGCAAATATCAAACCCCCCTGTGAACAATGGGGTTTTTTGTACCTCTGAGGCTTTTTGTGTGCTTTGTTCATTCAAAGAACAATTTGTATGGTAAACCTTGTAAATTTGTTGCATGTGGGTCCTTAATAGCTGATAATTCAAAAGGTGCTTCTCTGACAGTCCTATCAATGCAGTTTGATAGCTCTACAAATGTCTTCTTGAAAACTGTCAAAGTGTCACAAATTAATTAAATGTTAGCTTAAGTGACTCAGTGTGAAGAAGAAAAAAATCTGTGCTAAATGCAGCAATATCACTTATTTTATTCTCCCATTGCCCTTTAATAATGCAAAACTACCTTAAAGAAGGCAGAAACCTACATAAAAAGCAGCTTTAAAGGGGAAAGAAAAAACCTCCACAAAATGTAAAAGACTCCTTGGCAATAACTTGCTGTGTGCACCCATCTTCTCCCTCCAGGACTTCCATTGACTTCAATGAGTTTTGGCTCAGGATTAGGATGGCTATGCACTCATTGATGTGAAGGGCTAGATGGTAATTTTTGGCATTACCCTGAGCAAAAGGTGACACTGCAGGATGCACTGATTAAGAGGAGTTCTGGAGAGGTGTCAGAACTCAGCACTATTTCTTGCCTTCACTCTCTTCTATGTGCTGTTTCCCAGTGTTTCAATCTTAGCAACTGCTCTGATTTGCTGTTGCTGTATGACCTGATACCATCTTGTACACTCCCTTGCATTTATTTTCCTCCCAGTCTATAAGTTCCCCCATCTTCAAAGCATCTGATGAAGTGGGATTTTCTCTCACAAAAGCTCATTTGATAAATAAATCGGTTAGTCTTTAAGTGCCACAGGAAGCCTTGCTTCTTTTGCTGAACTAGACTAACAGGGCTGCCCCTTTGGACCTTGGCAATTCCTTGCCTGCTTTCTCAATGGGGGTCACAATTTGCTGCTGTTATAGATGTCACCAGTCACTCTGGCTGGTGTGAATGAGGGGTGGGGGTTGAAGCCAACGTTCTACCAGTTCCCTCCTGCATTTCCCATTTCCAGAGGGTGGAGTGGACAGTCCCGCTTCCTACTATAGGCCTAGACCAGAGGTCAGCAACCCAAAACATAAGAAGAGCCATTTTTATAATTCCTTCAAAAACCAATTGTTTTGAGAGCTGCCATGGGTGTAGCCTGAACTGGGAGCTGGGTCAGGGCACCTGACGCAGGCTCCCCTACCAGGGGTGCAGGGCCTGGGGCCCAGAGCCCAGAACCTCAAGGGGCAGTCAAAGATCTGCATGTGACCTCAGAGCCACAAGTTAAAGACCCCTGGCATAGACCCAAAGTCTACGTGTATTTCTTGCAAAAGGTCTCTAATTGTCATAACTCTTTTGCTTGGTCATTTATCTAGTAAGATCTACTTTAGCTCAAGGACTCCCCAAAGGGCCAAAAAATTATCAGTTGGAATTATACTAGAGGGTGTAATTTGTGGCTCGTATACCTTTTTACTTTGAGAGTAGACCATATGAACAGTTACTCCTGTGACAATTATTTCCCTTTTTGGCCTGTTACAGAGGGTGGAAAAGAACTCAGATCAGCATTTGGTTGCAAACTCTCTCTCATGTAGTCTGTGCCTATGTTACCTTGCTCTTGCCCTTTATTTTAGTTTGGTAAAGGAATAATGAATGTGCTCTTGACTTCCAAGAAGGGAGGAAGATTTGCATCCTTATTCCTTTGCAAATCAACATACTCCTCATGTCTCACAGAAAATCACTTTGCTTTATGGGAAAGCAAGACTGTTCAGAAAATGGCCAGAAATAAGGAAGGATTTGGCTAATCAACTAACTGACTCACCACCTATTTCACCTCAGGAACCTTCACAATACAGCTGAGGAATGAGAGGAACCAGTCTAAACACTAAACGAGTGGTTTTCTACTTTTTTTCTTGGGTCCCAGTTGAAAAATAATCATTTAGACTCATGACCCAACAATTACATCTTTGAGCGATGATTTCCAGTCTTTTGGTGGCAGCACCAGGGGGGCCCTGCAAGCCAGTGTGTGAGGCTCTGCAACCCAGTACTGGGTCCCGACCCTAACTTTGTAAAACATTGCTCTAAACTATCAATTTAGTGTCATGTCACCTGCCTGCAGGTGGAAGTAGAAGGCCCGTAGATAAATGGTTGAAAGATACTCTCTTGCATTTCATTGTGACTTCTGTAAATGCCTCTGTGCCCTTTGCAAAAAATGTGGTTTTGTGTTTGTTACACAGCATTGAAAAAAACCCAGCTTTTTATTTCAGGATTCGCTGGAGTATCATAGTCTGGGATTTATTTATTTAGCGTGATGACCATCATCCTTCCTGAATCTACTTTATGAAAGCAGGAGAAATGACCATAACTGAAGAGTAAACAAAGTGTAATTCGATAGCCAGAGCATTTTACTATAAGAGATGTTATTTGGGGGCAGGCAAAAAGAACTCAGGCACTCTCTTGCTTGGCTAGTCATTTTTACTTTGTGGCTGGATTTGAATGGAATCACCAGCATCAGAGTCCTCAAAATGATAGGATGGACTAGTTGCAAAAGCAATAGGCTGGCACTCAGGAAGAAGATTGTGCAAAAATTCTGTTAAAATTTGTAATTCAAGTTGTTGTGTGTAAACAGAAATTTTGGTAGAAAGTATCTAATTAGCTTGAAACTCTTGATTTCACTTTTCATCAGAGAACTGAAAACCTCATTTTCATCTCAAAACAGTTTCCTGCACTCATTTCCCCCACTTCCCCATTTTGAAATTTTTCCCCAGTAGTTTTTGTTTTCAGTCCAACTTGTTTGGTTCTTGGTGTCAAAATCTGGCACGCTCTCCTCTCAGTGATGAGACCTTCTGGTGCTGCCATCATACAAACCATCTATCACAGTGTGAAACTCTAGCTGCCATGGACTTTGCCAGACCCAGTTCCCACACTTCTGCTATAGTCAATAGTGACAATGTTTGAGCATCGCTTTGAAAGCACTAGGACTCAGCAACACTCTTGTCCATGTCACTGGAAGTCAGAGTAAGTAAGATACATCTCCAGGATAGTAGGACTTCAGCAGGGAATATTTGCACTAGCATGCCATTCAAGGCATGTACTGTTGTGAGGGAAATTTCTTGAGCATGCACTCGCCTCTAAACTCTCCACTCTGCTCAGTTAAATGTAGAACAAAGTAGAATAAATTAAGCTATGAGAGTTTAGTTAGTAAGTTCAGAGTGACTGGACACTTGATGGTTGCAGAGGTCTAAAGAGATCAGATTAACCATTGTGCTCAGTGCCAGACATGCACATTTTTGCATCCCCCTTGCCTCTTTGATTCAAGGAATGGGAGTGCCCATAGAGGGCATCTCTGTCACTCACATAGGCACATAATGCTCATGCAGAAACTACACTTCAGATTGCTTGTTAGAAAAGTTAGCACTGCACAGTCAGGTTGACAGCATAAGGCACGAAAATAGGGCTTTATGTTTATCAGCCACTGTCTGTTACTCTAGAATCCTCCGTTGGAGTTTTGGGCTAAATCCTTTGCACATTTTTGACTGAACACCAAACATGAAGAGAGACCAGTTCTGATGAAGTTGCTGTATTCAGTAGCTTCCATAAGCTCCCCGTAAATATTTAAGCAGCGTATTTGATGACTGGAAAATGCACGAGCTTAGCAGTTTAGCACTGGAATGCGCAAATTGCCCAGCCATCTGCTGCATGAATGCTTAGCAAAGCAAGCCATGGTATTGTGCATACACTTCCAGACTGGTAGTGGCATACACAGAGCTCCATGCAGGTGCTGAATGTATTGTCCCATATGAACATCATTAAGCACAGAACAGTCTTCTAGTAGTGACGCATCTGAAGATGACTGAAGATGTGGCAAGTATTTTTTGTTATAGAACACAACTAAAAATTGTATCATGTAGGAGTTGGGTAGTAGTCCTCTAAATAGTTCAGAAGCTCTCTCTAGCAGGCTTCCTTGTTTTCTCCTGCTGTAGTAGCCACCAGACCCGTCCCAGAACAGCAGTGAACATACCCATGTATGTAGGAGCACTTGTCTGTCAGTAAATGTGATGGAACCACCTGTGTCCATGTCGTTTCTGGATGTTATTAATGTTGTGTGGAGAGCATCACTGGACACCCCACCTGCAGAATCTCTGTGAATGCAGAATCTTCATCCCTACCTTTACTGGTCTACAAACTGTCCAACTCATGAATAGTCCATCTGGGTTCTTCCTTTTTTAATAGTCAACTCCCTGCTCCCACAATTGTGCAGGTTTTTTATTGAGAAAGATCCTGTTTGCAAGGCCAGTATTAGTACAACTCATGAGTGATTATCTAATTAAATTTTTGGTGAACAAGCCTGCTATGTCACTGGTAAATGTATATTGTCCATGGTGGGCCACAGAGAAACATTCATTTTCTGGGCAAGGTGCTTGCAGAAGCCTGAATAATGAAATGTTCATTAGGCAGATGCATAGAGCTCTCCCAGCCACACAAAGATGGATGATTGTTGAGCAACATATAGCATGAAATCCAGCCAATGACTGTAGTGAGAATGCAAACCTGTACCTTGCTCTAAACTAGTAATATCTTGATTCTGCTGGGACTTTTTGATAGGCCTAGTTGGAACCAGTGGCCTTTTTTTGTCAGCAAGCCCCTGTTTTTGTGCACGCTTACCTTTTGCTTTCCCTCTCCAAGTGACAAACTTTTAAGACTGCCCACTTTCAGGCTTTGCTTCTTGTAAATTTTGAAGAGAGCACTTTGAAAAGCACTGTCTAAATTCCTAGCCAGTGTCCAGTGTTAGTGGAATCATGTGAGTTATACTATCTTAGGATCTGGCGCTGACTGTACATGAACCTTTTGAGCAAACCAGACCCTAGTATGTTCTAATGAACATCAGTGGGTCAGTAGGGGTTTGGAGGGTGGTTTTCACATCAAAATAGTTTGAAATTTCAACTAGTTCACTGCAGCTGCAAAAATTTCAAATGGGTGTTTCCAGGCATTTCAGAGATGAAATTCAGAGCAAGCTGTGGAGGAACAGGAGAAATGTGCAGCCCAGAGGACCAAAACGAAAGATGTTTGCATAAGCCAGTGGAAAGCTCCACACAACTCTAATGGACAGTTGCCCTTCTGACAATAGACAGCACATGACTGAAGTACAACTACTGGAATCTTGGCTTTCCTAACAGAATAAGACAGCAGCTGTGTGGGATGTAAGGTAGGGAGTGAATGCTATACACAGCTGTGACTGACTGAGTTCACTGCAATGATCCTGGATTCCTCGCGATTATTCACAGCTGACTTGGCTGTGGGTCCAGTCACTGATGCATCTATGCGCCTGAAATAGTCAGCTGACAGTGACTTGTTTCTGGCTTCACAGAGTCCTAGCAGAACAAAAGCCATAGCTGAAGCTGTTGTGGCAGTCTCAGAACATCCCTGCCTTCCTTTCCAAAGAGATTTCTCATGTGAAATGTTGGCCAGCTGGCATGTTTCCTCTTATTGTTGATACCCAGATGCATTCACATTGTTAATGACCACAAGGCCCCCAGGGCTCTTAAGGAAACGTATTTAAATATATATTTAATCTTGAAAGTATTTCTGCCCTGCAGAAGACAATTCCTAAGTAATGCTTACACACCATAAGAGTACCCTGAATCATACTGGTTACCCCTGAGACCTATGAAAATGCAGACTGGTGCATTAATAGAGAAAGGGCAATTTGGGGGCATTGGTGGAATTTGGAGAGGAAAGTTCCACTGTTTCTCCTGCAGCACTGAAAGGAATAGGGTGTAAGGGAGAATGGACTCTGGAGCAGCATCATGGCTCTGGTCTCCTAGCCCAGAGGTGTCTGCCAGGGCCAGAAAGATGAGGCACAGGTTTACTGCTTGAATAATTCATGCTGTGAATTCCTGAAGTGCAGAGTTAGCCTGAAAGGAGGCTTCCCATATACCTTCCTAGAGTGAGAATAAGAACAGTGTTTAAGGCATCGGCAGGGGTGAGGAAACAAGGTCAACAGGAATGAGTGAATGAATGAAGGAGAGGACGTATCTAGCCTTTGGGATCAGATGCAGCACCTACAAGAGGATAGCAGGGTGCCACTGCCTGTAAAAACAAGGGTTTGGGGAGGCCAGTTTTTCAGTGTAGCTTCACTTACTTAAGTACACCAGTGGGAGGGTGGCCTTCTGCATCCAGGATAAATGTTGGTGCACTCGTGCTGCTGTTGGCAGATGCAGAGATCTCACTCTATCTGCCTCAGCATGTTGTGGCTGGTAAATTGCCAGCCAGACATAGCCGTAGTTCCATAGTGTCCTTAAATAAACCAATGGCTAATCGGGCACTGAGTAGCTATAGGAGCAAAAAATCTAGGGGCTCTTCAGATTTACGTGCTGGGAGCATGTGTCCTGTAAACCACTCTAAGCACTGACTGTGTCTGTCAGTGAATGTGCTTTCCCAATCTCTCTGAAGTACTTATATCTATTTGTTCATGTATTTGTTCAGATTATTGCCTGCCTCTATCTAATCTATCACATGGCTCCCATCCCCATGGTACTTGGGCCCGTTGGCATTCAGATACAAGTACGAGACATTTTAACCCCAAGGGTCTCTGGAGCCAGGTTCAGTAATATTGCTGCATACCATCTAGGCTGTGCAGTCAGTCTGATTGAATATTATTGCTGGGAAGTGTGTGCATGTCCCCTTTCAGCCCCCATAACATTCCACACAGCACCTGAGCTAAGCAGTTACACCTGGAAGAAGAGCTATTAACTCAGTGTTTTGTGCCTGAAACACGCCCTGCCTCATGGGCCTTTTTGTCACTCCCTTTTAATGATTCTTCTTGCGGGTGCCACAATATTTCCCACTCACAGCAGTTTATTTCTTGATAATTGCACTGTTCAGAACTCGCTGCATTAATCCTGTAACATGAATCACATCTTCCCAATGGCAGCTTAGAGAGAGGTGAGGGCTGGAGAACTGAATGTGCATAGGAACAGAATGGCGTTCGTCTCTCTGGAATCATTTTGCAGGGAGGGATGGAAGGCTGGTCTATGGTTAAAGTTAAGACACTCGATTGGGACTCAGAAAATCTCTAATTCCTGTCTCTGTCACAGACTCTGATTTGCAGGCTATGGCTATGCTGAAGAGCTTGCAGTGTGCAGCTGGTCTATTACAACTTCATTGCTGTAAAGTGCAGCTACTCTAAGGTGATGGGCAAGAACTCTCCCACTGATTTAATTAATCTACCTCCATGGCATTAGGAGAAGCTCTTTCACCTCCACTGAGAACAATGGGATAAAGTGCCTTGAGGGAAGAACTCAAGGCACCATATCTGTATATGAGGATTGGGATACCATATAAAAAGATCTGGATGGCCTTGTAAACATGAGTATCAGGAATAGGATGAAATTTAATAATGGAAAATACAAGGTCATGCATTTAGGAACAAATAACGAGTTTTTCATAAAAGTTGGGTGTGTATCAGTTGGAAAGATGTTTCATGCATCTGATGAAGTTGGCTGGAGCCCACGAAAGCTTATGCCCGAAGAAATCTGTTAGTTTTTAAGGTGCCACAGGACTCTCATTTTTGCAGTTCACTGACTAATATGGCTACCCCTCTGGAAATTTTCACCAGCTATTGGAAATCAAAGTGGTTTTGGTCAGAAAATGTAAATTTGTCAAAACCAAACTGTTTGAGGAAAGACCGTTCAAGAAATACTCTCAATTAAAATGTTTTTGAAGTTTTGAAATTGTTGAAAAGTCCAGTTTTGATGTTTTCTCAACAAAATGATTTGTTTTCTTGAAACAAAGTCATTTAAAAGTGTCACGTTACAGTAAAGAACATTTAGAAATGAAAAAGTCAATAATAAAATGAAATTGTTTGAAATACTTGAAACAATATTTTTTCATTAGCCTGTTCAGATTTTTTTCAGAATATTTTGAGATTTTCACTTTTCATCCCATTTTGGTATAGGGTAAAACTTCAAACCTTAGGAACTCATGCACAGTAGGAAGATGATAAGACTCGATGGCTGAAACGTGAATTGAGAGAAATTTAGTCTGGAAATAAAGTGCACATTTTAAATGGGCGATGGTAATTATTGGAACAGTTTGCCAAAAGTCCTGTTTGATTCTCCATCACTGGCTATCTAAAAACTCAGACTGCTTTTTTTTCCTAAAACATCTGGAGTATTTGTGTCCGGTTTAGAGTGCCTCATTTCAGGAAAGATGTGGACAAAATGGAGAAAGTCCAGAGAAGAGCAACATGAATGATTAGAGGTCTGGAACACTTGACTTACGAGGAAAGATTGAAAGAGCTGGGTTTGTTTAGTCTAGAAAAGAGGAGACTGAGAGAGGACATGATAACAGTTTTCAAATATCTAAGAAGTTCTCACAAGGAGGAGAGAGAAAAACTGTGCTCCTTAACTGCTGATCATAGGACAAGAAGCAATGGACTTAAATTACAACAAGGAGGTTTAGTCTGGATGTTAGGAAAATATTCTTAACTGTCAGGGTGATTGACCACTGGAATAAGTTGCCTAGTCTGGTTGTGGAATCTCCATCACTGGAAGTATTTAAGAGCAGGTTAGACAAGCACCTGTCAGGGACAGTTTAAGAGGGTACTTGGCCTTGCCACGAGGGCAGGGGACTGGACTTGATGACCTCTCATTGTCTCTTTCAGTTTCTGTGATTCTATGATCTGCTCTAGTTCACATGGAAATTATTTTGGGGCAGGTCTCTGGCCTGTGTGATACAGAAGGTCTGACTAGATGATCACAGTGGTCCCTTCCGGCCTTGGGATCTATGAATCTAAGAAGACCATTTCCCCTCTCAGATTTAGTTCTTGGGAATTGCAAGATGGCATCTTGCCCTGACTCAGAATTCACTTGACGTTAAGTTGAATTAGTCCACTTTGTTAATTTCAACTAAGTGGCATTAAATCAAACTTACTGAGTTTGAAGAAAGGGTTAATCTTAGTATCCACCATCCTTAATTTGAACTAATGATTGAACTAAGGGCATAGTTTGAACTAACCAGCAGGTCTTACTAATTCGAACTAAAGCTTTCATTAGTTTGAATTAAGGAGTTCCTTAATTCAAACTAATGAAAGCCTCATGTAGACAGGTACTAAATTAGTTTGAATTAAGCCTCCTTAATTTGAACTAACTTGCAAGTGTAAACATATCCTTTGTGTCTAAGGTCCTTCAATCACTTTCCCTCCTGGCAGAAAATGGAACTGAAGGGACAATTAGCCAGTGAGCTAGGGTCAGCTTCAGTGGACACTGGAAAGAAACTTCTTTTGCCTAGGGAGACAAAGGATTGGAACAAGGCACCTGGAAGGTCAGCGAGTAGATACAGCTTTTGCCCGACTACCACAGATTTTACACTTCATGCTTCAGGGTTTAAACAATCTCTAATCATTAAGAGTCAAGATGAGACCCAATGTGAACAGGTTATCCTGTAACTTCTACCACTTACCCTGAAACATGTGGTGTGGTGGCCACTGCCAAGATGGGATCTGATCTAAAGGATCCTTTATTCTGATCCCTACGCCTGTTGGGTTTATGTCATGTGTTCTCCAGAGATCCAGTTGTTCCTTAATGCTATTGTACAATGCTCATGTGGTGGATACCCTGCAACCAGACCTGAGTGGTTCATTTGTTAAACAAATTCAACCTCCTTTTCTCTTTGCCTTCCCCTTCAGCTGATCAGAGGTCAGCAATTTATTAATCTGAGTTGATCCACTGAATAATTTCTGCAAACAAACTTATCCATACTACTTTTGGTTTTTGATTTTTTAATTCAGATCTTTAACAATTTCCTTCCTCGTCTCTTTTAACTGGCTGTGGGGCTGGTTGCAATTTTAAAGAATGATGTTCTCAAAATAGTGTGGGGAATTGGGGGGAGGGGACTTAAAGATTTTCTTTTAATTTCCCTCTTCATACATTTCTTTTGTCAGGTCCTGTCTGTAGACTGTTCTAAATATTTGATACCCAGCATTTAGCCATATCACCCAATTTTGGATACATTGCATAGCATTGGATACTGAATACTGGATACATAGTATTGCCTATATTTTCTAATTGGATGAGTTTTTCCTCAATAAAACTTCCCTCTGTGTTTACCCAGCAGCCAGTACCCAGTGTCCTGACCATGGCTGGCTCTGCTGGTTCTTTTTGCTCTGTTTTTTAAAGAAGAATCATGAGTTCAAATATTTGCTTCTCACTTATGTCATCGGTTGTTTGTTTTAAAATCCAATCTGTCTGTGAACATTCCTGTGAGTAAGCTCATTTTCTAAAACTATTTGCCAAAGCAGCCAATTCATGAGGGATGTGGAGCAAGTTTAATTTTTTGTTTGTGTGACTATGTGTGAAAATGTTTTGGAAGGTGTTTGCCTAGAACCCCATATGACTCATGTTTGCTCTAAAGCTCTTTTAATAGATCCTTTCTGGTCACATATATGAATGCCAATCACCCTGAGACTTGTATGTTTGCTTTTTAGGCTGGCTGCAAGTTCCCTGCATTTGAGATTAAAAAATATTACAGGACCCAGTGTTTTCATCTCAAAACGAGTGAGTAAAAATGTTGACGTAGAATAGGTATGTCGGTGTGCAAATTCTGCACCCTCCATGCCGCTCTGCCAATGGTCTTCAACCTTGATTTCTAATGTTTTTTGGTAATTATTCTCTAATCATTGCCTGCACTCAGCTCCGCCACTGCATCTTCATCCTGACTTGCAATGCCCTCCTCCCCTTTTACACCTGTCAAATCAAAGAAATGTAGGGACCTCAAGAGGTCATCTAACATCTGTCCATGAAGAAGCAGGATTGAGCAAGAATTCTTGTTACATAAATAGAAAAAGGAATTTATTCCTGGTCCGAGTGTGTCCCTTCATAGATCTTCCCATAGGTGGGGCATTTGGTCAGAGAAAAATTGGCTGTGAAATGGAATACATTGTTTTTTACTAGCTAAGAATCTGACCTGTTTGTTCCTCTGGGACTCAGCAGTCCTTCACTGCTGATTTGTAGCTCTCCATTAAAATTACCAGCAATTATTTGACCTGCCCCAGTTCAGGAAAGCATCCTTAGTCTGGAAGAGTACTTACACAGGTGCTTAATCTAATACTTGCTGTGCTCACATGATGGAGTTCCTGGCCAAGGGGTGCGTCATGGTTGATGTGGTGTCAGTGACAGGTGAGATGTCGGTCTTAGGAGAGCCAAACCACAGTTGTCATGAGGCACCCTAGCAGCATTTCTGAACTGACATTTTTCAACCAAGAGATGAAAAGCTGAAATTTGCTGCAGAAGGAGAACACTTTTCCAGAAAACGTAAGATGTGTTTTTTGTCAAACCCAGTTTTCCACTGAAAAGCTGTTTGTTTATCCTAATGCACCAAAGTCTTTACATTAATTTTGGAAGGGTATGGTCCTGCTTGGAGTGTACATTGTCTGTTTAGGGTAATTCTATGGCTCCCTCACAATTATTAATGTATTTCTCCTCTGAACACCCCATGTGGTAGGAAAGGACTGGTTCCTCCACCTTATAGCCCAATGTGACAAGGACGTGTGCATGGTGGAACAGGAAAACAAGGCGGAGAGGAAAACTATGTCAAATTCTGAGCTAGTGATGTAACCACTGGGTCATTCTTTCTCTCTGACTTTATCCATCTCATGGATGAAACACCCTAACCTTTTACATCAGGGGTCTCAAACTCAAATCACCACGAAGGCCGCATGAGGACTAACACATTAGCCCGAGGTTCTGCACCACTGAAACCTTTTCATACAACAATATTGCAAATAACTGTAATGATAGTGTCATTGTGGGCCACAGGAAATAGCTTTTGGGTCTGCATGTGGCCCACAGACCACCTGTTTGAGACCCCTGCTTTACATGGTGCATCCCCCTCATTGTGTCTCTCACTCTGTTACAAGAGAATGCCTTTCTCCAGTATTACTGATACCTGACCTGTTTTCACTTCTACTGAAGTAATCAGTGGTGGGGGTATAGCCAGCCCCCATTTTCTGGCCAGTCAGGCCCCTGACTCTCCAGGTTGGGCTCAGCAGTCCAAAGTTCGTGAAGATGCTCCAGTGGAGGAGGGAAGGGGAAAGGCAGCCTGGCCCCTGCTGTGTAAAGGCTGCAGCAGCTATCCGGGGCTGGAGCTGCGTGGGCAGAGAGCAGCCCACCCCCTGCCCATCTGCCTGCTATGCTGCTACTCAGAACAGCAGCCACCAGATGCTGGCTGGTCTACGGTAGCAGCATCAAGCTTGCACTGTTGCTGGGCACTGTGGAGAGTGGGGGTGAGCAGGAAGGCCTGCTGGCCAACTGGGTGGGCCTATACTCACCTGGGCTCACCCATAACTATGTCCCTGATCAGTGGTACTTTAATCTGGCCCTTGCCATGAGAAACAGAAGCAAGGAGGCATTTGGAGCTCTGGCAGGCACTCAGTAGACTGCTATTTATTCCAGTGGTTCCCACCCTTTTCTCTGCCATTGCACACCTTGCTACCTTTAATTATTTTGAGGCACACCATAATATAGTGGCCAAATGAACTCATGAATATTCATGACCCAATTCAGAACTCTTCAAGTAGTTTTTCAAAAAATTCCAGGGTACACCTGTGTGCCACAGCACACGGGTTGGGAAACACTGATTTATTCTGCTACTACTAGTAAAACTGGCCAGGGTGCAGACTGCAAAAGGGAGCAGAGAGTAACCATTAACAGGAGGCAGTGTTGTATGGCGTATCATAGCTGTCATTGCTGGAACCTGTATTATTTAGTATTGTCATAGCAATCTAGAGCAAGGTGTAAATTCAACAGAGATCCATTTCTTGGTAACATCGAAACTGCAGAGCTCGGGGAATGAAAATGCACATGCAAAGCAGTGCAACAGTAATGGCACAATTAACTCACACCCCTTTCCATTTCGCACCCTATCTGACTTAAGCAGGGAGGCAGCCTGTGAAGCAATGAGGCATCCAATAGCTGAGTTACTGTGAGATGCAATATGACAGGATGTGCCATGTTAGATTACATAATTCCACAGCACATGGGCCCTGTGTGACTCATCAAGGCTGCAACAAAATCCTTATTAAGAAAATGCCCTGAGAAGGCAGAGGGCTTCCCACCCCACCCTGGCCCTTGTGCCTGTTACAATATAACGGGGTCGGGAGTAGCCTACTGACTATTCCCCTGGCTTCACATGTCTGGTTTACTTCACAGCTGTGTCCTGAGAGCCATTGGTTATGAAGGCACATCTAGTTGCCTGCAAGGGAGGAAAAGCATCTGGAGGCTAATTCAGTCAGTGTTTTAGGATGAAATTTTCCAAGAAGACCATGGTAGTTAGGCTCTCTATTCTCATTGACTTCCAAGGGGAGCTGGGCACCTCACTGTTTTAGATTCTTTGAAAATCCCAGTCTTGATACTTCTATTCTATGAATTGGGAATGTAAAATTGGAATTTTGTTCCTTATAATCCATCTGCTTCTGCTGCTCATTTGACTATTTGGAATCCTCACCCTTTGTTGGTGACACATACTTATCTCCAGGACAACCACTCCCCATCACCCGTTGCTTGCTAAGGTATCAGAAATAAATTCCAACAACAAAGCCCTGCTGTAAGCTGCTGGTTTGCTACATTTCTGCCCCCTTTCCCCACCCCCAAGTGGTTGCAAACACATCTAGCATCTTCCCTAGCCAAGGTAGTGAGCACTGCAGTGTCTGTGCATCGTGTGGCTGTCCCACTAATTGCTTCCGGTAAAGATGCCTAAGCTAGCCATTTCCCAGATGACTTTATCAACTCTCAGTTGAGCTCATTTGGATCCAAAGTTCGATTACATTACATGTGCAGACTGTAACCTAACAACAGAGACTGTTTCTAGGATTCCAGCCTATTGTCAAAGGCCCCCGGGTAGCACAGAGCAAACTGCTTCAGGTGGATGCTTCCATGGGGGAAGTGCATGCTTGTGAACATGAAAACTACCCATCCTTAGGAGCAAAGGATTTTGATAACTAGTTATGTCATTGTGATGAGCTCAGTGACCTCTGTTATTTACTAGGCCATGCTAGTCCAAGTTCTACTGCTTCTCTCTCACAGATAGTGGTTTACTGTGAATGTGTTACCCCAGCTTCCAAGTCAGATTAAGACGTTCTGCCTTCGTTGTCAACACAAAAGCAGAACTTCTTAATCTGACTTGGAAGTTGAGGTAACACATTTACAGTAAACCATTGTCTGTGAGAGAGAGGCACAGTAGGGCTTGGACTAGCATGGCCTAGGGGCTAAATCACTAGACTAGGGCTATGTCCACACATACATCATTATTTCGAAATAACCCATTTCGAAATGAGTTATTTTGAAATAAAGTTCTTATTTTGAAATAAGTTAATTTGAATTAACAGTTTGTTAATTCGAATTAAGGGAAAGCCTGCTTTTGAAATAGCTGTTTTGAAATGGTTATTTTGAAACAAGGCTGTTCAGATGTGTTGTTTCGAAACAACGTGTCCGAACACCGCTGTTTCGAAACAACCATTTCGAAACAACGGCTATTTCAATTAGATGCGAGGTTTAATGGTTTCGAAATAACGGCCATTATTTCGAAACAATGGGTCCTGTTGTTTCAAAATAACGGTGCATTGTGTGGACATGCCGCTTCTGATTTTGAAACAACCTCTTTTGTTTCAAAATAAGAAGCCTGTGTGGATATACCCTAGGAGACTGGGGCTCTAATCCCATGTTGAGTAATTTTCTCCTCTTTCCATTTCCTTTGATCTATTGAACATGTAAGCTCTTGAGGGCAGAGACTGTCTCCCAGTATGCATCTCCTAGTACTTTTTCCTAGTGGCTGGAACAAAGTGGCATTGATCTCACTTTGGGGCTACTGTACTAATGACATCCATAATGAATATTATTCATAGCTAATAGTTAAGGTTGGCTGTAGTTATGAAACATGTATTGTTCCCGTACCCATTTTATTCCAAAAACTCATTAACAGCACTCTTTATATTCATGAATGTTTCTATCCCATTATGCTTGGGAGCATATACTCTTTCAGCCTCAAATGTCATAAAAACTAGTAATGTTTTTAATTATTGAATGCTGGCTATGAGTAATTATGAAGGTAAAGGTTGGGGAATTAAGGCAGAAATTAACTTCTGATTCCCTGGTCAAGCTGTCCTTATTGGTGGTTTTATTCCTCATCAGCATAAATAACAAATGTGGCCCAGTTTGCTGTTTGCTGAGAGTGACTCCAGCATAGAAGGCCAAACATAAGTACTAGGAGACATTGATGAACTGCCAAAATCCAAGCAGGAGACTTTTATGTTTCGTCAGAGAAGTTGAGAAAATGGAGTAAAGCAGTGTGGCAAAGCATCAAACACCTTATTACAGTCCTGGCTCCCTGGATCTTCCCACTGGTGCTCACAGACCTGACAAATAAACACAATGGGCTAGTTGCTATGATTTGGCACCCCTGCAGTGAAATCCAGGGATGGATTTGTCTGCTGATAACTATATGAACTGTCCCATGATCTTTTAAAATTATGTACAGCTATGTAACACTGTAAAATACTGATGAGTTTCCTCTTTGAATGCAACATTTCCTTGGTCTGGAAAATGCTGAAATAAAGGATTTACAATAGAGGGGAGAAAAAGGTTTCGAGAAGTTCAGACAATGAGTCAGATTCCTGGTTGATGTACCTCAGCTTCACTCCTTTGGACACTTCAGCCCTTGGTGTCTTTGCTGAGATTTAGAAGTTGTGGATACTTATCCTGCTGGTAACTGAAGTGAGTTTCTGTACAATTTTATTTGTCAGCCCAAACTGACACAGGATGGGAGTAATTTGGAATTAGTGACCTTAAAGGTTTAAGTCCTTATGTGATGAACCAAACACTGAGTCACACCGTTCAGCTGCCATCAGTAAAAGTAAAGTACCCTCAGTTCACAGGCTCCAGGCTAGTTTATGTGAGCACATCAGTTATACTCTCCTCAAGCTTCTCATTGTTTTGGCCCAGGGGCTTTCCATCTATATTTGTTGTGAGGAAGCTTGGGACATCTGTCCAATGTCACATGCACCACAGTGATGGATTTCTTTAAAGCTACCAGTTTTTACATTTAAAGAAGGCTAACTTGGCAATGTGCATTGATTGAGCTATGGGGAACACAACAGTTTTCTTTGAATCGAAGAAGCAATGGGAGAATATCATTCTTCTTACCATCTGTCTATGTAGATTCTTAATTGGCAATGAGAAGAACAGCCAGTAGAAAAGTAAAGAATAGCTCTGGAGACAAGGAATTCACAGATAAAGGGAAGCCTGATATTGGTTAATGCTCTGTTTAAACCCTAATGATTACTCATCAAGGTGGCACAGGCGATGTTTCCCACAAGTGATAGATACATCTTGGAAGTGGAAAGGGACAGTGTGGTGGTCTAGAAAATATTTCTGCTTTTTCCTGCAGCAAATTTGGATGGGAACAAAAAAGTAGCAAAAGTAGCAGAAAATTTGGGGTTCTTATATTGACTGGTTGCAAATTAGAAAACCAAAAATCACATTGATTGATTAACAACTGAAAAAATCATCCAAGAACTGCCAGAAGCGACAATAATTAAGTTGAAATTTGTTTTTAGGTTTTCAGTTTTCTCATTTTTTTTTTAGGGAAAGGAGAAATTTTCCTTGAAAATTACTGGGTCACAAGCCCAGTTGTTTGTGGAAAAACATGATTTGACAGACAATTTCAAACAGCCCTTGTAGTTACAACTCTTCAGACTCAACATTATGATCAAGAGTTTCAAAAAAGCCTTTGGAAATAATAACAGATTCCTCTAACATCCCACATCCCAGATGTGCCCCATATGGATGTTTCCTTCTCTGACAAGGACTGTTGAATTCTCTTAATTGGCACATATCCTGCTGTAAACAGACATGCCAAATGAACAACCATTGTGACTCTCAGGGGGATGCTTTCTCTCTGCACTTCCTCTAATTTCACAAATTGTTTTAAATATAAAGCATAAGACGATAAAGCAGCCTTTTAGAGCACATGACAGTGAAATGAAAAAGCTCATTTAGCAGCCATAACAGTTGGGGAAATACTTGAAACCTTATTCCAGAGGGGTAGCTGTGTTATTCTATTCCAGCAAAACCACAACAAAGGAGTTCTTTGGCACTTTTAAAGATTAACAGTTTATTTATTGCATAAACTTTCATGCATTTGACAACATGGGATTACACCCATGAAAGCTTATGCGATAAATACATTTGTTAGTACTTGAAACCTACAAATCTTGGGAAAGATCATCCTCTGGTTTAAATGGGCCTGTCTTTACTGAAACCAGTGCAAGTACACTCATCTACACCTACTGAGAGCCTGGCCCACATCTCCAAAGACTTGGTCCAGCATTCAGTGAAACCAATGGGAATCTTTCCATTTAAAAACTTTATCTCTACCAGTTACACCAGTCCCTTTGCTGGCATTACCACAACAAATATTTTTGAAGCAGTATTTTTAAATCTTTTTGGGAGCATTCCAATCAAGGACCATAGTTTTGACTACATCTACACAGCAGCTAGAACAAAGGGTGCATAGTTGACTGGTGCCCCTGCATGTAACTGTAAATAACTACTACCCCTACCTCAATATATTATTTAATTGCATTGCAATAGGGCCTCAGCATGTGAGCTGGTGACCTGGACCCCAGGGTGCTAGGTGCTGTACAAATACAAAACAAAATAGTAACTGTAATGATGCTAACACATTGCAGAAGTCATCCTTAACATGGAGATTTTGATGCTGACTTTCTGATTTCCCGAAGTACCAAGCTAATTAAAACACTTAATTATTCCTATCAGTACGTAATTCAAAAACTGTAAATAAGGCGCTTACACGTACTTACCACATTCATTTGGTGTCACTGTGAGCTGAAGAAGTATTTCTGTACAAGTGCAAACACATTTTGCAAGCGTCATTAACCCCGAGGAGAATACAAATGATTCAGCGGGATGCTTGTGCCAGAGGAAAGAAGCGCATTTTGCTGTTTAACAACATGCATCTGATTTTAAACGAGGGACAGGAATGGTACCCTCATCCCTGTGACTTTAAATTTAACAATTTCTGTAACTTTTATAGGCTGATATTTTTAAGCTGAAATACCAAAAATTAGGCTTCTAATTCCCCATTTAGGCACCTCCCAAAATGGCCCACTTTGGAATGGTATAGAACAGCTATAGTTCCCTTGCACAGCAATGAGATTTGTGAGAACTTCTGAAAATTGGGCTACTTTTATTTTGGTCCCCAAACAGACGGTTGGCAATCCAGGCCTGAGAATGTTAGCAGGAGAAGAAAGTGATCAAGGCACAATCTAGGATGTGGGGGAGCTACCAGTAGTTTCGATTCCCTGCTGTAGCAAAGGCTTCCAGCAAATCACTCAGCCTCTCTGTCCCTCAGTTTCTCATTTTCAAATGGAGATGATAATAACTCACAGGATAAGTATCTTAAGGACATTAGGTGGTCAGATACTACAGAAGTAGAGGCCAGATAAGCATCTAAGATAGATAGAATCTTAAACTGATACATTCTGATTCTCGTTAGAAATTCCGAGTATTTGGGGGTGAATAATCCATGCATGCTGGTAATTTTGACATGCCACTTAATAAATGTGACTTTCTTGATACCAGATCTCAGTTCTGGCAGTCAAGAGAATGTGAATGCATTCACAATACATAGTTGTTAGTTAAGAATTCTCTTTTGTAACTTTGACAGATGCACTGAACCCTTTCTGTATAATTTATTTTGATTACACATCCATGGGGTTCACAATTTGAAATATGCAGTAAAATAAACTACACAGATATTTCAGTGAAAAAATGTTTCCAACATCTGAAAGCCCTGAAGCAGCAGCATTTGCAGTTGTGGGACAGAGATTTAGGATACATGAAACCCTACACAATAAATACGGAGCCACAAAGCAAACTTAATATTGCTTGCAAAGCCTAGACAATCACAATGGATTTCACTTATCACTTATATTGCTAGTTCTGAACAGCATACAGATAAGCTGTCACCAAATAGTTTTACACAGATTCACCATGTTCATTTAAACTTGAAATGTAACTGGTTTCATGATTACTCTAGTCTGGATGAACCAGAGCTTAACGTTGTCTTGTTGTTGACCAGCTTTGTTGTTACTTTTTTTTTTTGTCCAAATGCTGCATAACATCCAAAACTACATTTACATTTTCTGAATGGACTAATCATGTCTCTCTGCTTTGATAAAGAACATACTGCCACCCACATGGAAAGCATCAGAGAAGAGTAAACCAGAAATAAACCCATTCCCGGGGGATGAAGAGAAAAATACCCACAAAGATAATTGGGGGGGATGTACAAGCAGAGAAGTAACAGATCAGTCAGGAACATCTTCAAAGAAATAATGAAGCTAAAAATATCCACATGAGGGACAGCAAGAGAAAACATGACTGAAGTCGAACAATTGATAGAGGAGTTAACGCTTATTAGCAACCACTTTAGATTGAATATTGGTTGGTTTTATAACAGCGTAAGGAATGACGCCTTTGATAAACCTTAAACAATTGACTTCCCATTTCCATAGACTCTCTAGCTTGCACATTCTGGAAAGTCAAATAAATCTACCTCATTTGTGTGTTTACTGAAGAATTAACCAGAGCAACTATGGATAACAAAAGCTTCCTCATGTAAGTTTCAGTTCACGACCCTAGACAAATCTCTCCAGTCCACACCCTACATGGCTGGACTTTCTGTCTTGAATTTGTTAGAATCCAATCTGTCTTATCCTGTCATTGTCTTCAACTTTTTAAAATGCTTGTTGCACAGAAAGCAGGGAGAAGCAAGTACTATTTGCAGATTTTGCAACATTGAATAAGAAATCAATGTACAGTGGCTGAAATTCACTCACGTGCAAGGTCTTCTAGGCACATTTCAGTCTCACTCACACCTATGGGGTAGTTCATAGAGAAATACTCATGCATTTGATGTTATGCACATGCTCAAACGCTTTGCTGTGTCAGGGCCCAAGTAAGCAATACTTTTCCATGGAGTTTAAAATACCAAGTTCAAAAGGGATAGCTGTGTTAGTCTAGTCCAGTAAAAAAACAACAAGGAGTTGTGTGGCACTTTAAGATTAGTCTTAAAGTGCCACACAACTCCTTGTTGTTTTTTAAAATACCAAGGTACCCTAGGTGAAGAGAGAGGTCAGAGAGAAGGGTAAGGGTAGCACCAGTGTGTGCAGGATAAAACAGCCATATGCTCTGGCAGCTATTTTGCACCATGAAGCAAGGAAACCAGCTTCCAGACACACATCTCTATTTCTGCAACATTTATAAGTAGGTTCCCTTGTAGCCTAATATTCTAGGAGTCCTATAGCATCTAAAGACTAACAAATATTTTTATTGCATGAGCTTCCGTGGGAGAAAATTCTGCTTTGTCAGATACTTCAGGACTCCTTGCATGGTTTCCTGAACTGGACTAACACAGCTGCCCCTTTGGATCTTAATATTCAAGTCTCTCTCTTCTGGAAAAATGTCCCCCTGACACACAACCGAATGTTCTCTGTTTTGGGGAATGAACTATTTTAAATTGGCTGCAGTAGAGATTTCCCTGTTAACACTTTTGGGTGCTAGTGGTAGAAACTTAGAAAGCCAACACACAAGTCAGTTTATATCTGGGTGCATCTAGGTCCTCCACCCACAGTACCATCAGGACTGTTCCCTGAAACAGAAAGATTGTCATCTGTCCAACAGGTTTAAAAACTTCTCCTTCCAGTAGCATAAAGTTTCATGACATGGCTACCACATATGCATAAAATTTTGAAGAATCAAACCTGAGGCTTCCAAAACATTATCTCTTTCTGAGAATAGGGTGTTGGTTAGTTCATAAATGGAGAAGGATTGGAAGACGTGTATATGACATTCAAAGCTGCCTCTGAATTCAGAATATTTCAAACTGCTTAAAGGAAGGTTCTGGGTTTCAAATTTAATTGAGTAGGGAGGTAAATCTTAGCTTCTTTCATTAGAATGTGAAAGTTAGAGAGAAAAACATGCTACATCTCAATTAATTTTCCTATTATGTCTGTTTTATTGGGAAAAAATAGAAGATCTGCTTCTCTGCTGCCCTGTGCCCTATTACATGCTTTCCACCAGTGCAAACTGAGTGTAACATGCTGATTTTGTAGAATTTCACTCTGATGAGTGATCATCATTTTAATTATTTCCTGAATAAAACCTAATCATATGTACAAGAATTTCTACTTGTGATTGTGGTTTGTGGTCACTGTGCTGGCTCTTCGTGTGGTCTTAGTGCCTCCCAAGTTTGAGAAAAGCACTAAAGGTGGTTTGCATCCTGCTGCGCTTGAAACTGTAGCAACAGGAAGTGAACCCACTTAGGTTTAACACACAAAATGAGGATACACTTAGCTCAAGTGCAAATGACTGGAGAAGGTGCACAAGGCAATGGAAAATGAGACTTTTAATGACTAAAGTGACTACAGTATTAGATTGAGGGAGTCAGAGGGAGGGCATGTTGGGTGTGTCTACACTGGAGGCTTAAATAGACTTAACCAGGCTTAAGTCAATTTAAGCAACTCCAGGGCCACATTTGGAGTTCATTAAGTCAACTTAAGCACTTGCGTAAGTTGACTTAATAAATCTCACCCTTGAAGTCAACATTAAAAGTTAAGTCGACTTTATTAAGTCAACTTATAATGTGGCCATTAAAGTTGAGTTAATAAAGTTGACTTAAGGCAGGAAAACCATTTAAATCAGCTTTATAAAATTGCCTTAAGCCAAGGGGTCCATTTAAAGTCGACTTTATTTAAGTCGACTTTAAATGGGTCCCACATGGCGTAAACAATCCCATTAAGTTGACTTACCTGAGCCATCTAGTGTAGACATAGCTGTTTAGGCTGTAATTATTTCAGACATAATTGTGTGCTTGCCATCAGTGACAATGACCCACTGAAGCCAGCTGTCAAACAACTTCTTTTGGCAGACAGGAAGTTAGGACTGTGTTATGTTACAGCTAAGATAGAAAGGCATTAGGTTTAATTTTTTTTAAACCTGCTTACTTCTACATTCCTAGTGCACAAAGACTGAAAGAGCAGGTAAGATCTAGTACATTTAAGATATCTCTGGGTGTGCGTGGAAACTCCTCTTTGCTCTAAAGATTGAGAGGGTTAGCTGTGGTAATCTGGATATAGCAAAAACCAACGAAAGTCCTGTGGCACCTTAAAGACTAACAGATTTCTTCAGGCATAAGCTTTTGTGGGCTACAGCCCACTTCATCAGATGCATGAAGTGGAAACTACAGCTGGGTAGTTGATATACACTTGCAAGGGTGAGAAACATTTCATGGGGAGGGTAAGTACTAACAAAGTCAATTCAGGTAGGGCTACCACTTCAGTTAGGGTTTCCACTTCATGTGTCTGACGAAGTGGGTTGCAGCCCAAAAAAAGCTTATGCCCAAACAAATTTGTTTGTCTTTAAGGTGCCACAGGACACTCATTGTTTTTGCTCCAAAGAGTTACTGGAAACACTGGTCCCAGTTCTATACTAGTGTAACTCCATTTACTTCAGTAGGCTCACTCCTGAGTCACACTGGCATAAATGACAAAATCATCTAGATCAGTGGTTCCCAACCTGTGATCTGTGGACTACTTGTGGTCTGTGAGGGTACTGCAGGTGGTGCTTTAGGAGTGGGGGCACAGGGATAATTACTGCAAGTAAATGTACTGGGATGAGTGCAATATGTTTGTGATTGAGCAAAATAAATTATCAGAAATAACTTCATTTTTAATAGCCCCGATAGATAAGTTTGACTCCCATCGGCCATAGGCTTTGTTAATAACGTTTAACATGGCTTGCTTACATGGTGGTCCGCAAAAACTTTCAATGATGATATAGTGGTCCAAATAAAGGAAAATGTTGGGAACTGCTGGTCTAGACTTTTGGACTTCTGGTTGCCACCCATGTTGACAACTGAATGATTACACGAGACACCCTGCAAGGAAGACGTAGAACTCCCTGCTGTCTCTGCTCTGAAAGTGTGGGAAAGTAGAGAATTTGGGGGGGGGGGGCTAGATTGTAGGTTTTGGCAAAGCTCTAACAAAATTGTATTATTTCAAGAGCAGGTCTGGGAGGTAGCAAGTGGGGGCACCTCCCTCAGTCACAGCTCCTCTCCTGCAGCCTCCTTGTTCTGGGTGAGGGTTGTTCACTACTGCTCTCTACCAGCAGAAGATTAAAATCTTGCTCTGTGTGGGCTCAGCTACTCTGTGGGCAAAGGGCAGGAGTCCAGGCTCCACTCAGCACCTGTCCACTTGCCCTAGCCAGGGGACAGAAGCAAGATGAGGATCCTGTCAAGGGTAGATGTGCCTGGGTAGCCTGCATAATGGGCCAGAGCTCCTTATTTCCTTGGACAGCTCTTTTGCACAGGCATCTAGACCACATCACAGTCCTGCCTAAAGGGTAAAACAAATAAAATGTGAGCTGTTGGTTTCAGTGTTGACTCTATGAAATATTAAACCAGAGTTACTCAGATTTTGTAATCGTTCATGTGAATCTGTTTTAAGCCTGAAGAAGAATCACTTGCTTTTTAGAGATGTTGTAAGTGCTGGGTTTTGTGTTTTCTTTTGTTGTTTTTTTTTTATTTTTTGAAAAATTAACAGCATATGAGGCCTTAAACCAGTAACCAAAGAATGCAGAGGCTTTATGCAGAGCAGTGTTCCTGGGCTCAGCAATTGTTTTAAGTGGTAATGTGTTATTCTTATTATGGAACAAATAGCTAGGTTATAGCAGTAAGCTTAATGGTAACAAAGGAGTCCTGCAAATTATCTTATGAGATACTTTATAGAACAATGTGGCCTGTCATGCTGAAGCTCTGTTTGTGCCTACACACAGTCTGCCATTTTGGATCATCTTCAGATAGATCATACAAATAGGATCGCATATCATGTCATGTATTGTATGCCCATATGTATAGGGCACTTAGTGTGATGTTATGGACTCTGGTGACACATCACACAGGAAACTTTTAGATGTAATAACCTAGGTGTGAGCAGAAACTGAGATCTTTGTGGATCCTTTAATGAGATTGATTGATTCCCATGAGAGGGAATCTGCCCTAACTTAGACCACTGCAATTCCAATGACTTTAATGGTGTCATTCCTCCTGATTTTCATGAGTGTAACTTATGGGAAAGTTAGCTCTTTATTACTCAGATGTGCCTTTCACAACATGTATGGAGCATGTACATTTTGTTCGAAAACAAACACAGGCATAACTTAAGGAAAGTTTGCTCTAAAAGTGAACAGGTTTTTTTTAAAATTAGGGTGGGCGCAAGATTAAGAACAAAGATAACATAAGTTCCATATACATGCAAATGAAGCAGACAGAACAGGAAATGACTACATCTCAGAAATAAACTAATTGTATTTTGTTAATGCTATTCAGAAATTGCTTATAGCACTCTTCCTTTTATGGGAAGAGTGGTAGTACCACTGGATAGCCAACTTATTCTGAGTTGCTAGGAGCAACCCATAGAGATTTACTCTGGGAAGAATAAAAACACCTAAATATAAGACTGTGCATTGTTAAGACCATTACGTGATTAAGTAATCACACTTATATCAACCGTGCAGATGCTAAAAACATACTCAAATTCTTCTGCAGTGAACTGTTCCTGTAACCTGTACTGGCAAGGGACAATATCAGTTCTTAGTTGGTTATTCATGGCAACTGACTTTAAACTTTATTTGCATGGACAGCAATGCATGCTCAACAGCCTACATATAATTAGTGCCTTTGCTGCATGTTACCTCTTGATTGGCCTGACTGAATAAGATTTAATATTTAGAGTGCCAGTAAGGGCATCTGAATGTAACCCATTTACATGTAGCAACTTGGAATAAAATGCTTTTTCACAGTAATGCAGTAACAAGGGCCCAGACCAGCTCTCCTTGAGGTCACTGGAAATATTCCCATCGCTTTCAGTGGGAGTGACATCAAGTCCATAGCTGAGTGACAGAGCTTTATAAAAATATCAGTGTAACAGTGCAAACTTGTTCACTGAAAATCCTCCACAAAAAACTACTGGTGACGTTTGGAGGAAATAGCCTCAAAGATGTTGTTTTTCAGCCTCCTTCAGGGAAAGCTGAAGAAGAAAAGTTCCCACTATGCCAGGGAGAAAGATGGTTCAGCATAAAGACCTTCTTCATTCTTCTGCTGGGAAATAAATAATAAGGGGAGGTAAAAACTAAGAGGCATAAGGAAGAAACGCCCTTTACACACCTTGATTTTTATCCTTGGGGCACGACTGTAGCAATGTGCTGGATTCCTACTGATCTGAGCACCTCATGGAGAGAATCTCAACTGTGCTCAGTAAACATTTTCCCAGGAAAAACAAACAAGGATTCCTGTGGCACTTCAAGACTAACAAATTTTCCTAGGGAGTTTGCCATGTTTGGGTTGCTGCGAGAGTGTGTGAGAGAGAGTCCAAAAGCAAAATTAAACATTACACTTCTCATGAGAACAATGTATTCCTCTGACAACAAGAAGTGCTCGCACACGGTTTATCTATGGAGTTGGTTGGGGGGCGTCATGAAACATTAGGTTTTTACTGGAAGAGGGGCTCAAGTCAAGTGATTGAAGAGAATTTTTCAGTGCTGTTCTCAAATTTGGAGAAATAAAATTTAAAGAACTGATCCAACCCTTAGAGCTGCCTGGCCATCCCCCCACCTCCTGCCATCTGCACCGTGCCTAGGATTTGAGGCAGAAAATGAGCATGAAAATCTTCCCCTTACCTTCAAGCCATATGAGTCCCTGGAGCAGCGAGGGCAACACTTCTTGTCCTGTACATCCACAACAGCACAAGGCTCCACCTCGCCTCCCCCCTCACCCCCTCTCAAAGCTTTCCAGCAGCCTTTGCCATGTTCATTGGCACTTCTTGTGGGCTCACGCAAGCGTGACCCCAGCGAGCCACCAGTCCTTCGTGGGACACGTGCAGGGAAACTGAGGCAGCGGTGCTGGCTCCCCGGCGCTGGGGCTGAGCCAGGTTTCTGTCCAGAGCAGCGACCTGGTGCTTTGGCGGCTCGGGCGCTGGCCGGAGCAGCGGGTCACCGTCCAGCAGCCAGAAGCTGGGGCGGCTGAGAGACGGGGCAGCGCCTGGGCTCCCCCCAAAAAGGCTCAGCCCCCTCCCTGCAAAGTTTCCTGCCCTGCGCCTCCTGCGAGCCGGGCTGCCCCGCTTTGCCGGGGCTTGGCTCTGCTGGGTCCCGGCGGGGCGGAGGAGGCGGCCGGGGCTCCGGCAGCGGCGAGCGGCGGGTTCAGCACCGAGCGCTGGACAGCTCCTCGGGGAGCCGGGCGGGAGGCGGAGCCGAGCTGGGCGGGGTGGGGGGAGGAGCCCGTGCACACCCCTGCCCCCCCAGCCTGGCTGCAAATGGGGAACCCCCCGCCCCCCTAATGGTCCCCTGTGGGGCAGTGTGGGGCTGCCCCAGCTCAGGGCTGCACCCAGCCCCCTCTTCCAGCCCAGGGCTGCCCACTGCTTGCCAGCCCAGGAGGGAGGCCTGAGATGGTGCCTTAATTAAGTGAGAGCCCAAAGGGCAGGAGCCACCAATGGAGACACTGGCCAGTTGGGGTATGGGCCCGAAGGGTGTCATGGACTGGCAAGAAGGCGCTGAGGAGTTTGCTAGTGATCACCGAGTCCTGCCTGGGGTGCACGGGGTGGGAGTAACGGAGCTAGGGAGCCCCTTGCAGTCCTGGCCCTCTATGAGAGTGAGCTTTGGTTAGTCACACACACACACACACTCACTCACTCACGGCTGGGAAGCAGACTCCAGCAAAACAAGGGGACTGGACCAGCTGTTCCAAACGGGTAGCCGTGTTCGTCTAATTCAGCAAAACAAATGAGGCCTGTGGCACTTTAAAAGACTCACACCTTTAGGCACTCAGGTTGAGGTTGCTGCTGTTTGCTAGGAATGGGCTAGTGATCACCGAGTCCTGCCTGGGGTGCTGGGGATGGGCATAGCGCAGCTAGGGAGCCCCTTGCAGTCTTGGCCCCCTATGATAGTGAGCTTCAGTTAGTGCCCCCTAGTTACTGCACTCCAGGCTGGGAAGCAAACTCCAGCAAAAAAGGGGGGACTGTACCAGCTGTTCTAAAAGGGTAGCTGTGTTAGTCTAATTCAGCAAATCGAGTCCTGTGGCACTTTAAAAGACTAACACTTTTAGGCACTCAAGTCGGGGTTGCTGCTGTTTGCTAGGAATGGGCTAGTGATCACTGAGTCCTGCCTGGGGTGCAGGGGCTGGGAGTAGCAAAGCCAGGGAGTCCCTTTCAGTCCTGGCCCTTTATGATAGTGAGCTTCAGTTAGTACCCTCCCATTTACTTCATTCCAGGCTGGGAAGCAGACTCCAGCAAAAAGGGGGGACCGGACCAGCTGTTCCAAAGGAGCAGCTGTGTTAGTCTAATTCAGCAAAACAAACGAGTCCTGTGGCACTTTAAAAGACTAACACATTTATTTATGAGCTTTAGTGGGAGAAAATCCCACTTTGTCAGATGCTGGATTTTTCTCACACAAAAGCTCATGAGCTTAATAAATTGGTTAGTCTTTAAAAGTGTCACTGGACTCCTTTGTTTTGGATGAGCTATTGTAACCCCAACTGCTACAGCCCCACTGGGTTACCAGCTTAGCATGTGAGCTTCCACCTTCTCTCTCTCTCTCTGCCTCCCCCCACACCCTCTTTCTGCTTCAGATAGCTCCCCCTTAAAGCACCACTTAACTAGAGCTACACATTTTTATGTATGACCAGGTGTCAGGTTTGGGACAAAACTGGATTTATACCTTGAGCTAACATTACTGTCAAGAAAAGCCAGGGGTGCATCGCTGTGTGCAAGACAGGGATGGGAAAGCAGCAGTCAGAGAGAAAAGCCGCTGTGAGTATAGCCCTGGGTTGAAGCCAAGGGACAGTGTTACTTTGGAGCAGAGTGCTTGCTGAAAAGGCATACTTACATTTCTGAACAAGGACAGGGTCCCCCTGTTGATTGTGGCTATTGCAGCCACAGAAACTGGGGCTTAGTTTACATTTGTGTAAATGAACACAGTTGTACCAAGGAAATATCTTATGCCCTGCATCAATTTTTTCTAAACAGAAAACAGTTAGGCTCTGAATAGTGGTGAACTTCTTGGGTGAAGAGGCAGAACAATAGACATGGTGACAGACAAACAGAGCCTTTTATCCTATAAATATTATTTCCTGATGAGCCAGAGACTTTTCCCCTTGAGGCCCTGTTAAAATGCAGGGGAGGGGGGGAGCAGGATTGTAAAAGTGCCATGGGCATAACATTTTGTTGCACTATTTTACTAGATGTAATAACTATATTTTCAAGGACTAAACCAGGGGGTCCAACCTTTTAAGGTGAGGGGCCACATTGCAATTCTATTCTCAGTTGGGGGGGGGGGGGGTGGTGGGAAAATTTTTCATAGATAAGACACACAAATTGATCTTTATTAATAAACTTTAATAAAATAATGACTGGTGTGATATTTGGCATTGCTTTTGCTTGCACAAATTGTCAATGTCTGCTCACATACTTGATTTAGCAATACAGAGTATTCCAGATAGCCCTGGCCAGCCCCAGCTCCCAGGCTCTTGCGGCAGCACACAGTGGGCCAGATAAAAGCCCTTCAAGGGCCAGATTCTGGTCCCCAGGCCATATGTTGGGCAAACGTGAACTAAAATAGCTTGATTTTGAAGCCATTATGCACCTCTTTGATGAAACTTTTCTTCAGCTTAGTGGAAAGGGGCCAGCCATCAAGATGAGCTATATCTTGACTGGGCCTCAGGCTGAATTCAACTGAACTTTTTCATTTTTATGCCATTGGTTAAAATGTTGTCCCTTAGTTCGTTTTATACTATAATAATGATCCATTATTGCAATATTGGTAGCTAAATTTATACAGAGCCTGCACCTTCAGCATAAGACTTAGAAACAGTTAAATGACGTGCCTTTTCTTGGGAATGCTGTGCTATTCAACCCTCGCTAAAGGCAGGTTTACATATTGTCATTTCAATATTACTAAAGCGATCTGATTTCTGCTTGAACTGGGTCAAACCTTATTATATTTTTATTCTAGGTCTTACCATCCTTTTGCCATCCCTCAAAATAAATGTATTTAATTCCCAAATGAACTTAGAGCAAAACTGTTTATTTTGGGTCTTTATGCTTCTCATAAGGCCAAGAAATATCTTGTTCTTTTGTAGCCTCTTCTGCTTTACAGTAATCTCATAAATATGCTGTATATCTGATCATTTAAGAGAAAAAACACCACACTCAGTTCCAGAAAAACTACCACATGGTACTTCATTATGATAGAGAGCACTGGATGGACAAACTCATTGGTAGCTTTAATTATCATGGGACAAGGTGTTGGATGTGAATTAATATAATCAGGTTGATTTACAGGTTGTAATAAGGCAATGGGGTATATTTTACCTGCCTCAGATGGTCTTATTTATGTTTGTTGTCATTACATTTTTCACTCTTATTAAAGAAACCTGCTTTTATGATATCCAGTGGAAAGGTATTAACATTATGGCTGACCTCGTGGAAAACCTTGTGTTGACTGCATATAGCTCCTGAGCTGCTGTAAACTGTAATTCAGTTTATGTCTGCTGGGGATCTGTACTATAAAGGTTACAATAAGAGTTGTTTCTCTTGAGCTATATATGAGGGAGTTCAGTACCCAGAGGTGTGGGTGACTCATTTGTAACACCTGTAAGAGGGTGTACCTATCCTGCATTGGGGCAGAAGGGGTTAACCCCATGCTATGAGCCAAGGAAGCCATGCCTCCTTGCCCCTGCTGGGCATGCTCCGACTGGAACCACCACAGTATAAGAGGGAGAAGCTCATCTCAGTCTGGGCTGACTGCCAATGAGTGTAGATGGATGCTTGAGCCACCAGATGTTAATGCCAACCTGATTGACCCCAGCTGACATCACAGCTGATGGAGGTGAGGCAGCAATTGCTGAGGGATGTCCTCCTCTTCCCCCCCCCCCGTGTGTGTGTGCACACACAGAGTGCTGGATTTCCCCTTAGGCACTATAGGCACAGTGCCTAGGTCCTATGAAATTTTTAGGGCCTATGAAGGAAGGTAAAAATTAAAAAAGCAGAAAAAGTCTTCTGTCAATTGATGTAATTCAACTGCCTTTTGCTGTTCTTTTTGCACATTTTGGAGTGAAAGTGCCTAGGGCCTATGAACACCAAAATCTGGCCCTGCATGCACACACACACACTGGGAAAAAAGGATAAGAAGTGAACCAGGGAACGGAATAGTAGCAAAGGGGTGACTGAGACTGAGCAGTGAGGTTTGCTAGGGCCAGGGGTTAAAGTAAAGGGGACTGCACCACAATGCTGTTCCAAGGCCCACAATTTTTAAGGGCCAGCATTCTGGGGCCCCTAGAAATGGAAAAATGGAGCTGGACGCAGCATTGTGGTGTGTCCCCCTGGGTGGGCCTGGGGTAATTGGCGTATGGGGGCACCCACTGGCTACCTGCCCTGCTGTCCCAGAGGCTGGCCCAACACTCCTGCCCCTGCCCAGGCCTGTCCTGGGGCTGGGGTCTGCTCTTCTGCCCTGCCTCTGGGCCAGCCTGCCCTGCCCCTAGGGCAGAACAGACAGCCCAGGGGAGGGGCAAGAGAGCAGAGCCTGGCCTCTGGGCTGGCCTTCTGTGCCCCTTAGCCAACTGTTCCCGTCCCTCGGGTAGGGCAAGCCAGCCCAGAGACTGGTCTCCACTCTCCCACCCCTCTCCTGGGCTGGCTGTTCTGCCCTAGGGACAGGGACAGGGAGAGGGCAGAGGCAGCGCAGTCATGTGGCTCCTCTGGACCGGATCAGCTCTGCAGCACAGAGTCAGAGCCTTAGGGTAAGAGCAGAGCTGCAGGGTAGGAGCGGGGCTGGCAGGGGCACCCACATTGCTGCCTGCTGCCAGAACCACCTGGCTGAGTGCCCTGCACTAGAAGCTAGCACCCCCACCCTGCCCCATAGATCCCCCACCATCTCATGGATCCCACCAGCTCCCCCGTCCCATGGATAACCCATCCCATGGATTCCAACAGCCCCTGCTCCATGGATCCCACTAGCCCCCCACCACCCATAGACCAATATCGCCCTGCCCCATAGACCCCTCCACCAGCCATCCCCTACTGTCCCATCCTGCTTTGCTTCACTGATCCCCACCTCACTCCAGGGGCCACCCTATAAGCACCTCCACTGCCCTCCCTCATAAACCCCTCACCACCACCCCCCACTCCTCATAGACCTCTCCACCTTGCCTTAGGGGCCAACCCACCAGAACCCCCACTGCCCTGCTTCATAGACCTTCCCCACCTTGCCCCAGGGGACTTGGAGAAGCCAGCCAGCCAGAGGACTCGGGGAAGCCAGCTGGGGGAAATAGAGGTCCTGTGATGCTTTTAAGACAAATTAATTTATTTGTTGTGTGAGCTTTTGTGGGAGAAAATCCCACTTCACCAGATGCTTTGATTTTCTATTACAGTGTGACCTGATCCTATGACTTACACTTCCCTGCATTTATTTTCCTTCAATTCTGTAAGTTACCCCATCTTCAAAGCATCTGAGAAAGTGGGATTTTCTCCCACAAAAGCACATGCAATAAATAAATTTTGTTAGTCTTTAAAAGTGCCACAGGAGTTCTTGGGGACAAGAAGATTGTGCAGGGGCTGGTGGGGTGGAGGGGACTCTGAAGAGTTGGAGTGGGGACTGTGTGGGGGACTGGGGAGGAATGGAGGCAGTTGGGGGGGCTGGTGTAGGGGCTAGGGATGGAGGGGGCTGGGGAGATGTGGAGGGGCTGAAGGAGGTGGAGTGAAGATGGGGAAGCTGGGGGTAAGGCGTTGGGAGGCCTAGAGTGGGGACTTAGGGGCAAGGAGCTTAGGGAATGGGATTGGGGGCTGAGGAGGACATAGGGAAAGAGGGCTCTGATGTGGTCACTGATGGACAAGGTTGGGGTGGTGATGTGGGTTTGAGGCTGTGCTTCATTTGTGAGGAAAAAGCTGTTGTGGCTAAAAAATGCCTACCTGGGTTGGGGCCCACACATGTATGAAGGAGGTCTGGACAATAAGGGAAGGGGCCCTGGAGACTAGGATGATGCTAGGGCCTGCCAAATTATACCTTAACTACTGGCTAGGGCCTCAGCTGGAACCTGTGGAGGAGAATGAGCCAGGGCCTCCAACCCTTTTTGGAGATGACTGGCAGGTGGGGAAGGGAATTGGGCTGCTGAAGGCTGTTATGTAGATTTTGACTGTGGGGGTCTCACTATGTTGAACAGTGGGATAGCCCTACTGTCTCTGGCCATTGGGCCACATTGCCCTGAGAAAGAAGGGTAGCTACTTAGACATTGGCTACTAGACCTTATTCCCCTGAAGTACAGACCTGCCATGGTGGCTCACTGTGAGGCCAATGGAGTGTACTTACTTCACAATGCTGCACTCCAGAAAAGTACTGGGTGAATTTCACTTCTTTTATGAGACTGACCCAGGATCTGCTGCCAGACAACATCCTTACTAGCTTTCACTAGTAGCTGGAATAATCAGAGAATGCAAACAGAGAAAGGTCAAAGCAAATCCATTTAGAAATGTGAAGGGGTTTGGATTTTTGTTTTCTGGAGCATGTGCCCATTTCTGATTCACCAGTGATTATTGCAATGCCATTTGGCTGGAAGTTGTGAAACCCTTAATAAAAATAAATAAAATAGCATATTAGAATTCATTACAGAAGATGCTTCCTTGCTGTGTGGAACTAGATCTGGTTTCAGGGTGGATAAGCTCAGGAAGAAGGCAGATTAGTCATCAGGTAGCCTGCATGCTGTCCATGAACTTGAATGCCCTGAGTATATTCTGGCATAAATGGTGTAATCGCCAGACTCCTCCTAACATCTCACTTCTGGTTCAGAGGAAAGAAAATGAGATTCTGCCACTTAATTGCTGTATGGCACTGGGCGAGTTATGTAAAACAGAGCTAATAACACCCATCTAGATCACAATGGTGCTGTGTATCTCTATTACTCCCCATCTGATCTGGCCAGCATTTGCATCCTCTACCAATAAAAATGAAATTTTGTTTTATTGAGCAAAAGTGACTGAAAATGCATTCTTGTTTAATTTATTGGCATGGACAACATAATTTCAACCTGCCCTGTGTGTCATTAGTTAGACTGACAGAACCAAATGAACACTGAACAAAATAGTATATATTCAGAACACAACCCCATGAGATGTGAGCAGCAGCTACACAGATTAGCCAAGAATTGATTGAATATTTGACCAGCAAGACCCAAGGAGATAAGGCTCTAGCTGCTTTAATTCTTGCTTTGTAATGGACACCATCCCTCAAATATGTAAAATACAAATAACCAGCGCCACTCAAAAGTTGATGAAACTTGCAACTATCAGATTAATAGACCAATTCTGAAGAGAAAACTTCCACTGTCTAAGCAAGGACATCTAGATTGATTGGATCCATAGAGTTAATCAGCTTGCACTTTTTGCCCTGGAGCCATCATCAGTACCAATAAGGGGAACATACAAACACTGGGCTAGAATTTGAGATTGGTATAAATCAGTATTGCTCCATTGATACCAGGTGAGATTATGGCCCATTATGAAAACATGTTAGTTCTCTGCCAGGCAAGGTCCTATTCTGGCTGAAGTAAGCTCCTTACACAGCTGACACGGTCTACCTTTTTTCTGTGAAAAGAATTATTTTGAATGAAAAAAGGCATTGTTTGTGTGGCAAATTTCCATTTTGGTTGAAATTTTCCACTGAAAAATCATTGATTAAAACCTTTGGATTTTGGGTTTTGAAACTGAACGCTGACCACTTTTACCCAAAATGGTTTTTGAGAACTGAAAAATCTGATTAAGGATCCAAGTTGCTTTTGAAAATGGGACTTAAACTTCTAAGTCACTTTGATGCTGATGAAAATGCTCCTGTCGCTCTAATACAAAGCTTTCATTGCCTCCCCTGAAACTGACCTCCCTTCAGAGTTTAAGCTGCTGCAATCCTCTGTGGCCCTGAGCAGCTGTTGAAACATTAGCTTCTGTCTGTTCCTTAGGAAGGACAAGCATTGGGTGAAGAGCAATGACATTCTAACCTTTAGTGTTATTTCTGTGTGGTGTTTGTATTTGGGCCCTGTCTGTTTTGTTCCATTTATTTCTAGGTGAATAAAGAAAGCCTAGAGAAGAATAACCATGTTGCAGATGAAGGAAAGAGGTGCCAGGAAACTAAGGAGGCCAAACAGGAGAACAGTTTTGTTGAATGCTCAAGATGGCAGGAAGATCCCTGTTCTCAAATTTCTATTTTTAGCCTTTGCTATTTGTACTAATTTGGCTGTCAGTGCAGATGAGTTCATGTCAACAACAGCACCAAGATGCTCTGGGGCAGTTTAATCTCAGACCTACTTAGTTTAACAATCAGATGGAAAACCCTGAATATGGTGAGAATGCAGCAATGCAACTAATCACATGATGATAAAGCAAATGACCTTTCATTAGTGGAATAAAGACCCAGACAAGACATTCTGGCAACTGGTTTGAGGTCTGCTAATACAGGGCCATTTATTTAGGTGCTCAACTCTCACACAAAACTCACCCAGTTGCCAGTAGTGGACCTCTTTACTGGCAGACTGAGCATGAGCCCAGAATTAAATGCACCATTGAGACTGCAGTCTCCAATGCACTCCGTACGGTCCACCTAGCTCAGACCTGACATATATTTCATGCAAGAACATTGGTGGGGGAAAATTGTGCTGCTGCCATAGTCTAAGGATAATCTTTCCCCTTTTTGGCCTGTGTGCTTAGCCAAAGTTCTGGATCCTGTGGTTGCTTCTGTTAGGAGGAGAAATTGATAGAATCGAAAATTTGCTGTGGCCCTCTTTGTTTAAAGAGAAATCACCAAGTTCTGTTTCCCTGCACACAGTGTGATAGAGTACCCCAGAAAAGGACTCTGCTACAGTGGAGCCTTCTCCTGTCCAGCCCCAGGTCTCCCCTCTAGCTGTAGCCACCTCCCAAATCCAGGCTCAGAGGGTCCGACCCTTACTTTGTCTGGTCTTCCCCTCCAGGAGGGTCCTGGCTGTCTCAATCAGCAGTGACACTCAGCCGGTGTTGAAGGCAGAGGGTTTATTAGCAATCCAGTTTGCACAGCAGCTAGGACAGTTGGCTTTCAGATTAACCAGGAGGTCTAGAAGTAAACCCCTGGATGAACCCCCAGAGATCCTGCCTTTCAGACCCCCATTTCCTACTAACCTCCTCCTCCCTCCGTTCTCCTCCCTGGCCAGCTGACCTGCCCCTAGCCTAAACCAGCCACAACCTATGTCACCCGCAGGGGGCCCAGGTAAGGTCTGTCTAAAGCCCCTTCTCTTCCCCCCCCGCCAAGTGGTTCCTATAGTTATCACACACCCCTGTCCCATCACCAGAATACCCGTGTCCCATCACCAAAGTACAGGAACGGAAAAGAAGAACATTTGGGTATTGCCCCTGGCATCCCAAAGTAGCCCAAGAGGTTTCTTAATACATCACACACAGTCAAACATGATATAGTTTCTTTGCTCATAGCTACAAAGCTCTTTCAGCAAACACACTGCCCCAAAACACACACTCCTCTTAGTTTTTCTCAGTGACACACTTCCTATGCTTCTGAAGCAGGTCTGGCACTTCTGCCTTGCTTTCTTTCTAAACTTCTCTGGCCTTTCTGCTGTTTCTCTCACAGGCACTCAGATAAACAATTCCCATGCCATAGCCCCCCACTATATCAGTCCCACACCCCTTGGGTCACACAGCCCAACTTTTACTCAAGACTTGCTAAATGCTTGTTTGGGATGTTGCTCCTATTGTTTAAACTACCTGGTTACATGCAGGAACTTCATGGCTTCTCACAATTACCTCCAATGAGGGGCTAGTAATTCCATCACCTTAGCAGCAAAGAGGGTTAAGTTAACCATAACAGTAAACAGAAGGTTTCTATCTTCTGGCATGTAGAATTTGTAACAAACGAGACGGTGGTAGCCTGAAGGATGGAAAATCCCCAGCCGAGCACTCTGCTACGATCTGAAGCACCTAGCAAGGACCCCTGATGGAATAAAAAAGAATGGCTGTGGCACTTTTAAAGGCTAACAAATTTATTTATCATGTGAGCTTTTGTGGGAGAAAAATCCCACTTTGTCAGATGCTTGGACGATGGGGAACTTGCAGAACAGGAGGACTGATGGAATGTCAGTGCTGTTACACACTGCCCCAAGGCAGGGAGGACACCTTCAGTGGAGCAACACATGGGGTGCCACGTTTTCTTTTCCAGGAATGACCACACTTCTGCAAGAACAGAACAGGGAGGCAAGAACGCCCAACCACTGTTCCCAGCTCTGGCACTTGTTCATGTGGTGGTTGTGAACAAGATATTTATGCCAGTTTTTTGGAGGGCCATTTTGAGATTATAAAAATGGAAGGTGCAGCCATTCAGCTGGCGCTCTATCTCAAATTGGAAACATCCCAAATCAGTATGCATGTTGGATAATGCTGGCTTTAATTTCTTTGCCATGATTTCCCATTCTGTAACATGACGATAACAATATTACCACATCTATCTGAATGCACAGGACTCTTTGAAGACTAATGAATTAGATAATATCTGTAAAGGCTTTGAACATGAAAAAGCACTACACAATTGCTGTTGTTACTCGTACAATCATTATTACTCATAGCTGCCTTCAGATCTTCAATAGTTCATCTGCTTAGAGCCCAAGGGACTTCTGGCTGGGGAGCGCTACCAGCACACATTCAAATAAAAACAAAAAATAGTCATAGATTCTTTTTTAAAAATTGCTTTAGTTCACTACAGAGCAAATCCAGGTAGGAAGCAGAGTTTCAGTAAATGAAAGCAAGGTTGAAAAGCATATATTCCATCATTTTAGATGCTGAGCACATTTCTCTCTTATCTATGGGTGGCTGTTTGGAAACCAAAAAGACAATTCATTTCCTTCTTTTGGATAAATACAAAGACGTGCTCCAAACAAGGGAGGAGGATTTATTGCTGTGACTTTGGTGCTCTGGTATTTTGTGCTGGAAATGGAGTGTTTTCCAGCATGGACAAGAACCAAACCCACCAAGACTGGAGGTGCAGCAAGGATGGCGGATGGATGTCCAACTGGGAAGTAATTCCAGGTTGTGGTTCAGAACTTCTTCATTGGCAATGGCAATAAGAGGCATTCCAGAGACAAATTTGGTTTCCCACTAGTACTTTGCAGAGGCCAGGCTTCTGAGAAGTGCAAGTATGAGCTAGGCATAATGTTTGTGCAGGTCAGCATAGCCGCTATTTGGTGCCCAGCAGCTCTCAGTCAGCCTACGGCACCAGGGCTTTGTGTTATTGATCACTGCAAATGGAGCAGAAGACAAATCCTTTTCACCATAATTTTAATGCTGACATTTTACGGCTACTTAAGACAGTTTTGGGGTTAAATCACAGAACTTCACTAGAGATCAGTCTGTAACTCCTGGGCAGGCCACAGACTCCTTGCAAGAACCTAGAGAAATTACTGAGGATAATAGTTTCAGAAGTGATGTAGACTTTCAGGGGCCTTGCAAAGACATTTTGGCACTGTGGTAAATCCCACTAGATGTCCCTCTGCATTAGACAGTTAAATATCTTCATAAATCTGGCCCTACCTGCCTAAGCCGCTTTTGAAAATGAACCTTAGGTTCCTAAGGTCCTCTCTGAAAATGTTCCCCTTATTCTCTCAGTGCCATGGTTCCCCTCCGGTAAAATGGAATCATGATGCTTTCATTCTCCATTGTCTTTTTTGTCTGTTGGAGCTGCAAGATCTGCAGGGCAGGGAGGACAACAGCTTAGTAATTCAATGAGGCAGATCGTGGTGATGGTCCCTAGGAATGTGTCTGCAAGCCCAGGTTGACAGATTCGGCTTGTGGGATTTACCACAATAAGAACAGCAGTGTAGCTGTTGCCACCTGGGTTGGATCTCAGCACCTGAAACCTGGGAAGGGGAATGGGCTGCAGATCTAGAGTTCCAGCCTGAGCTGCAGTGGCTAAAGAGCTCTTTTTTCATGTAGCAGAGCAAGCTGTGAGAACCTAAATTACTTGACTGAAGCTAAGAGACTAGCTGCAGTGGACTGCAATTTGCCATGTAGACATATCCCCGCCTAAGATGTTCCATAATACAAATAAAGAGTAAGTAACTGTGGGTAAAAGGGCATGTCCCATGGCTTCTGTTTCTCAAGAGCTGCATCTTGACTGCTCAGCATCACACTGCATATGACCTGATGGTTAAAGGAAAGGACTGTGAGTGGGGCTCCTCAGCTCTGTTTCACATTCTGCTGCTAGCTCTCTTGGTTTACACAGCCAGGAGAAATCAGTGGCAGTTGACAGGGGTTACACAAGCTATGCAGAGTAGCTTGCTTAATACCTGTAGACTTCCTAACTCCTCTTCAACATCTTCACCATACTGAGCCACTTGAGGGGGTGATTTTACTAAGTCAATTTCCAGACTGACTCAGCAAGTCTTAACTGATTGTAAGCTGATCTGGAAAAATCAATGCAAAAAATAAATCTGTTAGTCTCAAAGTGCCACACAACTCCTTGTTTTTTTGCTGTACTAGACTAACACAGCTATCCCTTTGGAAAGTGACCACTGTGCCACTGTCAGTGTGGACATACCCTAGGTAACCATTGCCAAATCACATCACTGCTCTGTGACTCAGTTTGCCCATCAGTAAAAGGTAGCACATCTTCCCTGCTCACAACAGGTTTCAAAAGACAGAGTAACCAGCTCCCTATTTGGCACATCTTCTCAGCTAACAAAGGCCCCTGGGAACTTTAAGAGTAGCAATCAGCTTGGAAAAACTCACCTGGAGAGCAAGAGCAGCTCTCCCTTTCCATCCTTGTTATTTCTCCAAGGCTGAGCAGCTGGAGGAGACTTATAATTAAAGTTAATTGCTGTTGCTGTGGAAAGCTCAACCCCCCCCCCCCATGTCTACTGAATGCTTCTGCTGCCACTTCTGAGTAGAAGTGGGCACAGTGATAGATCTAAAGAAACACTGCTCCCCCTTTTCATCACCTTTTCCTCCCTTTCCAGCACAAGATCCAACTCCTCCATCCAGCCCCCTGAGTAGCTAGGCTGTGGCATTGTTTTCTAGTGGATGGAATCAGCTTCTACTGCTACTTTTTTCACTGCTGGTGACTCTCAAGTTACATATACTCTTGTAGAGGACAGATGCTGCATGACCAGCAGATGAGGTAGAAGATGAGGTACAGCTGAGCAGAGAGTGCCCCACATGCCTGATCCCCCAGGATATTCACTCTGCACAGCTCCCTGCAGGCCCAGGGAGTGCCTTTGGTGTCTGTTTTAGCAATGTAGTCAGTGCACTGCTACTTCAGCATTGCTGGAGCCGTTCATCACCACAGTGAGAAGCTTCCTATATGGCAGTCATGGCCAAACTGCGGCTCGGGAGCCACATGCGGCTCTTGAATTAAAAAGTGCAGCTTGTGCAAGAAAGCCAGAGGAAAGCAGCCCCAGCTTAGTGGGTTTAAGTCTCCTGCCCTGAGCATGCTCTAAGCATGCTTGGGGGGGAGCTACAGCCTGTGCCTAGCCACCGGAGCAGCCAGGTAAGGGGGCCGTGGGGATTAGGGAGGGGGTCGGGACAAGCAGGGAGAAGCTAAGCTTTTACTATGTAGGTAGGCCTAGTTTTCATGGTAACCTTAAGTAATTATTAGAATCTGACATTAGTATGGTCACTATTTGCCCTCTTTTTACAATAAAATAAAAGTGTTCAATGAATTTTAAACTTAGTAATTTTGGGCTAGGTAAAATATAGCTATATGCCTCAGTGCAGCTCTCGAAGGGTTAATAATCAACTTGTGTGGCTCTTGATCTCCCATAAGTTTGGCCACCCCTGCTATACAGGGAAGGGCACTGGGATGCAGCAGGGAAAGACAGTGCTAACTCCCTGGTGGCTCCTTCATGCCAGAACCTTTCCTTATGGCTGTGAAAGGCTCTGGCAGCTCCTCACAGCCAGTGTCTCTTAATGTGGCATGTAGCTACGTGTGCAGTGCCTGAATTCTACACGCTGCTTTCAGCGTGATGTTGGGCAGGCACTTGTCTATGCTGCAGTAGTCCCCAACTCTGCCGTGGGGATAATGATATGCACCCAGCTTTGAAGAGCACTTCGGAGATAAAAATCCATTCCTGTGGCTGGCTTTGCCCGTCCTCATAAGCAGAGCCATGTGCTGGGGCTGACGGAGGGGTAGATGAGTCTGATCGTGCGGAAGAAAGCTGCTACTTAAGCAACTGATACACCCAGAAGTGGCTAGAAAGGAGCATAGTAAAGAACATCATAACGGAACGGCTGATATCCAGAAGGCAGGGCAGCTTTATCTGTGCAGCCAGGAGTTCCTTATAGCTGTGGCAGGCAGGGACATGGTGGAGCCAAGGTTCATCCTGGGGACAGGGAAGCTGACACTTGCCCTCCCATACCTCCTCCACCAACCTGGAACATCCCCGGTGCCTGGGGCTCCTGTGTAGGCAGCACAGGACTGGCACAGCTCAGTTCTCCAATGGCTCTTTTCTAGACATTTAGCTGGCACAAACGGACAGCAAGATGATAATGAATAGGTCCCAGTCTTCCCAAGGACTTCTCGCTCTGCGATTGTGCCTGCCTGCGGGAGGGCTCCTGACTAATGCAGGGATTCTAGCCACTGTGGGCAGCTCTCACCCCATCCATGAAGGAGTGGCCTCCTTCACTCATCATACATTAGGCAGGCACAGGGGAGGGGATGCGCTCCGCCTCCAGGCCTTCCAGAAGCTGCAGCTGGATCCATCTCCCAGTGCCACGCGCTCCCCCCCACCCCACTGTGTAGAGAAAGGAAACATCGCCAAGAGCAGACAAGGAAACTGCAGTTTATTAAGTAGGGGCTGACAACCTTGCCATGGAGCTGCATGGGCAGCCAAGGATGATTTTAGAGCAAATTGTTCTCTCCTAAAACACTTGACGGTTGCTAGTGAGGTTAAGAACAATAGAAAGGGCCTCCTCAGGGTGAAGCATTATGCACTGCAGTGGGCCAGTGTTGCTAGAGAGAGTGGGAATGGATTCAGAAAGGAGAACACAGCGATGCTCAAATCAGACAGGCAAATCCAGCAGGTCCTGGAAGACAGGGACTTTTTTTTTAGCAAGGTACAGCTTGAATCAGGGTTAGCAGCTTCTTCTGCAAAGGAATCTCGGCCTGACCAGCCATCTACAAAAGGAATCTTACTCTCCGGTACACCATGACATGGGGGTGCAGATTCATCCGAGAAGCCTTTTCAGGGAGGAAGTCTGATTATGGTAGACTTGAATAAAGGGGACCCAGCTCCAGCGAGTCTTTCTCGCTCCTCAGGACAAAGGGAACTTGAGACTTGCCAAAGCCAGCACACTCAGGCCTCTCTTTCTTTGAGGAGAGCCGAGCAGAACCCTTTTTTATTTTTTGGAAACATTTTGTTAAGGCAAAGCTACAATAAAACATTAACATTAAACTAACATTAACAGCACTGTACATTACTTCTTCAGCGTCAGGGTGATATTCAAGTTTCAATGTCAGATGACCTTTGTTGACAAAATGGAAATATTCATAATAAACATCTTCTTGGGGGGGAAAAAACACTTTGGGGTTTTTGTCATAAAACTGCAAACCTGAATACTGGCTTTTTCTTGGAGGGAGAATGATGGTAGTTCTTGGTTTTGTTTCCCCCAGTTTCTTGTAACTAAAACCACCAAATTTTCAGGTTTGAGTTTTTGAATGACCAAAAAAATGGATAAAAAAGAAAACAAATCATGTTCAGTATTTATAAAAAGAAAAAACCTCATTTCCTAACTACCTCTGAGGCAGAAAGGTGTTGGAAATACTCTTGTTGTTGCTCTATGCTGCTACCCTCAGAGAAGTAGAACTCAGGCCATTTCAAAATTATTTTACAGATTTCCTTACCCCCATCCCAAATTTCATTTGCAGTTTCAATGAAAGAGCTCGTTCTGCATCAGGTCAGTGCTAAAAGCAGGAAAGGTTCCATTTAAAAAAAATGCAAAAATGAATCATGGATTAAAGAATGAGTTTGTTTCCAATTGCTCGTGGGTTTATATTAGCCCTATGAGAAATAGGCCAGATTCCACACTAGATCAAATCTCTGGCTACTGGAAAGTTTTGCTTTGTTCACCCCAAATGCTATGCAGCAGAGAATATACTCAGGACTCACAGCCCTTAGATTTTTGTTTGCACTGGCAGACAGAGGGGGCAAGATATTTGCTTACAATATTTTTGCTCCTTAAGGAATGAAATTTTCTGGAATTAAAAAAAAAAAAAGCCAATCGATTTTGTAACAGAGTGTTAAAAATACTGAGATGGCCTGATTCTAAGGCCCCATCACACCATGCTAGCAGGGGTCTGCTGGAAGATCCTGAGTTACATGAGATTTGGTCACTAACTATGGTTAAGGCTGCCATTTTATTATAACTGCTTTGTGCACATCTAAAGCAAGTCCCATTCCTTTGGCACATGTGAAGCAGGGTTGATACAATCTTAGAAAGGGCTGAGGATGGGAGCGTGTAGGGTGGGAATGGAAGGGGACAAGTGAATCTCATAGGAATCACTGTATTGAAATGCCCCAAAACATTCTCCCATAAAAATGCCTTGATAGTCAAACTGAGAACTCATCACTGCAGGGCCAGGACCAGAAGTTATTGAAAGTATATTTTGTTTGTACTGAAATGTTACAGCAATTCATGCTCTTAACTTCAGTGAACTAGAACAGCATCTAATATATGTCTTAACTACATGTGTGTTGGAGTTTTTGGTGGCTTATGAAATCTGCCGCAGGCTCAGGAAACCATTGATTTAGTTGGGCTACAACATGCTTCTCACACAATCTGACAAAATTAATATTGCTCCTTGAGTCCTGTTAGTTTTTCAGTGTTTCTGACTGTAGAGATTTTTCCTCTCTGACCAGAGAAATCCCCAGAAAATGAATGGTGATCAGATAAATTAGCATTGATCAACATAGACCTGACTTTGAAAGCAAAAGTGCTTTGCCTCATTGTTATACTGTGTGACCGAATGTCTACCCCTTGCAAGGCAGATCTGGTTAAGTTAAGCTAATTAACCTGAGAGGCTGTACCTGGGAGACAGTCAGGGTATGAAAGCCTAATTGGTAAGGGAGCCCAGCTGAGAAGAAACAGGTATAAAGCCAGGAAGTTAGCTGCAGCAAAGGTTTTTAGGGGGAGTAGTCTGTAGTTATTCCCTAGGAGATGAGACTTTTGACTGATGATACAGTGAAGTAGGAAAGAAGTCCAGAGACATAGTAAACTGGGAGTGAGCACACCCTAGCTCAGGGGTCTCAAACACAGGGCCCTTGGGCCACATTCCAGCCCCTAAAGCTATTTCCCGTGGCCCACAATGACACTATCATCAATGGTATTTCCAATATTGTTGTATGAAAAGGCTTCAGTGGTGTAGCCTTTGGGCTAATGCACTAGTCCTCATGTGGCCCTCTTAATGATTTGAGTTTGAGACCCCTGCCCTGGTTGTTGAACATAAGGATCCTGGACTGCAACCTGGAATACTGGGCAAGTCCAGGTTCCTCTGTCACCCACTGGGAAAGTGGCCTTAGGCCTGGCCTGGAAGCTGGCTGGGGCATGAGGAAAACTGCTCCAGCTGGACTTCTGGAGAGTGGGGTTGTGGTCAGAGTGAGATGACCTGGCCGGACTGAATCCCCAGTGCAGCCAAGGAGCAAATGACATCCTAGGAGTGAGTGTGTCCTGTGACATGATGCTAAAGGTAAATGAATCTCTGTAATAATCTGACTTTATTGAGATCTGCTCCACCTTTCTGTTTGCAATGTGGCATTTGTACTGGTGACAGATGCACAGAAGCCCTGATTTTATTAACACAAAATGCTGTTACAGGCTTAACTGTCTTTCCTAAAATCCTCTATGGAGGGTGCTCTATTGACTTAAATATGAGCCACATGAGGTACCTGAATTTTCATCATAGTTAGCAAAATAATTACTCTAGGCCATATAATTTGCTTAAAACCGTGACAGTTTTAACTATAGATTAGGGCTAAATTACTGCTCAGCAAGACAGCTGGGAAAAACCACCCTGTAATAATAATGAAGCAGTGTAAACAGTCCCAGCCCATTTGGAGCTTTGAGTTAATATAGATATAAATGCTTGCTGTAGTCTTATTAAAGTTCTAAAACGTTAGACGTTTATGTTCTTTATGTGTGTCTATAACAGATCAATTCACTCTTTTGTTATTGTCACCTAGACTCTCAACATATGCTGTGTGGTGATCACTTTTTTCTCATAATTCTGCTTGAATGCTAATTAACCTCCATTGAAACAGCGCTCTTTCAGAGTGGCTGATGATAGTGAAATTGGTTTTCATGTCCTCATTGGGAGACTATAGCAACTGGGGTTCCTGAACTATTTGCAAATGCAAAAGTCCTCACATAAGGAAGCTTAATTAAGGGCTTGGCATGTATTTTGACATCCCTTCTATCATGCATTTAATTACTGCCTATATCCTCTTGTTTCTATCACTCCTGGGGTGTGAGAGAGTAGGAAGCACTCTGTAGGCAGTGATACACTGAAGAAATTGACTCAAACAGCTGGTAAACAGGCCTGCTTAGAAATTAAGTTTGTGCAGGGTGGTTAGTGTGGTAAGCTGTCAGAGGGCAGAGTATGTAGTGCTGCAAAATGATTGAATCTCAGAATCAGGGTCATGGATCAGGTGATGCCTTACAGGGCAGTTGTCATTCTTTTTAATAGGATGTGGTCTGGGGAATGTTAGAAATATTAATGAAGTCCCTTGGAAGACTTTTGACTGGTTTAGATTGCAGTCAGCATAGAAGAGAAATGGAGGTTCTGCAGAAGTGGCCTTGAGAAAATTGCAGAGCAAAGAGCTATATAAATAATATATAGAGTGGAGACTCTTATTTGTGATGACCAGGTTGTGCTAGCGACAAACCAAGAAACTTTTACCAAACTAGGCCAGTCTTAGCACACACTTCAAAGTGCAATTAATCTCCAAGCCCAGTTCCCTTAGCACACTTTTTTCCAAGCCTATGCAAAGTTTGTGCTGCATCAGAACAGTGCCATGTTCTGTAACTCTGCAATGTGCTGTACTGACACAAGGGTCAAGATTCTCTGCTGCCGTGAAGCCAGTGCAGCTCTGACTTCACAACTGGACCCTCGAGAGGCCAAGGAACAATGATTGTGGGCCTTGATCTCCACTCTTGTAAGTTCAGCCCCTGGAACTGTTGGATGCATGTTTGAGGAAGTGTGTGAAAGAGGCTCCCCTTGCTTTATCTGTAGTGTGCATAAACCAAGAATTTCAGACTCTTGAGACTAAATCACAGGCAAAAGAACTAAATGAGATTATGTAATGTGGTTCACCTCTGTCTGTAATCAAATGACCTGATTCCATTATAAAATACCCTCGTTGTGTAGAATGTGTAAAAAGCAAAACCAACTCTTTAATAAGACCTGGTCTCCCATTGCCTTTCTGATTTAGATAATTATCTCAATATGATGGACAATTCCATGAAAACCATGATGGGTTATGAAACACTCAGTGCAAGTCAGGTTTTTAGGCAGTTTCAAAACTGGATTCAGGGTTGTGTCTTGGGTGATTCCACATAGGACCTAGAGCCCAGGCCAGAAGGGGGAGGGAATAAAACAGTGCATTTAATGCTGCTCTGCTTTGCCAACTGACGGCTGCCAGAGTGAGAGAGAGGAGTTCCTTAGGACACTTTAACTTTTGCTTGTCTTGTACTGCTCTGTATGGACCTTTCTGAAGCCTATAATAGCCAAAGAGAAGAGATCCAGCTGCTTCCCTCACCTTGCACCCAGTCAGCCCTCAGCATCTTTTTATGTCCTGCTGCTGCTCTTGGAGGGTTTGTTTCATTTTGATGGAGGAGTTTATACAATGCTTTCTCGATTGTTATAGCTTCTGCAGCTGCCTGGGACCAATGAGCAGTTCCTTTTAAATGCTGCCTGTGGGAGAATTCCACCCCCCCCCCATCCCATTTGGTTAGCTAGAAATTTAATCCTGCAAGGCAATGAGCACTTCAACCCCAACACATCATGGAAAACTGCACATGTTTAAAGTTAAGCATTTCCTTCAGTGGCTTTTCTTTCTGGCTCAGACTAAGCTCTAAGCTAAGCCCTACTTTACTCTGGGGCTCCTTTTTGGCAGCAGTCAACAGTCATTTATGCAAGGCACGTAAAATGCTTTGTGTAAATGACAGCAACTACCTAAGCTCCCAGGACACACTTGGGAAAGCCGACCACAAATCCCTTGCAGTCATCTTTCCCCTATGCCTCCTGGCCCTCAGGACTTCCAGCTCCGACTTCTGGGAGCGCTGCAGCAAGTTCAGACTTGCTGCTCAGCACTCCCAGAACACTGGGCTGATGGTGGTGATTTTGCCACCGTTGGTGCAGACACAGCCTAAGCTTCAGTCCTGTAGTATCTGTCATCAGACTAACTTCTTTTGGTGAAACAGAATCTCTTAAGCTATGCAGGGTTCTTCAGGTCTGGGAAGGTACACAGCATCATAGCTAAATAAAAGGTGTAACATGTTTCTTACAAATAGCTAACACCTGTTGTAGGCTAATTCAAGGTGACATAACCCACTAACATCTCTGTAATCATAGGACAAAAAAATGGGGTTAGTGGGTTACAGATATTTCTGTGAGCCATAGATAGTGTCCGAGTAGAGAGAACAGAGAAGAAGGGAATAATAAATAGCATGCTTTAGGCTTGATCCAGTGGGAAAAGTCCCCATTCATTTCAGTGGGTTTTGTATCAGTCCCCTAGTTCTGAAACATGTTTGCAGTCAGATCTGGTACAGTACCAGTCTAATGGGTATAATATTTTCAGAGAGGCTAAGTTGATTTATTGATGGCCAAGAGCATCTTTTTGTAGCCATCCATCAGGCTAAGGAACATAAACGATCCTAATTTAAATTGTCACCATTTGGGAAATAATCTCTGGAGCCGCATGTTAACTGAACAGGATAAAGGACAATCAAATTGCCCTGATGGTGATAATGTGGCAAGGCTCAGAATTCATTTGTTTGCTGAGATTGCTGGTGACTTACTGTTTAGTCATTATCTTGTCATTCTTAAAGATGGCATAATTCCCCTTATTTACATAAGCAAGGCACCAGAGACTTTACAGAGGGGCCTCCTCTCAGCAGATGTCTGGAGTGCATATGGTTAAATCTCCTGCAATTCTGCTATACAATACAATCTAGGCATCATTTACCCTATAGCACCTATTCAGTGTTTTGTACTAATTAACTGTAGATGGTATTGGTATAGAGAGAGGTTCCCTGGAGTTCTGTGTTGATGGTGGTCTTAAAAGCATTTTCAGAGGCAGCCCCCAAGCTTCCTCTGCAACACCAGAGTGCCCTGTTGCAGTGCAATGGGTGCACATTTGTCTGCGGTATGTCTTGATTTGGGAAGCCTGTCAGGTGAGGCTTGCAGACACCCTGTGTTCCAGGAAGACTAGTTCTGTGTGAGATCCCTGCACCCCAGCCAGCCAAACTAGAACTGGGTGTTGGAAACAAAATGCCAATTCTGCCAAAACACATGCAGACTGTTTTCATTGGGAATGCTTTGACATGGACTCCTGTCTTTTTAGAACAACTTTCATGGAAGTCTTCAATGTTCCAATTCTTAGCAATAGCCCTTGTTCCACAAAAAGGCACATTTTTACAAAGCCAGCCATTTCTTTTTCCATGAGATACTTTGTTTAAAAGGTCATTATTTAAATTGGGACCATAGTGAGAGGAGATAACATCTGGAAAACCTGGACCAACCCAAACCAATTTAGCCATATTGACTCAGACCAGTGGTCCATCTAGTCCAATAACCTGTCTTCTGACAGTGACAACTGCAGATGGTTCAGAGAGAATGAACCAAACAGGGCAATTATTGAATGACCTGCCTGTTGTCCAGTCCCAGCTTCTGGCACTGGGAGGCTCAGGGACATCCAGAGAGAGGGGTTGTGTCCATAGAAGTAGTCTATATTTGTAGGGGAGGGAGCAGTTCCAGTCAGGCTAATGGGGGCCTTGTGTGGGCAAATTTTGCACCTGCCTGAGGCTTGATGTTTTTGGGGGAGAGCAATATCTCCTGCCTCCCCAAAGGATGCTCCTGGTTGTGTCCTTGGCCATGTTAGCAAATAGGAATTGGTGAGCTTGTCTTCCATGAGTTTATCTAATTCTCTTTTGAGCCCTGTTATATGCCTCTGGCCTTCTGAACACCCCTCAGCAATGAATTCCACAGTTTGACCTGTGCAGTGTGTGAAGTACTTCCTTGTGTGTGTTAAATCAGCTACCTTTTAACTTTATAAGGTGGTTCCTGTATTCTGTGATGGTGTAAATAAGTCATTAACTCTGTAGATTTTACAGATTTTTATCATAGTCCTCCTTGGTCATGTCTTCCTTTAGAAGACTGGAACTGTTCACATTAATCTCTCCTTGAAAGGAAGCTGTCCCATATCCCTAGTCATTTTTGTTGTCCTTCTCTGTAATTTTTCCAATTCTAATGTTTTTGAGATGGGGTAAGCAGAACCGTACACTATATACAAGGCATGCTATTGTCGGTCTTATTCCTTTAATAACGAATCCTAACATTGTTGATTCTTTTGAATGAAAATAAACCGAGCAAATGTTTTCAGAGAGCTATTGACTCACTCCAATACGTTTTCTTGAGGGGTAACAGCTAAGTTTGATCCCATCGTGTTATAAATAGGTGGGTATGTTTTCAAATATGTGTTATTTTGCATTTTATGAACACTTAATTTTGTCAGCCATTTGGTTGCCCAGTCACCCAGGTTTGTGAGATTGCTTTGTAACTCAGTTAAGTCCAAAATTGACTTCAAGATCTTGAATAATTTTGTATCATCTGCAGACTTTGCCACCTCACTGTTCAACCTCATTTCCAGCTAATTTGTGAATAGATTGAATAGTGCTGACCCAATGTTGTTGTGGGATCCAGGGCCAGCTCGAGGGACTTTGGCACCCTGAGCCAGCTTTTGCTTTGGCTCCCCAGCCCCCAACCCCAGTCTCTGCTCTGGGCCGGCTCAACACACCCCCGGGGCAGGGAACAGCTGGCCCAGGAACAGAGTGGGCCATCCCAGAGGCCAGGCTCAGCTCTCTTGCCCCTCCCCTGCACCAGCTGTTCCACCCTGAGGGTGAGGCAGGCCAGACTGGGGGCTAGGCTCTGCTCTCCTGCCCCACCTCTAGGCCTGCCCTTCCATCCCCAAAGATGGAACAGCTGGACCAGGGGAGGGGCAAGAGAGCTGAGGCCAGCCTCTGGGCTGGACCACACTGCCCCTGGGCTGGCTGTTCCCTCTCCTGGGGACAGGATGAGCTGACCACAGGCAGGGGTGCCACACCCAAAGTGGCACCCCTAAGCTCCAGCACCCGGAGTGAGTGCCTCACTGAGTGAGTGCCTTATCAGTAGCACTGGCCCTGGAGGGATCCCATTTACTACTCCACTGGACCATTTATTACCACTTTTTGGTTCCTGCCTTTTAAGAGCCTTTAGAGGGAACTTGTCAAAGGCTTTAAGAGAAGTCCACGTACACTATTTCCACTGAATTACCCTTGTCCACATGCTTGTTGACTCCCTCAAAAAAGTCTAATATACTGGTGATGCGTCATTTCCCTTTACAAAAATTACATTGTGTCTCCTCAGCATATTGCGTTTGTCTGATCATTCTGTTCTTTACTATAATATTAACCTGTTTGCCTGTAACTGCCAGGCTCATTTCTGGAGTCTTTTTAAGTCAGCATTACATTAGCTATCTTCCAGTCACCAGGTACAGAGGCAAATTTAAGGGGTAGGTTACCTATAACATTTGGCACTTCTGCAGTTTTGTATTTGAGTTCCTTCAGAGTTCTTGGCTGGTTACCATCTGCTCCTGGTCATTATTGCTGTTTAATTAATCAATTTGTTCCAAATCCTCCTTTACTGAACCTCAATCTAGGAAAGTTCCTTAATACATCACCTAAGAATGAAAGACTCTGGTGTGGGAATCTCCCTTAATCATCTGCAGTGAAGACTGGTGCAAAGAATTCATTTAGTTGCTCTGCAATGGCCTTAGAATCATAAAATCATAGGGTTGGAAGGGACCTCATGAGGCCATCTAGTCCAATCCCCTGCTACAAGCAGAACCATTCTCACTAAACCATCCTGGCCAGGGTTTTGCCTAACTGGGCCTTAAATGCTTCCAAAGATGAGAGTCCACCACCTCCCTAGGTAACCCATTCCACTGTTTCACCACCCTTCTAGTGAGAGAGATTTTCCTGATATCCAACCTCGACCACCTTAGCTGTAGCTTGAAACCATTGCTCCTTGTTCTGTCCTCTGTTACTACTGAGAACAGCCTAGCTCCCTCCACTTTGGAGCACCCCTTCAAGTAGTTGAAGGTTGCTATCAAATCCTCCCTCAATCTTCTCTTCTGCAGCCTAAATAAGCCTAGGTCCCTCAGTCTCACCTTGTAAGTCATGTGCCCCATCCCCCTAATCATTTTCGTTCCCCTCCTCTGGACTCTTTCTAATTTGTCCACAATCTTTCTGTAGTGCAGAACCCAAAACTGGACACAGTATTCCAGATGTGGCCTCACTAGAGCCAAATAGAGGGGAATAATCACATCCCTTGATCTTCTGGCAACACTCCTAGGCTATGTCCACACATACATCATTATTTTGAAATGAGTTATTTCGAAATAAAGTCCTTATTTCAAAATAAATTAATTCAAATTAAGAAAATGTTAATTCGAATTAAGGGAAAGCCTGCTTTCAAAACAGCTGTTATTTCGAAATGGTTATTTCAAAATAAGGCTGTTTGGACATGTTGTTTCGAAATAGTTGTTTCAAAACAATGGTGTTGTTTCAAAACAACATGTCCAAACAGCGTTATTTCAAAATAACCATTTTGAAATAACAGCTGTTTCAAAATGAATGGGGTTTAAGCTGTTTCGAAATGATGGTTCTTATTTTGAAATGACAGAGCCCGTCATTTCGAAATAAGAAAACGTTGTGTGGGCCTAATCTTTTTTATTTCGAAATAACCAGTGTTATTTTGAAATAAAAGAGACGTGTGGACATACCCCTACTGATGCAGCCCCATAAGCCATTGCTCTTTTTGGCAACAAGAACACATTGTTGACTCATCCAGCTTCCCATCCACCATAACCCCCAGGTCCTTTTCTACAGTGCTGATACTTAGCCAATCGGTCCCCAGCCTGTAATAGCGTATGGGATTTTTCCATCTTAAGTGCAGGACTTTGCACTTGTCCTTGCTGAACGTCATGAGATTTTGTTTTGCCCAAATCTCCAATTTGTCTGGTCTCCCTTAATGCTATCCTTGCCCTTCAGTGTGTTTGCCATTCCTCTCAAGTTGGTGCCATGTGTGAATTTACTGAGCATGCAGTTTATCCCATCATCCAGATCATTAATGAAGATGCAACAGGAGCAACCCCTGGGACACTCCACTAGCTAGTCAACTAGACATTGAGCCATTGGTCCCTACCCACTAAGCCTGATGATCTAACCAGCTTTCTAGCCACCTTACGGTCCATTCATCCAAACTATACTTCCTTAACTTGCTGATAAGAATGCTGTGGGAAACTGTATCAAAAGCTTTGTCTTCCTTGAGTGCTCTATTAGCATCTTACTCATCCAATGACCCCAATTGCTGTTTGGCAGGCTTCCTATGTTGATTATTTTGTAAAATCACTTTTTTTGGTAGTTCTTCAAATTCTTATTTGGCCTGCCTAATTAAACGCTGGAAGGTGAGGTATAAAAGTATAGCCTTTCTATTTTCCTTTGTAAGGTTTGATTTCCATTGTTGAATGGATGACTTTTTTTGCCTCCAAATCCTTCTTACTCCATTAGGCAATAGGGGACATTTTCAGTCCTCCTTTCTTTTTATTTGGGGGTGTGCATTTAGTTAGTTTCTATTATGGAGTTTGTATGAGGTCTCTGTGCAGCTTGCAAACATTTCACTCTTGTGATAGTTCCTTTTAATTTACACTCAGAAAGCTAGCTATTTTTGTGTATCTTTGAAATAAAATGCTACCATCTTGCTGCTTTGGTATTCTCCCTTTCCACCAGGGTGTTTGTTTATTACAGTCACTACTAAAAGTAGTTATATGGAGGTAAAAACCTTATGTAAACCACTGAAGGCTAACCCTATACCCTGCCAAAAGGGTTTTACATTGAGCAGCTACATCAGGATAAAACCTGCAATGCGTTGTCTCTGCTAGTGTTTTACATCAAGATAGATACTTTCAGGGCAGCTAAGGCCTGGTGACCTGTTCTAAACAAAATTAAGTTGTTCCAGCTACAAAATCACAGCCCCTAAGGCACATTATTAAGCTGACCTATCTCACTGAACAGAATTCTTCTCTTGACCTAGCTATTGCCCCTTGGGGAGGTGGGTGAACTACAGTGAAGGGAGAACCCCTTCTGTCACGGGTGTATTGGAGTGCTCCTGCAGCATTTCTAGTGAGGTCTGTAATTAGGTGCAACAAACATGTACCCTCAAGTTAACAATCTGAGGCAGCAGCTCAATGCTTACACAACTCCCACTGTGGTTAATGACAGCTGACCAGGCCTCCAAGCTCTGCTTAAAGTCATTCACAAAGCTCACCATGGAAATTTGCCACACACCTGTGCTTCAGCTTGGCTCATATATTCAACAGGGCTAGGCCTGCTCACTGCATGGCTAGAGAAGACTCTCCAGACAAACCCATGAGTTGCTGGAGGTAGATGCTCAGACTTGCAATGCTGCTCATGGGCAAGGTATAGGTATTCATCAGCAACATATTTAATTACATTCCAGTTGCATAACTTTTCCCAGGGAGTGGGGTGGATGTATGTTCAGCTACGTTGCTGGCCCACAATGGGAAACAGATTTCCTGGGCTGTTCAGTTTCTCAGAAAGGTAGAACATAATGTCTGGATGCTGAAGCTAGACAAATTCAGATTAGAAATGAGATGTAATCAACAAAACAACTTGCTAAGGGTCATGGTGAAATCCCCATCAATGATGACTTTTAAATCCAGACTGGCTGTTTGTCTAAAAGATCAGCTGTACAAAATTACGTTGAAGTTCTGTGGCTGTTATGAAGCAGGTCAGGCTAGATGTTAACACGTGCTCCTTGTGGCCCAGGAATCAATGAACGGCTGCTGCTATAACAGCAAAGGACATTGTTTAAAAGTCCATGGTTGTGAATCAATAACTAGAGGAAGGGTAAAGCTTTCATGCATACAAGTACAGGACAGTGCTGAGGAAGTGGAATCACTGTTACTAGCAAATTCCAGTGCTGCTGTTAAGCCAGTAGCTTTTAACGTATTACATGGCTTGCAGCTGCAACAGGCATCCTCTGGTTTGTTTTTCCTTGTCTCAGCAAGTAGTAATAAGCTATATATTAAGCCAGAGATCTGCAACCTGTGGCTCTAGAACCTCATGTGGCTCTTTAGCTGCCTCCTTGTGAGTCTGGGTGCCAGATCCCCAGCCCTCAGCCACCAGAGGAACCTTGCGGGTGACCTGTGCCAGGTTCTGGACTCCACTGTACCACTGGGGGAATCCTACAGGGGGCCTGCTCCTGGTTCTGGGCTCCCCCCCACACACACCTGATCCAGGGGCCCTGTACCAAGCATCCTGGCTCAGCTCTCCCCGCCCCCTCAGCAGAAGGCTACACCAATTTTGGATCTCAAAACACTTGGATATTGAAGGATTTTTAAAAAACAGCTCCTCTTATCTTTTGGGTAGCTGAGCACTCCATTAAGCTCACATTGATGTGAAGGTGCAGAGGAACAGAAATGCACAGCTTTCCCCATTAAGAGATGCTACAGGAGCTCATGTGAGAGAAAAGAAGCAGCAAGTATTGCCACTAACTGTGTCCTAAGCATATGAGGTTGAAGATATGGGAAGGAAGGTTTCTTCCAAACAGTGGTGGGAATTTTCCTGAATGTGAGTTGCTAATGAACAGCATGGGGCCCTGTATGTATTAGGTGCTGTAAAAATGCCTCATCTGCCTTCAAGCTAGCCTATTAGCCATTGAGCTAAGCAAAGGTGGGGATTAGAGGTGAAATAAAGAATGCACTGATAATGAGTGACTACCAGCATCAGGTGCAGGCTTTACACAGAACATGTTAATTGTAGAAACATGGGGGCTTTGTGTTACCTAATGATCCAACAAAAATTAATTAGATGCTGCAGTAAACAATAACACTTTGATCTATGCATCGGTACCTTTTACTTGCTTGGTAACTTGTTCCTGTAGATGCAGCTTGCATGTGAACTCTGCATTCTACTGTGAAAAGAATATTTTGCAGCTATTCTGGTTATTCTTTGGGTATGTCAGCCACACCACCACCAATAGAATCTTAGTTCCTCCATGTAATTAGTCAAGGATATTTCAGCATGTCATCTGTACAGTGGAAGTACTGGCTGGCTGATCCAATTAACTTTTTAGAGAATGCTTTTTCGCCTTTAAGCATCCCTTTTAGGAACTGTTGGTTATCACACAACTTTTCAAGCTCCTGCTAGCAGATGGCAGTGGGTGTCCTTCCCTCCTTCTGATGGATGAGTGGTTTGATGCAATTTGGTGGCCTTCAAAGCCATTATAAGTCTGTCTGTAGAGGCAGTGTTCCTTGGTGGATAGAACATTGAACTGGAATCCAGGTGAGCTGGGATGTCTTTGTGGTCTTCCCACTGGGTGACCTTAAGCAAATCGTGTTGTGCCTCAGCCTCCCTGTCAGTGAAATGGGCATAATGGTAGTGGCTTCATTTGCAAAGTACTTTAACATCTACTAATGAAGAGCACGATGAGAGGTGTTTTTATTAACCTGTGTCAGAACACCCAGGTGCTCCTGCTGCTCTCTTGTAATGAGCAATCCCTTACACAATCCTTGAAAGGCACACAGCTAGCCTAAGCCATGGCCACCCTGTTTTTGGTTTGCTAGCTCAAAACAAACATGTCTGTTTCTGAGCTGGAAAATGCACCAGTGCTGCTGTGTAGCTATATTCTGCCTGCTCTCTGCTCAAAAGCTCTCTTGAAAGTGCCCACCCCATGCATGGTGGTTAAGAGAGATACTGCTGCTTTCAAACCTGATCCGACTCCAATTATAATCCATGCAAAGACTCCTGCTGCCTGTAGTGAGTGGGGTCAGGGCCTTAGAATTTACTTCTGCATTCTACTAGGGAAAAGAAAAGTGTGTCTACTTGGAGCCCTCACTGAAGAAGAGGTTTCAGGTAGTGTAGTCACAGATGCCATATGGAGTTGGGACTAGTTTAAATGTATCTTACCTGAATTGACTTTCTCATGTAAGTAGGGAAAGCACTACCCCTCACACAGCACCCCACTGCTGAAGACTTCACCGAGGAGTCTGCCACAACTATCTCATGCTCTCCAGGGCATTGGCAGGCCCTGCTGTCAAACAATGGAAAATTGTCTGAACAGCTTCTAAAGACACACTCAGACGCATGCAGCTTGTTACTGCTGAATCGGACTGCTTTGTCCCAGTAAGAAGATAAAATCTATTGTTTTCAAGATGCATGTAGGCACAGTTAAGACTTCCTAATACCATGTTATATCTGGGAGTTCTGAGCCTGCCTTTAGATCTGTAGGAATCTTTTCAGTGCTAATATAAACCATGAATTGCGTTTTTATAACCACTGATAGAAAATGGCTCAGGAGGAGACAGTAAAACCCATGATGATCTTGGCCCAGAAAAAGAATTTGGCAGCTCAAACAAACTGTTTCTTGGACCTGCTTTTTCTTCTCTGATTTAGTTTTGAATAATGTGTTGTCAAATCCCTGGTTTGGTAGGAATTGGCTCAGTTTCAGAAGCCCTCATAGGGGTGCAGCTAGTCTTAAGTGTTGAGGGTTAATGTAGCTTACATCATTCTTTGCAGATGTATATTGCTGAGTATTTAATTATTTTTACCATTCTTTGAGTTGCTGTTCCTTAGACTCATCTTTTTATGCAGTAACTTCTGATAAGTGTTTCGTTTCTTCCACTTTTGAGTGTTTGCACAGCTTCTGTGAATGCCACAGTTTGAAATCCTAGTTCACAGCTCCAGGCAGACTGATGGCACTGCTGAGGTAAAAGGAGATCTTTCTGGTGGGTGCAGATACAATTGAACTTGAGGAGCAATCGTAGGCTGTGGGGAGAGGTGGATTTTGGTGTCATCTGTTGCATAAGAGGCACAGATATTGTATTGCTTTATTTGAAGTGAACACTTGAGCATGTGAGGATTTTTCAGAGTGAGTTTTTGCTTCTATTTTCATAGCCCCACTTTACATTGTGCAGCCACTAAAAACCCAAGCTGTTTACATTTCACCATAGATTTTTTCCACCAGGATATGTCCTGAGTAGGAAGCTGCAAAACTCTAAGACTGATCGAAAACTGCAAGCTTTTGTTTGGGGTTAATCCCAACAACATTCTTTTTTCATCAGAATTTCTTCCCTTTCTAACCTGATGGCTCTAAGCCAGTGGTTCCCAACAGTTATAGTAATATCACACACTTCAGTGAGACAAGCAATTCCATGGCACACCCACTTTTTCCTGCTGAATTGATTGCTCAGAAATGTTACATTTACTATGGTTATGATCTTACTAGGGAGGTTTGCAACACAGTGCATACAATAAGCTATAAAAGGATTTAATGCATTAATGGTTCAAATCCACTGGAAAAAAATGAATGTTATCTCAATTTTGCCCTTGGCCACATGGGTTTAGAATTTTCACATTTCAGAATCGAAAGAAATATACTTCTTTGAAGTTGAAGATTAATTTTCAGGAGTTGTAATTTTGGTTGGATAGAATATAGTTTAAGATAAACCATGTTTGTTTTGCATTAACTTTTTTCATTACCTTTGTACAATTTCATGGTGCGGTTGGATAGTTCTCAGGGCACACCTGCGCTAAGCCTTTTTCTGCTTTCTACTTGTTGGTACATTGTTTATTTCCCCTTCTCTGCAAGCAATCTGCCTGACCTCTCGGATAACTTCCTTCAGTCAGGTTTTTGGTTCTCTCGATGTTTTTTCTTTCTTTTTGAAGAGCTGGTGATACCTGTTAATCAGTTGCCATTATAACAGATTGGTAGCTCTGGAACCATCAGAACTGAGATCAAACAGGCTCTGAGGTCAGTTGTTCACTTAGGACGAAGCAGCTGGCAAGAGAAACAGTTAACAAACTTCTAGAACCCTTCAGCGCCTAATTATTTCCAACTGCATCTCTAGTCTTCCTCCTTGTGGACTGACATCAGTAGAGGACATTGGTACTAATTTAATTAGCATGTATATTGGCAGTGGTCTCAATTATTTTTATGCAACCTGTTAGGTAAGAGCATTCAAATAAAAAAAACAGCTTGGTAAAAATATTGACTTAACTGAGGCCCTTCATGCAGTGAGTAATGGCTCTGTTGCTCCCATTTGCAGCTAGATTTTTTTTTAATGACTGCAGCAAACTTGCTGCTCCAGATCCAGCCTTCTATCTTGGAAAGAAGCTGCTTAAAACACTGGAAAACATTATGCACAATCTCTGGTTCGATTCGGTTTGACTGAACAGCACTCATGCGATAGCAGGTTGCCCACCAAAACTTGGGCCGTTCTTTGCTCAAAGGCCTCCATTCTGGCGTCATGACCTTGCAAATATTGTATTATTTTGGTGTCCAAAGCCCAAGAAGACCATTGATAAACTGCAGAGGGTTCATAGTAGAGCCTTGAGAATGACTGAGTGATTAGAAAACATGCCTTGTAGTGGGACATTGCAGGCACTCAATCTATTTAGCTTAATCAAAAGACGGTGAAAGGGTAACTTCATTGGCCTGTAAGTACCTATGTGGGGAGTAATGTTTGATGGGCTCATCAGTCAGTTGGACAAAGTGTAACAAGCTCAAACAGCTGGAAATTTAAGCTAGACAAATTTAAACAGGAAAGAAGATGTAAACTCTTTAACAAGGGTAATTGTTAGAAAAATTTAAAAGCTCATGGTGGGTTCTGTCACTAGCCATTGTCAAATCAAGACTGGGTGTTATCTAAAAGAGTGCTTTAACTAAAGTGGGTCTTTCTCAACTTCCAAGGAGTCCTGTGGCTCTGTTAAAGGCTAACAAATATATTTGTTTATAATTTATCAAAAGCTCATGCAATAAATAAATTAATTCTTTAAAAGTGCCCCAGGATTCCTTGTTTGCTGAAATAGACTAACACAGTTACACCTTTGGAACTCATTGAAATTTCTAACGGCCTCTTAAGCAGTGGTCCCTTCTGGCCCTAAAAATCATGAAAGCTGCTTTAACTGCCTGGGAATTCCAAGATGATAAACACCATAGCTACTCTGTACTATTCATTATTGCTCCCTGTGCAAAGGGTGTGGGTGGAAAAAGCCAAATAGTATGAGCACCTAGAGGAAATCTGAAGTTTAATTTTCTCTCTCTAGGGCTGTCTGAATTCCTCTTTCTGCATAGAGCTGGTCAAAAATATTCATTGACATTTTTCACAGGGGACTTCCCAACCAGCCCTACTTCCAGGCAGCCTTAGGAAAAAGACACTTATGAAATTTTATTTCTACTCAGTAACAGTCTAAGGAAAAGGATGTCCCCAAATCAGCAATACATTCAAAATAGGATCATAAAAGCTTGTTTCATAGGAAAATGGAAGATGTCGGGTGGACTTATTGCTGCACTACTTTCTGCTGGGTGAAAGTATTGACTGTGAAAGGTCTGGGTCTGATGTCACTTCTACTTTTGTAAATTGCAGAATCACCCAATGATATGCTAGTGTACAAGTGAAGTCGGTGGAGAATACTATTCAGTTACTGAAATTGGCTGAGGCAGCCTGATGCTGTAGCGCTCATTGCACTACCTTTTCTGAGATACAAGTTGCTGTTTACTTACACCAAACTCCTTAGTTGTTTTGGTCACTTTTAAAAAGTAACAGATTTATTTATCGCATGAGCTTTCGTGGAAGAAAATCCCACTTCGTCAGATGCTTGAAGATGTATGTTCCCCATTCTCAAGCATCTGACGAAGTGGGATTTTCTCCTATGAAAGCTCATGCAGTAAATAAATGTTAGTCTTTAAAAGTGACACCAAATTCCTTGCGTGCATGTGTGATTTTCTTTCTTTCTTTTTTTTTTTTTTTTTTTTTTTTTTTTTTTTTTTTGGCTGATGGCTACCCCTTTGGAATATGTATTTACTGTTGATACACGCATCCAGTTAGGATACAAAATGGTAAATATTCTGTTGAGGCCCTGGCAGCACTGTGTAAATCCTCAAGAAGCCATGTTGTTCAGATTCTCTTAACAGTGATGTTTCTTGCCTGTTTGGGTGAGAAGGAAGAGATTTTTTTTTTTTTTTTTTTAACTTGGAAAGGTGTACTGCTGTGAAGACTTTTGAAGGCAGAGCACAGAGGGGTTGTCTTTCAATATCCTCATCCCTAAAGGCAGCTTAGCTATTGCAGTGAATCCATCTTTGCAGGCCCAGCCCCTAACACAAACTGGACTAACCCAGAAGTAAATGAGATCAGTGCCTAGTTTGCCTGGCCAGGTGATGACAGATCCAGGGTTGGAGGTTAGATGGCACTGAGTGAGAGTACAGCTCCAAGCCTTATGAATGCAGTACAGTAGCATGGCTGGGGGAGACGGATTTAGTTTGGATTTTTTCTGCTATGGGTCCCTCATACTAACGGCACTCATGGGTGTTCTCTACAAGCTCAGGGGAGAGCAGAGCGATGTAAAGCCAAAGCTGAACTACTGCAGTAGAACCAGCGTATCCGCCAGCCTACATCTCTGCATTACAAACCGACAAATCACATTCCCTGAGGGAGGCCCCAGGTGGGGGAAGCCCCGAACTGGAACGCCAGCCTGGATACTCACTTAGCGTGAGGAAAGACTTGTGAGGGAGGAAAGAACCAGGGCTGTCCCAGCACACAGAAAAGAGCTGGTTGGGTCACCTTCACAGAGTACAGAGGCAGCCAGGGGTGGGGACGGGGAGTCATTTCAACAGGGCTACAGTCAAATCTGTCACAGGCAGCTGCAGATTACAGTGAGGCACTTCCACAAAACGAAAGGTCCATGTGTAATCCCTGGTGAGAGCGTATCAGGTGGCTAGGGGCTGCACTAGCCAGGGGAGTGCTTTGGCTGGTGTAGTCTGTGAATGAAGGTGAAGTGTCAGTACCAACGGAGCTTTCCTCACCTTCGCAGCAGCCATAGATCTCCCTGCATCTAGAGCATTCACTGCTCACCATCCTCCCTCAGGCCCTCCTTAAAAAATCTCTGCTGTGTTCTTATTCTGGCAAACACTTGCTCACATGCAGGGCATTCCTTTCATTTCAGTAGGCTGAATCCAGCTCCTGTGCCATGTCATATACCCTTTGACATCAATGGGGCAGGATCAGGCCCTGTCTGAGAATGAATAAAGCTTTGAGAGTCCGGCCAAAAAGTAGCAGCTACCATTTGCTAGCAGCAGGAGAGATGGGATGCTGGCAGCCAAAGCGTGGCCTCTTTCATCCCACATCTTGCTGGTGATCCAGGACAGTGCATAAGTCCCCATACATGCAAGCATAGTTTGCAGTTTTACCTGGTACATCCCAGCTCTGAACAGAATGGATCTTTGGTTGGGCAAGGGAATGGCTTCTTTCCATTCTCATCATTAGGAAACTTAAATTTATTTTTTGTTTGTGGGGAAATTAGCATAAAACATGGCTGCAGAAACATGCTTTATAATATTAGTGATATCGCAGCTGTTACCTGGTGATTGTTGGCCTTGATTTGCTTACACAGATAGATCTACATCTGCAGAAGGGGACCAAAGGCATCTTTGGTTTGAAAAGAAGAATCCTACTCTGCTCCCCATTAAACAGATCTGAATGGGAAAATGAAGCAGAGATGGTTTTGATGAAAACCATCTTTGTCCCTGGCAGCAGTGAATAGTGGTAGTGAAGCATCTCTGCTAATTAATTTTGACTGTTGATGCATTTAATTGCCACTTTATATAAAGAAGGGGAAAATGCCACCATGTTCTAAGTTTGCGAGAATAAGCTTTTATTCATGAAAGAAATTACATTTACAACTCATGCAGATCAGCATTTGGGATGCTTGGATGGTGAGTTGCCTGCTCCATTTCAGATCTCATTTTGCTGTGGAGTGGTGCTATCCTGTAATCTCATTTAATAAAAATTTCAGCTGGCAAAGCTGATATCCAGTTGGCTTTTGACTGTCTATAGGCATCTACTTATTCCATTTGTATACCCCTTTAGATGGTGTAGGGAAAAATAAGCGGAAGAAAATTGTACATGAAAGATAGTGGCACTCCCTCTCAGACCAAACCATGGGCCCAGAATATGAACTATTTATCACTTGCCTATGGTTCCACTTGGACCAAGGCAACATGTATCTGTAAACATGAGCAATTTATTGCCTTGTTAATGGCCTCACTCAGGCCAGGGAGTGACCTTTCCCTGAACCAGGCACCTCCCTGAACCAGACACCCGCACAACTTGCTGCTGTTTATGTAGGCATTGATAACCAGAAGACATACATATATCTATTTGTTTATCTGAGTGACCATCCTGTAATTTTTACAAGTCATGCCTGTTAGCAGAGCCTGTATGCTGACATGTGTATATTTTATAGTTAGTAGGTTTTTTCCCTGTGATGCTATATAACAGTAAGAAAGTCTAATGCATATTGGACTTCACCAACGAATGGGGAAGCTGCAGCAGGTGCCCTTGGAGATAAAGCCTGGGAGCCTGCCCACTACCGTTTCCAGGCGTCCCCGGTAGCTGAAAGGGACATAAGCATTCTACCTCTTTTAATAAAATCATCTTTTATTCTATCACTTGTGGTCACGTTGTCACTGCTCAATCCAGATCCTGTTATAGTACCCCCTTTGGGCTACAGATGGTAGGGCAGAAACAGTCTTGGGGGTTTCTTGGGAGGGGAAGGGAAGGGAAGGGGTGGAATTTGTTGGGATAGATCAGGGGTTTTCAACCTGCAGCTCCAGAGCCACACATGCATTTTTGGCTGCCCCCTTCTGGCTCTGGGTCACCCACTGCCACCAAAGGACCCTGCAGGTGGCTCTGGGCCACCCCCTGCCATGGCAGGCACCCCGGCCCAGCTGCCCGCACCCCCCTTCAGGAGGCTACGCTGTGGCTCTCAAAATGCTTAATTATTGAAGGAATTTTTTTAAATAACTCTTATCTTTCTGGTTGCCCAGAAGTGCTGCTGACCTGAGAAAAGACCCGGGGCTCAGCGTGCTTTGACTCAGGGCTCAAGCTGCATAAGTGTCCCGCCACCATGGGTGGCCTGGCAGCAGACCCAGGGCTTGGGCACTGGAAGTCAGGGCTTGAGTCCCATGAGCCCAGCACCAGTGATGCCCCTGGGGTTACCAACATCTGGGATAGATGGTTGGTTGAACATCCAATATCCTAGACTGGTGATATTCAAATCTCTGTGGTTCAGATGACAAATTAGCAATCAGCATTATTAAGAGCCACAAATGTGAACTGATTGTTTCATTTACTATAATACTATATATTGCTATTTAAATAGGGTGATGGGAAATATTCACAGCAAAATGACTGAACAAATAGTTTATCAACTGCAGTTGGTTAATAACAAAGTAAAAGCCTCCTGAGGGCTGGTAACTTATTGGCTAATAATGGAATTGGTGTTTTAATGTACAGCAGAGAGCCACAAGAGCTGCACTGAAAAGCCACGTGTAGCTCATGAGCCACAGTCTGAATATCACTGTCATAAAGAAGATTATGAGGCCTTGTTCCAGGCAACTACTGGTAGCCTGGCCATGAGGAAACCTGTTTCCTGTAATCCCTGTTGATGCCTACAGGTCAGAAGCATCCCAGTTTGTCTGGACTGCAGTAAGATGCAGAAGGTCCTGGGTTCAATTCCCAGGGGGTTGGACTCGATGATCTCATGAGGTCCCTTCCAGCCCTATGATTTGATTTGAATTTGCATGGAATGCAGTTGCTGGAATTGGGAGACAACACTCTTACTCAATGTCCTAAGCAGATGAAAACAATAGGAAAAGGCCCCCTAGAGAACTTGATGCCTGCAGATAAATTAAAACCCACAGTGCCTAGGTGTGGGCTCTGGACCAATTGTACTTGACAGTGCATGAAGATGGTGTAAAAGATGAACTTGGCCCTGAAGAACGTGCCCAATGGAAAGGCTCACAATCTACATTCTTTCTGCACAGTTCTAGCTAGTGTAGTTGTCAATCCCATCAATACAATGAGTGAATCACTGCCCAGGCTTGAAGTTACTTCCTCTTCCTCATCATCCTGACAGGCAATGGCCTCAGAGTCATTGTCAATTGAGCTTGAAAAAGGCTATACAGTCAGCCCCACTACCAGCAACCATCTTTCAGGTACAAGCTTCCGATGTGATACATGCAGGGACCCAACTGTCCAGTAAGACTCACCTGCTTTGATCCTCTTCCCTGAACAGGCACCTCAGTAGTTGAAATAGGTAGACTTAGGCCCAGCTCAGTGCAGACATACCTGTGCACCAATGTGGATTCTTTATTTAAATGATGCTTTTCATCAGCACAAGGGTTTGCCTATGAGGAACTGGATCATTGTCTTGGGCAGTGTAATTCAATGGTATGATGGAGAAGAGGTGGCACCTGGTGACTTCAAAAGCATTTCTTCTGAGAAGTGCACTTTTCTCCCTCTACTACTGCACACCTTCAATACTATTATCTGGGTCTATGATCTGTGATGACATTTAAACTCAGAGGGAGCTAAGAGCCATGCTGGTATCAAACCTGGAAGATCAGAGGGAAGGAGTCAGATTTCATTGTAGGCGCATAGCTATGGCTCTTCAATGACCACTTCAAAAACACTCGTCCTGATTACTTATCAAAATGCTCTTAAGCTTGAAACAATTTGACTTGCCAGCCTATTTTGATATTGGCAGAGTAAGTATTTCTTGCTTCACTTGTTCTACGCTCATGCCTGGCTGCTTCCCTCCCCTAAACTTTCTCTGATGGGTTTCTGCTCTGGTTCCTGCCCGGGGTCCAGAACTACAGACTTGCTGCTTATTGGTTATTTGACAGTGAGATGGTCTCAACAGCCAAGTACACTTCCTGTGCAAGTGGCAGAAAATTATAGAATAAAAGATAATGAGGATTGAAAAGAATGCTTATTTACATAATACATCTTGCAATCCTAATATCTCCATTTTGTTTTAATTTGCATCTCTTTAACGTATCACTGACAAAATATGTTGGCTAAATCTTAGTCTGGCATTCATGTTGTGAACTCGTTTACCTCCCGAATAAGCTGGCTGATTTCAGGAAATGGCCATTCTGAACCTGCATTATGTTACCTGTACTACAGTAGTATCACTAGGGACCACGTCAGTTCAGGCACCAAGTGAGCTCCCCATGCATACGCACAGGAAGAGTCCACAGCAAGAGGAGCTGATTTAAAAATGTCAACACACAGGTGGGAAAAAAGATGTATCTTCATATTACAGGGGAAACAGAATAAGGACCAAAGAGAGTTAGACTAAGTCCCAGTTGCAGATGCAACTCTGCCAAAACCTTCTTGACTGCCACTTAGCCCTGTAGGTGCCTGAAGTCACTTAATGCCCATTTCTGCAGTGAAAGTTCCCTCGGAGCTCCTGTGTCTGCCTTCTGTGTGGGGAACTGCAACCTCCTTCTGGGAATCCACCCAGTTGCCTAACTTCCATGAACCAGGTCAAGATAGGAGCTTGTCCTCAGGTCTCTTCTGCAGGGCTGGATCTGGTAGGTATCTGACCAATGGTGAGTGTTGTGGCAAATCAAGTCTTTGTGGATGTGCCCAAAACCACACAGAGGATTCGTGCAGAACTAGGAACTGAATCCTGCTCCTAATATAACTTTATTTGGAATTCAAGGGTTCAAGAGCCCTGGTTCTGGGTGAACACAGCCCAAAAGGTCAGTCCCTCCCCCCAAAGAACATTGACCTCAGCTGACCAGTTAATGCTTTAGTCATCAAATCAGCTTCCCTTGCTAATTGGCAGGCTTATCTTCACACAGGAAGGACTCTTAGAAAGGTGTCTTATCTGGAAAAGAACAGGCCATAATAGTTTCAAGCTACAAACCTCACAAGAACCTGGACAAGTTTGTCATCTTTCCCCCTCTGCAGAAAGATGCCCCAAAGCCTAGTCTTGTAACTTAAGCCCTAGTTCTGTCCTTCTGCAAAAAATCAAATTTCACTGCTAAAGCTCAGGGCTCTCTGCTTTTTCTGGAATCATTGATTTGCTGTAACAGTCTGACTGGATCTCATAGCTTACACTTCGCTGTGTTTATTTTACTCCCATTCTGTATATTCCCCAACATCAAAGCATCTGAGGTGGGATTTTCTCCCATGAAAGCAAATGTGATAGATAAATTTGTTAGTTTTTGAATGCCACAGGACTCCTTGTTTTTCTGGAGTCAACTAGCCATGATTCACCCCTTTCAGGCTCCTGGAGGGGAATCCATTGGCAGCACAAATTTCTTGAATGCCCCTCTGACTGTTGAACCCTTCTAAACATATGCTTTTGCATAACATTATCCTGTGACTTCTTGAGCTGTGTATTAATAAAATGAAATGATTCACCACCAACCAGTTTGCTGACAGTTTTGTCTGCCTAACCTTTTCCATTTTCTTTGTTCTATTGCAGTGGTACCTTCAGGTCAAACAGAATAATAGGCTCGTTGGGAATTCTAATTGCCAGACTGAATTTCTGTAACTTCAGTCATGGCTTTTTTTAAATAATGTCTCTTCTAATTGGTGCTTTGCATTTAATTCCATCCATTGTTTAGAAAACCTGATTCTTCCAAATGTATGAAACATGGGGATAATTAAGCTATGTCTGTGGAAGGCACTTTGTGATCTGGAACAAGCAATAGGACAAATGTTTGTTTCATAGCAATTATCAGCTTCTGCAGTCTGTTCAAAGAGCAGACAAAGGGAAGGCAGTCATCAATTTTGCATTTGCTGATTTAGAATTGCTGAATGCACAATAGTCTTGATTTTACTTCGCTTTAGTCCTCTAATGCAGGTGTGACCCCATGAATATGTGTGGGAAATTTGGAGTGAATTGCCTCTGTTGTGGGACAACTTCTTTAACATACACTAGTTTAACTTCACTCCCTTTACAGGAACAGTGCTGGTTTACATCTGTAGAGAAGTTGGACTATACCATTTGAAATAAGAGGAGAAACTCTGGCTTTATACACAATCTGAAAGATTTTTGAATAAAGCCTTTAAGTCCTGAATAGAACACATTTTCTTGCTGACTTGTATCCATTGTTTTTGTCAGGGGTACACACTGGCTTGGTAATATAAGTATCATGAGCAGAGTTCTTAAAAAACAACTTTCCGGCTAATTTGCTATTGAAAAATACCAACTTGTTATGTTCCAAAGGGGCAGCTGTGTTAGTCTAGTTCAGTAAAACAAACAAGGAGTCCTGTGACACTTGAAGACTAACAAATTTATTTACTGCATGAGCTTTCATGGGAGAAAAATCCCACTTCATCAGATGCTTTGAAGTGTCTGAAGTCCAATTTTCTCCTAGCATCTTCAACGTGTCTGACGAAGTGGGATTCTCCTCCCATGAAAGCCTATGCATCAAATAAATTTGTTAGTCTTCAAGTGTTATAGGACTCCTTCTTTCCATTTTACCAACTCGCTGAAATGGAAATATTTTATGAGCTTCTATTTCAGCTGAATTGCACTCAGAAGGGATCAAAAAATGGTAGTTTCAAAACTTCCCAGTGAAACAACATCACAGAGCCAAAATGTTTTTTTCAGTTTTGATAAAATACAGCTTATGCAATAATTTGGAACTTGCCATATTTATACACAATGTTGTTTCCAAACATTCCATTTTGGGAAGGTTGAAATACTTTATTTTTTGTTTTAAACTGTCCAATCTTAATAGTGTAGAGCTGGAAGGGACATAGGGATCATCTAGTTCAGCCCCCAGTCTTGAGGCAGGGCTAGGTAATACCTAGAGCAGTGATTCTCAACCTTTTGTGGGTCGTGACACACTTGATAGCATATTGCAACTCTACAAGACGTACCAGCCTACTCCCCTAGGCTGAATCCAGCCATCTCCCTAACTATCTGCAACACACTTACCTCTGTGTGGCAACTCCGTAATGTGCCCTGACACAGTGGTTGAGAACTGCTGATGTAGAGAATCCCTGACAAGCTTGTTTGTGCTCTTCTTGTAGAAGGGGGATTCCAGTGTAGGTCTCAGCTGGTATGATTGGGCCCCTGTACTCAAGAACAAGGAAAGAAGCTCTGTAAAAACAGGCTCAAGAAATAACCGTCAACAGAAATGGCTAAATATGGAGGGAGAAAACTAGAAATATACCATATATATTATGAGAAAGGGATTGGTACTGGACAACAACCTGGCCAATCATGAAGTGCATAATTAGACTATAGAATGCAGGATGCATCAGCTTATTAATTTTATATATAGAATAACTATTAATTATGGGTTTCTTGGCTTTATCTCATGCCCATACCTGAGCCTGCTAAGCTAGCTCCATGATGTAGCTCTACCACGTGGATAGAAACCTGAATGACAAGTTTCCTATTATTGGGAATGGAGGTTAAGATCTCCTTTGGGAATCCCATCAAATGTACTCCCCCTTGGTAGTGTGCTCCACAACTTAATTATCCCTGCAGTAAAGAAGCTTTTTTCTTAACTTTTAACCTAAATCTTGCTTGCTGCAGTCAAGTCCATTACTTCTTGTTTTCCTTGTCTACTGAAGGCAGGGCAATTGATCATTTTTCTCCTTATAATTGCCCTTAATGCATTTGAAGATCAGGTTCTTTTTGAGGACTTTACTAAAGCATGCCTAATTCGTTTAACCTTTCTTCATAGGTAGGGTTTTTTAACCCTTAATCATTTTGCTTTCCTCTGAACTCTCTCCAACTTGTCTGCATCTTCTTTAAAGTGTGGCATTAAAACTGGACAAGCAGTCTAGCTGAAACTTCACCTATGCTGAGCAGAACAGGACAGTTCTTTGTCCCTTACATGCAACACTCCTGTTAATATACCTCAGGATACTAGCCTTTTTTGCAGCTGCATCACATCAACTCTTATTCAGGTTGATCAAAAGTTTGTACAACACAGTCTTGTTTAAAATCAAGATAACTCATCCACTGCCCATTACTGACTAGGCCAGTAACACTGTCAAAGAAGGCAATAAAGCTGCTTTGGCATGATTTGTTCTTGACAAGTCCATGTTGATTCCCTGCCACTCTACTTGCTATGTGTTTGGAAAGATGCTGATAAAAATTAGGGTGGTCTGTAGTTCAGATCTTGAAATCGCTCAGTTTCCTGTAACATGAATTCTGAGAATATACTTTTTTGTATGCAAGTGGCACCTGCAGAGCCTAATCAAGATCAGGGTGCCACTGTGCTAGATGCTGTACAAACATACAGAGAGAGGCAGTCCTTTCCTCACAGTGCTTACAATGTAAATTGGCAAGACGGGGTAGAAGGAAGTGTCAGCCCTATCTTACAAATGAGAAACTAAGACAAGCATCAGTGATTTGCCCAAGTCAAATCGGAATTTTGCTGCAGAGCCAGATCACCAGAATCCCAGTTCAGTGCGTTAGCCGCAAGAAGATCCCTTCTTCTTAGGGTTGCTCTTCACAAGGTTAAGTGTGTTGAAGTCATGACTCTTTTAATTTCAGTAGATAAAAATTGCATGGCCAGGACAAAGTGCTGCAGGACACATGCCTTTGTGGATCCCTTATGCCTTGAAAACATTCAAAACGTTTCTGAAAGTAAACATGGCTTCTGTTGCAAAGCCCAACGTAACACTTTCTTCTAAATTTCATGGAGTGATTTCCTCACTGCTTGAATTTCTGGATGGAATTCTCTGGCCAGTGTTATCCAGGAAATCCGAATATTATCCTATTGGCCCCTTCTAGCTTTAAAGTCTGCCATTCTGTGCTTGCAGAGAATCAGGAAGTAGAAGTGGGTTAAGCAAGAGTTCTAGTAATTGCAGATGTCTGTATCAAAGTGGAACTGAATATGAAGAATATCACTTTAAGCTTTTCCCATTCATTCTGGAATGGCTAAAGCCATCTAGCCTCTTGCTAAAGTGGCTGACATGCAATAAATTTGGAGAACAGGAATATTGATGCTTGTCCATACCGCTTCCTCTGCCATGATTTTCCCAAGCTGGTTAATTGACCATCATCCTACATTCCAAAAGGCTTGTAACTGGGATAAAGACTTTGGACTGAAATCTGCACTGTGATCTGGGTCTAAACTTCACTGTTTAGATACCATTCCTAAAGTTTGGAGCGAAGATGATCTCCTATAAGTGTCTGACTGGCTCCTGCCTATGTAAGGAACTCAAAAGTGTGCGGTGTGAGTGGGATAATTCTAGTAAGGTGGAATAATGATACTACTTTGAGACTGAAGATCAGAGGCTATGGCTTTCCTCAGTTTGATTGCTCTCTGTGAACCTTTATCTTGATAGAGAACAAGAAAAGTATCCTTAGCTTGCATGCATGCCTCTTCTTGATGAGGCATGGAATTATTCTCAAACCCCATCATATATGTTCTGTATAACTGTCCTAGTCCGTCTTCTCCAGGACACTGTTCAAGTGACCTGTTTTTGAACAGCACCAGAGGAGTTTGCTTTCCTCACTCCAGGTGTCCTGGAAGTGCATAGGAGGGAAGGTCAGTTACTGTAGACTGGTTTTTTATTGTCTATTGAAAATTCTTGTTGTGAGTCCCTTCTAACCAGTTCACAGCCCTGCTGTCCCCACCATCCCTCAGCAGGTGCCAGCGGTGAAGACAGGAACAACAGCACGTGTGCAGCTCTTGTGCCCCAAGGCCCTGCTGGGGTGGGGAGAGCAGGAGATATTCTGCTTCATTGCACGGCTGGAGCCCCTTGTAACTAATTCACAGCTTTTTGACTGGATCCTTCCCTTCGTCTTACCAAATCATGTGCTCATTTCCTCAGAAAGAAAAAAAATCTACAGTACTGGTGGCCTCCACTGAGATCTCTGGACTAGATAGTTGACCTTTAAATGGCTGGAAGTCTGTGCTTGTGCTTTAATCAAACTGTTCCCTTTGTTCCCTTTTTAATCAACCTTAGGTGTTTTTTCTCATTATTTTGGGGCTAGCAACCATCCTCAAAGTGACTTGAGCCAAGCTGGGGCCAATATACTTGTAAGACCGAGGGTTGCTTTCAGATAAAACCTGGCTTCACTTCTCTCCTGTGTTTTGTCTGGCAGCAAGCTGTGTTCCTTTTGGGCTTCCTTCTGCATACTGGGCTCCTTGCAGCAAATGCAATGGAAAAATGTAGTAAGCCATACATAGTACTAAATGCATCAGAGGACTGAGTTCAGGACCTTGCTGTCTGTTCGCTTAGCAACCAATCTTCTGATCTGCACAGGGCTCTAATTTCCAGTAGTTTCTCTGCATTCATTTCATCCTGGTGCCTGAAGAGGGAAGTCTGTTCTATCTTTAAGCCTAATGAACCCTGCTCTGCAGGCACATCTATTCCTTGAAGGAATGCTATTCAGATTTATTCCTGAGTGGAGTTACATAATCTGCCATGTTCCTTTCTCTGAACTTCTAAGGGGTGACAGGCTCAGGCAGAGATTAATTACAGATTCACTTGGGATGCAGGCTCAATGGGCAAGGTCTGTCACCTAGATTGTTGAAATAATGCATAGAAGGCCACTACCTGCTTCCTACCAATGTCTCCTATTGACTTGGAATTATACCAGGGTCAATGAAAGGCAAAGTAGGTCCATTTTTATGACTATTTCATGCAGCAAAAGAATTACTCAAAGCATTTCTAAATTGCTACTTTTTGGTTCTGATGTGGAAAATAGAAAATGACAGCTTGGATTGGTCCAAGGAATGCTGTATGGCAGGCATGCACCACACACTTCAGAAAATGAGGATGTAACCCATCAGTTATGGGATAAGCTAGCCACAAGCAAATTTCTTCCCTAATACTCAGTAGTTAGTTTGATTTCAACCCTAAAGGAGGATGATTTAGATCCGGGGTCAGCAACCTTTGCTGGCCCCCACACTATCATCCCCCAGCAGGTGCTAGGGCTGGAGACAGGAAACACAGTGCGTGTGCAGCCGAGTGACTTCTCCAAATGCCTAGTGACTTCTCAAAAGTCTGGACATGCTGGTGGAGTCATGAAATAAAATTAATAGGCAGAAGGTTTTAAAACTAACAAAAGGAAGCATTTTACACAACAACCATCAACCTATGGCACTCCTTGCCAGAGGATGTTGTGAAGGACAAGGCTATTGGGGTTCAAAAAAAACTAAAGTTCATGGAGAACAGGTCCATCAGTGGCTATTAGTCAAGAGGAACAGGGATTGCTGTTTGCCAGAAGGTGGGAATGGGTGACTAGATGGATCACTCGATTACCTGCTCTGTTCACTCCCTTCAACATACCTGGCATTGGTCTGTGTCTGACAACAGGGTGCTGGCTTAGATGTACCATTAGACCCAACATGACCAATATGCTTCTTGTATGCTATTTGGTGGGAATGACCTCCTCCTATAAATGCTTAGACGCTGTTTTGTGAAGACAAAATCTGTATTCAGATCCAGACTCCAAACCTGAGTCAGGAGAGACCCTCTTTAGCTGTTTGGTTATTGTTCCTTCTGTTTAACAGTCTGGGCCAATGGATAAAGAGGTGGGCTGCAATCAAAAGACTTGGGGATGTACTTGGTTCTTCTATTGACTTGTTGAATGACTTTCGGCAATTCTAATCACATCTGATGCATCAGTTTCCCCCACTGCAAAATTAAAACAATATTATTAATCTTCCTTGGTGATATTACCAGAGCTTCAGCTCATCAGTTGCATGCAATTAATTTCTACATTCTTCTGCACTTATTCCTGGAACAGCCTTTCATTCTGGTCACTGAGCACAGTGACCATCCTTGAAACAGCAGTCGCTAAATTAAATATAGAAAAAGCACTTCTTCAGGGATTTGTGTGTGTGGCGGGTACACTCTTGTCTCACTTGAACAGTCATGTTTTTAACAGAACAAGTAAATTTCTGCTGAATAGAATATGCAATAGAGGTATCAAGGAGCATTCTCCTTATAAGTGGTTCATGACTTCATTAAGAGACTAGATTTTAGCTGTTCTGCTTCATTGCTATGGACTGAAATGTCTAGAAGAAGCCAGAGAAATGGGGCTTGATTTCATTTCATCCTTCAAAGTCTAACTCTACTGTTGTAAGCCAGTCAAAAGATCAGTCCCAATCTGTACAGTGAGTGCCTTCGAATACTTGAGACTGAAGAAAGTGTTAGCGTAAAGATGAGGAAAACCTTCCACTGATCTGAGACTTAGCCCTGGTTTACACTATGGAGTTTTGTTAACCAAAGTCAGCTTTTTACACAAAAACAATGGTAATACACACACTGCAATGCTTCCCCCACACTAATTCCCCTGATTTTTGCGCTCAAATAAACCATCTCAATGAGAGGCACAGAGCTTTTTGTGGCAAAGTTTTGGTGACCGTGGCGGTGTAGACATTGCGTTCCATTGTTATGCAGTAGCTAGCCTCCAGGAGATTGCTCTGGTCAGCAGTTTGAATTCTGCAGTGTCCTTCGCAGCTGACCCTGGTAGCTCTACACAGCAAGTGCTCTCCTGCCTGGAGCATGTGGACCTGTTGCTTCTGCTGAGGAAAATCTTAGCCTTTAAGGGGTCACAGGACTCTTATTTTTGCTGTACACAGACTAACATAGCTAGTCAATTTTAAAAGGGATAGCCGTGTTAGTCTAGTCCAATGAAAAAACAACAAGGAGTTGTGTGGCACTTTAAGACTAACAGATTTATTTTTTGCATGAGCTTTCGTGGGAGAAGATCCCACTTCCTCAGATGCTTCGAAGATGGGTGAACTTACAGAAAGGATGTTCACCCATCTTCAAAGCAAGTTCTGTAAGTTCACCCATCTTCGAAGCATCTGAGGAAGTGGGATCTTCTCCCACGAAAGCTCATGCAAAAAATAAATCTGTTAGTCTTAAAGTGCCACACAACTCCTTGTTGTTTTTTAACATAGCTAGCCCTCTGGAACTTGTTTATTCATGCTTCTGTTTGTTTTGTTGTGCTTTAATAGATGTGATCTTGAGGGATAACCCCTACACACCAGCAGAGTGCCTTTGCCTGATGAGAAAGTGATCTTAGGAGGAGCAAAGATGTTCCATGAAGTGCTCCAAACCTCAAGCAGGAAAAGGAGAGCATGGAGACAATGTAAATGAAACTCACAAAATAGATAGGCAGGAAAGGAGGAAGATCCCAGAGGTAGTGTTATGTAGTCATAAGCAGATCATAAAAACTATGGAGGAACAAACTGAGCTGTCAAGTCCTTAATGCTAGAGACAGAATTTATGTATGTTCACATCCCCTGTTACAGACTCAGAACTGCTTACCATGCCCTCCATAAACTTCACACACCCGTATCTCCCAACCTCCCTGTTGATCTTGTTGTTGTTCACTCTACTCTTCAGGCAGCTTCCACAACGATAGCTCAAGTTACAGATAGCTATAAGGCCATACTGCCCCTCACTGCTTTCTCCTTCCTAGACCAGTATTTTGTATTTGGTGTTAATTCTTTTTTAATGAATACATTTGCTCTGAAAGAGAAGTGATTTTTGTCTCTTGTGCGTGGTCATCAAATTGAAATTGACGTGCAGTGGCAAAGGTATGACTTGCAGAGTGCAAATCTTGGTCAGATATCATCCAAATGTTCATGCAATCTGACCACACACAGAGCACGGCATGGTGTTGTTTAGAAGGACACTAAAGTAGTGCTCATTGTTCATGGTTCCTTAAGGTCTCCCTCTTTTGAATGACCCCCTTGTGTGCACCTCTAATAGTCCTGAGATCTAGTTGCTCAAAAGCAGGTGCTAGGTGATCTCCCTCAATGCTCCACCCAGGAGCGTGACTTTTCACTGTTTAGCTTCACAAATATTGCAGAGCGCACACACAGTAGGCGTTGATCACTTTGGGAATATTTTTCTTCTTTATTTCTAACCTGATGTAAAGGCTGCACCAGTGTTAACCTGCCAAATGTGCATTCTATGCTCATTTGGCACCAGGTATGGGAAAGACTCCTTGCTGAAGTCCGGGATGCCCTTTTTAAGATTTCATGAGCTGTGGCAATAAGGGATAGGTTGGGAGTCCCAGGATCATTAGGGGCATTTCAGCATCCCCTGTTGGAAATCTTTTGCTCTGGGAAGGAAGTCCCTGTTTGCAACCTTCTGTGGAGGCTAGTGGTCCTGAAGGTGCATGTCAGATGTACCTTCCCTTACCAACCTGCACTGATGTCTGTGAAATGCCCAAGGGGATCCACGGGTGCCTGCAATAACATAGATAAGTGCCCCTTTTTATTGACATACTTTTTAGCAAGTTGGTCTGGGTACAAATGCCACCTATTGCCCAGTCACAATTGGGAAATCTCTTTGTTCAAAACCTTCTTCTATTTCTCTCACGTGTCCAAGATTTTGTAGCAGAATGTGATTGATTGGCCCAGCACACTTGCACTAATGTGGCCCCAAGGTGGATATCCTGACTCAGAACAGATTTGCAACTGACTGGTAGCAGTCTGGAGTTCCCAGCTTCCACCAGGTGATTGCCATGCACTTCTTCACTGAGATGGCAGCTCTCATTTTGGTGTCTTTGCATTGTGGGACAGAGGTAAGCTCTGTACATAGATACATGAAGATGGCTTTGTGCATGAGAAAGTTCTGCAGCCACTGCTCATCATCACAGACCCACATAATGTGATCTCATCATTCAGTGCTACTTTCATGTGCCCAGTAATATTAGCCCACCGTGTGCGACTGCTCTGTGAATGCCAGCAGTAATTGGGGTTTCTCTCCATTGTTCACAACAGGTCAGGTGCCTTGGATTCCTACTCACATTGGTTGTGTCTATACTACAGGGCTCAGTTAAGTTGACTTTATAAAGTCAACTTTAAGTCGACATTAAGTTGACTTAAGAAAGGAGACACTTAAAGTTGACTTTAAATGGGTCATCTGGCTTAAGTCAACTTTATAAAGTTGACTTAAAAGGCTCTGCTGCACTGTTGACTTTATTAAGTTGACTTTAATGGTACCATTGCGTTAAGTGAATTAACCCTTAAAGTCAACTTTAAGGGCAGGAGTTGAGTCGACTTAAGAAAGTGCTTTAAGTCAACTTAATAAACTCCAAATATGGCCAGGGAGTTGCTTAAGGCTCCTTAAGCTGACTTAAGCCCCTAGTGTAGACATAGCTATCGGGAGCTCAAGCTATTCTGCATGACCAGCTATGATGTATGAACACTGACCACAACTGTGGAGAGTCATCTTCAAGCAGAGGGTGGGCACACAGTTGACAGGGACTATTAAATGTTACAAAGTACAGGTGGAAATCTTTAGTATGAAGACACAGAAAGAACTGCATCATGGGATGTTGAGCCTGCTTCTATGATGTGCTACAGTCTAATCTGCTTTTCTGCAACTCCTGTGAGCAGAAAGTGGCAAGTTACACAGTGGGATAGCTGCCCCCAAAGCACAGCTCTCATTATGTAGGCTAGAGGACAAACCGTGGATATGGTCCTTCAACAGAATAAATACTGTATGAACAGGTACAAGCATTGCAATTACGACCTTTTTCGATAGTCATAATTTGCAGGAACATTCTGTAGTGTAGACAAGGCCAAAGTGATGGACAGGCTTATTAATTTTGTTTCCTCTAGGCTGCACAACAGTGCTTGAAAATAAAAAAAACCTCCGTTGGCTCAGGCTGTGGCCTACAAGGGGCATGTAATAGGTTTTTGTCTTCTCTGACTTCAATGATTCCTCAGTAATGGGAATAAAAGAAAGCAGAAGAAAGCGATACCCTATTTCTGTATAGGATACATGAAAAACTTACTGATGGTACTAAAAGTTGTGTTCTATGCTGGAAAAATGGGAATCTTGTACAGTAAGCTTCCTGCGGAAGAAAACTTGACTTAGTTGCTGTGTGTATAGGGCTGTAGTTGGGTGCCCCACAATCACAGATACATACAATGACAAAGGAATCTGACGACTATAAATCTGTCCTCAAATTTTAACAGCTGAGTACTGATAGTGACAATGCTTGATAAGCAACTAGCAGAGCAGGGTGAACGCTGATTGTCACCAAAATTCTCTTGCTTGTTCAAACCAAAAATAGTTTGTTAGCAGTTCTTTGAGTACCTTAACAATAAAGACAAAGCATCCCTTTGCAGCTATCAAGCTTCTATTGTCCAAAAAAAAGAAAACCTTTAGAATAAAATAAATGTAAGGATATGCTGAAATGGGTGGAAGCAAGTAACATTTTTGATTAAAGGAACTAATGTTTCATGTTAATCTCCTGATTCAGTGATATTAAGTTAATGGATACATCTTGTCAGAGGTCAGGTAATTGCGCTGATGTTCCCCTTCTGCGGTCTAACAAAGGCACCTGCTTCTAAATGGCTGTCTTCCAGCTGTCTTCCTTAACTGGGAAAAGAAAAAGCTGTCTCCTCTTCCTGACTGTGGATTTTCTTCTTAGGCTGCAGTTTGTTCTCTGCCTATATTGTAGCATCCTGAGCAAGGTGGCTGACCTAAATAGCTGGCATTTCCACTCTGCTTTTTCTCTAGAGGCTATACTGCCCAGTTGTTAGATAGCTTTTTCTAAGCAAGTATGTTTATTCTTAAGGTGAAAGCATTACAGAGAAAACAGATTAAAAAGAAGAAAAGCTGTCTGCTAATGAGGTAATCAGAGAGAACCGTGAACTCCAAGGACTCTGGTAGATGACCAGTCTTTCAACTTCCACCAAGGGGTTACTTTGGAGATTATAGAGGTCACATATTTGACCCACAAGAAGTATCTCAAAGAATCAGTTTGTGTCCTTTATAGGGCAGTATGGCTTGCACTCTTGATCTGCAGCAGACTCCAGTAGCTTTTCTTCTCTGTAAACTTATTCAGAAGGGTTTTCAATGAGATTCTGGTAAATTACGCTATCTGTTACAATATTCATTTCCATGATATAATAAATTGGTCAATAATCCTTCTGGAATGTACAGAGTTTATGAACCAGTAGATGTGATTTGTATTTAAAAGTGCACGTTATATCAAGGAATATTTCCAGGTCACAAGGAAAACACTGGATTTTAGGACATAAACTACTTTGCATCTACAGACTGATCCCCCCTCCCCAGTTTTTCTAGTGTCTTATCTGCTTGGGATTACTTTGCTTTGGAAGCAACATTATGATACTTTCAAAGGACTTACAGTTTGTGTGGATGTACCCTATTTTGAATGAGCTCAATCATTTCAGGCTATCCTTCCACTTCTGACTCCATAATACATAGCTTCACATTTGGATGAGCTCTCTCATGACTGGTGTGCATTCTGCTGCTCCAGAGGTACCTTGTAACCTGTCTGTAGTTATTAGTTACTTTAGCCGATTACTGTGCCCAACAGGGGAGTTTGTTTTACCCCTACTTTAATCTGTGAGAGTTCAGCCCCAAGAGTCTCTACAGAAGGGGTTCCCAACATTTTCTCTGCTGTGGCACACCTTGATACCTTTAATTAATTTGAGGCAAACCACCATATAGTTTTCAAATGAATTCATGAATATTCATGAGCCAGTGAGTCAAGCCAGAGCTCTTTGATCAGTTTTTCAAAAAATTTTGTGGCACACCTGCTCAGACCTGATGGCACACCGGTTGGGAAACACTGTTCTACAGTAAAGAGATTACAATAGAAGGGGGTGTCCCTCCTCACAACCAAGACTACATATGGCTCTTTCTGTAATCAATTCTATTAAATAACCAAACACACACTGTGATTTGCATGCTGTCATCTGGTAAAGCAGGAGTGTCAGAGAGAGAGGCCAATACAAAACTCACAGGTTCTTGCATAACTCAACGTGCCCTCAGGGAAAAACCCAAAGTGTTAGTCATGACCTTGTCATAATTGTTATCATGGCTTCTTCCTCTCCAAGGTGCACATGTCAGGATATGCTTTTATAATATCTTACACTGATGCCCACTGGAGCTCATACGTATTTATGGTGGTTTTAGCTCTTTTTCTGTACTTGAACTTCCACCCTCCCCCCTTGGGTGCCCTGTTTTCCAAAGGCTAACTTGTTAGTTCTATTATTCTCATTAACATTTGTCACCTTATAGTAGCGTGTCCTTTTCTTAAGGTAGTCTTTAACATTTCACAGCTGCTACCAATGGATTTCTGGTAGATGTTGGTACCCAAATGCAGCATTTATTTTCAAAACCTTGGCACATCACAAACGCAAACAAAAGCCCAAGAGATTTATTGTTCATTATAATATAGCTTACTTCACCTAAAACTCAGTTTGGCTAAACTAAATATCTTACAGGCCTGAGACCTTGTAGGCCATATGTTATTACACTGATATTTATATATCACCTTTACATCAGTTGAAAATCAACTGATCATCTCCTTTAGTTGTGGTTGCTGCAGTCCTGGAATCTGGCTTACCTCTCTGTTTCCTTTCCAAGTGTTACACAAAACTAGCTAACTTAGGTGTCTTACATCCATTGAAGTTAATAGAACCATACCTGTTTGTATTAGCTGAGGAACTGACCCCAGCTGTTTCCTCCAAGCCCTCTCCTGTGGGCAGTTCCTTCTCTTTCAAGGGAATGGCACAGGAGTGAATTTCATTGGTGTTGTGGTAAAGCGCTTGAGATCATTACCAAATAGCAGTGCCACTTAAATCGTAGAGCTGGATCTCTGCGTAGTAGAGAATTTCATTCCAGGAGAGGTGAGAGAGAATCAATTTGCTTCATTTTGAGGAATAAGAAGATTAGGGGACCATCACACCTGTAATAGGAGTGTGTTATGGAATAGTCCTGGACAGTTGTCAAAATTTCCCATTGTCAGGGCTAGAATGAACCCACCTATGGTGCTACTGCAGGAGCTGGTAACTTAAATACCACTGAGGGTGTTGGGGGAAACACAGGGAGTGTTGGAATCTAGACCATGCTTGTGGTGCTCTAATCAATACAAGGCAGAGTCCAAATGAATGAATGATTGATTTATTACCAGAAGTCAGCCTTGAATGGTAAGGGTATTTCAAAGACAAACAGCTGGGTTTCCATCACCCTCAGGAACAAGTTAAAGGCAATTGATTACAGTGGAATATTAAAACAAAACTGCCCAAACCTAGCAGGTCAGCTGGAATGATTAGCAATCATAGCATATTAGGGATGGAAGAGAACCTCATGAGGTCATCCAGTCCAACCCCCTACCAAAAGCAGGACTAGTCCCACAATAAGAGGTTTAACCCTCAATTTGACAGGAAGCACTTCTCCCTCTGTCTCTCAGTGCAGTCAAGGATAACTCCCAGCACTCTGTTACCAGACTGAGATGTCTGCATTATTTAGTGGGTATTGATGGATTTGAATATGATGCTGGATGAAAGAGAGGTTCTTTAAGAAGAAAGCCTTGGTGGATGTGATAGGCTGCTCCCCAGATCCAGTCCAGTGTGCCAGTGTGACCGCCTGATTCCCACTCCTGAACCTTGATTTGCTCCACTTTGCCAAGTGACCACTCACTCCTAAGAGTCCACTCCAGCCACTTGTGTGCAATCACTCCTAGGCAGTGGGTGCATGCTTTCTGGCTGCTCGAGAGACCATCCTCAAACAAGTACCCCCAGCCTCAGATGCCACCAGGAGCGTTGCTGCCCCAAGGAAAGACCCAGGATACTGGGTCTGGCCACACTCCCTGTGGCCCCAATTCTCTGCCCTGGGCCCAATCTGGCCTCGGGCTCCTCCCACTCCGCACCCGGCCCTGGATCCCCAGCCAGGGACCGGGCCAGGAGCTTCAGGTGCAGCTGTGGGTGGCCAGGTGTGGGACTGAGCCAGAAGAGGCAGGCACCACTGCTGGCTGCTGGGCCATGGATCTCCAGCTGGAGACAGGGCCAGGAGATGCAGGGGCTTCCCTGTACACTCGGGGCACTGGCACTGGGATTCAGGGGAGGTGCCCCATGTGCCAGGCCCCGGTGATGCCACTGGCCCACTGTGGGAGCCACTGTCTACAGGGATTGGGGCCCACTCACAACCACCATACGCTCAAGTCCATCCATTTAACAAAGAAGTGGATTGTGCCCAGCCTTCTTCACTCACACTCTCTAAAAACTGCACAGTCTTAGATAAAAATACTACTAGTTTATTGAGCAGATGATCACTCTAAGTGAGAATATGGCCAATCATTGTGGAATCACAATATAAATGAGTCAGGAATGACCACAAGGAAATAATAAGTAAAACACACAGACTAACATAATATCTTTACCTAAACTGACCTCATAGTCCATGTTTATGCTCAAGATGTTTGGCTGTCAAATGTTTGTCCAGTCAGTCTGTGCCTGAGCCTGGGCAGGGCCCAGATCTTGCTTGAAGTTGTTTCAAGATGAAGATTCCCAGGCAAAAACCCCAAATCTTTTCAAGTGTCTCTTTGTTTTCACTTCCCCTCATTCCTCCCCTTCTGGGCAGAGGTGATCTTTGTCCGGTCTGAGCCACCTCAGTTTGCATATCTTTTTTGCCTTCTCCAGGTACTTGCTTGCTCACAGCTTCAGTTGTTTACATGTAATTGGAAGAAAGTTCTGTCTCCCTCCCCCATAAGCCATGCTACACATCTGTACACATGAGTGCGGCTGCAGGAAACATATCATCATAGGAATCATGTGGAATAGTTTATGTGCATCCATAAAGAAACCTTACATGGCATAAAAGCATACAATTAAAGTGTGTAAGTGAACAGAAAAATCGTATAGCTCAAAATCCAGGATGTGCAGATGTGTATCCCGTGACAGTGGAAAATTATCCTACTTAGGTTTTGCATGGTCTAGTATTAAGCCACTTTCTAGATTGGGCTTCAACTAACAAGGATAATGAGAACCAGTTTGCATATGCTCATGCACATCTGCCTTGAGATGCCAGGAACAGCCCTTTGTCTTTGTAAGGACATATGCTACTGGGGACAGGCAAGGAGTTCCATTACTGAAAAAAAAGCAGCCAAGATCATAGATATCCTGGACTTTGGAAAACTACTTGAGCCTTCCACTTGAGTCAGCATGATCTCTTGGTGGCCTTTAGAGGAGAGACAGTGCTCCAGTGGGCTGGCCAGTGGGCTAGGACACCTGGATTCTGTTCTTGCCACTGCCACTGAGCTACCACGCAACCTTAAGCAAATCACTTCAGTTTCTCTCCCCCTCTCATCCTTTCTGTCTTGTCTGTTTAGCTTGTACAGCCTTCAGAGGAAGGGGGCCTGATCAAGGATTTGCTTACACTGAAGTCAATGGAAGTCTTTCTATTTGGTTTGACTCAAGCACCAAATGTTTGGGCCCCCTTGTTTTAGGCACTGTAGAATCTGGGTTGATTCCTTGAAATGCTATTGTACTACAATTAATTATAAATACTAGCAATTCCTGATGCATCTGTCTATAACCTTACAGTTCTCAATTACCCAAGAAGTATGCAGCTTGCAGGTAATTATTTTTACAGTAGATTTAGTTCAGTTTATGTCCATATGGTTGAATTTTTTGATGCAGTTTTGCTTAGGTTGCTTACATGCCGCTTCAGTGAGATTCGGAGGTCTGTGTGTTCAGGACAGGAGTTCCTATGCTTTATAGACCTTACTTGCAAGATCTGTAAAACAGATGAGCTGAATGGAATAGAATTTCTCCAGCATGATCTTTAGATACCATGGATCAACAGTTAGTTATGTCCTGCAGTGTCTCCTGTGAAGGGTTAGCGGCAGGGGTTAAAGTAAGTTGGAAAATGGCAGAACACCATTCTGAGGCCCATTATTTTTAGTGGCTCAGCATTCTGGGGCCCCTAAAAATAGAAAATGGAGCTAGAACACTCCGTTCTGGGGCCCACCATTTAAAAATAGCAGTCCCCAGAATGCAGCGTCCTGACTCCATTTTCTATTTTTGGGGCCCCAACACTGAGCCCCTAAAAATAGCAGGCCCTGGAATGTCCTTCCACTGTGTTCCAAGAAGCAGGGGAGCGGCCCTGGCCTGTGCTGAGGGTCCAGCCTGAGCCTGCTCTGACTGAGTATGCTCAGAGCCTCTGTGCATGCTCAGTAAGAGCAGGCTCAGGCCAGAGCTTCAGCCTGGTCTGGGGCTGCTCCAGTGACATGTTGGCCAAGTGAGGGGCCATTGGGGGGGGAGTCAGGGCAATATTCTCTCTAAGACTTGAAATTGGGGGGGTGTAGGGAGTGCTCACTAATTTGGTATAACACTTACTAGCTGACAACTGGGGGGGTGTGGGGGAGTGTTAGGGAAATCCCTGGTTCAGGGATAGGGGAAAGGGTGTGTGGAAGGGGGTTGGCCCAGGGCAGCAAGAGAAGACTGCACAGCACGGTGGGGGGTTGGGGGACCAGCGGTGAGACAGGGGCCAGGGGCAGTAGCTGTGGGGGGGGTAGGTGTGGGGGGGCAGTAGCTGGGGTGGGGGGCAGGCATTTGGGGGACAGTAGCTGCAGCATGTGAGGGGGGCCCCCACCGGCACGAGGGTGGCCTGCCAATTTAGGAGGGTTCTGGGTCCCTCCAAATTATACTTTGACCCCTGGTTAACGGCCCTGTTTAATGGAGCAGGTTCTGTAAACGCACTATATTCACAAGGGAAAAGCAGCGAATGTGGAATTACTGGTTACTCAGTATCCATTGAATGATATTCTAACCTATAACACTGCAACAAGGAATAATATGATGATCTAATCTGACCTCCTGCACAATGCAAACCATGGAAACCCCCCACCCCCAACTGCTATCAACTTCTAACCTATGACTGAATTATTATTCAGATCGTGATTTAAAGACTTTAAGGTACAGAGAATCCTCTAGCAATTGAGTCATGCACATCCTATGCTGCAGAGGATGGTGAAACAGTTCTACACTCTGTCTCTCAAATAATTAAGTTGGGGGGAGGAGGCATTAAAAGCAAACTTAAAATGACAATATGCTGTGGTTTATGGTAACTTCTCAAGCTCAGGTCCATGCTTGTGATATCAATCCACCCTAACTAACTATGGCACCTGTTCCTTAGCTGATGTAAATCAGTACAGCTATGGTAGAAATCTGTTATGTTGATGAAAACCTGCAAAGGTTCTGCCTTATAGTTTCATGTGGTGTAGGTGGTAACGATACATATTGGGTCAGATCTTCAACAGATATATTGGCTTCCAAGGAGCTAGGATGCTTTCATTCTGATGACAGAGGTGGCTTCTGAGGCAGGCAACCGCCTAGGACCCTAAACAGTAAGGGTCCCTGCCCCCAGCCCAGTCACCTGCTTTGCCTACCCCAAAAGCAGCAGGAGTGGAGCTGAGCTGCTGCCACCAGCTGGCCCTTTTTCCTGTCCTGCAGGACACATGGCCCAGAGTGGGAGGACAGGAAATTGAAAGGCTCCCTCTGCCAGGCTAAGGCAGCTTGTTCTTAGAGAAGTAAGTACTTGGGGCAGGGGAAAAGCAAACTGGGCTAGGCCATGGGGGGATGGGAAATGGGGGAACTAGCAGCAGGGAAAAGCGGGTGAGATTGGGAGAGGTGCGAAGGTGAGGAGGGGCCCAGGGCTAGGAAGGGCGGATGAGGAAGGCCTGGCATCGGGGAGCCAGGGTTGGAGGCAGATGAGGAAGGCCCCAGATGACCTAAGGCCACCTCTGCCTACTGAGTTTCTGTGGGGCAGAAGAGCTATTTTCTAAAAGCTTTTGAAAAATATTGGTATATGTGAGAAACATTGCAAATCAATAACCTGTTGTCATCTGGAAGATTCTTCTTTCTTCTGATGATGATGTGGGCACTTCTCTTTTCGAATTTGAGTCTGGCCACCTGTTACCTCTGTCCCCTGGAGAACTTGTCAATGTCTGTGTGAGAGCCCCTTGAGTGAATTTTCCTGTCTGAGCTGAGTGCCGCAGAGCACACCAGATTTCAGAGAGATTATTTACAACACATTTAAGTACTATTGTTTTTGCATATATCGCTATTTGCTGCATGTGATTTGTAAGGGGAGATGACAGCAGCAGCTCAGAAGCTTTCTCTATGTAACAGCTGAATTCCCTAGCACTAGATGCCTTGTTTATTCATTATCATTTGAAACCTCTGAAGTGTGCCTGAAAACACAAGCTGGTCATTGCTTTGTAAATATACCGTGTGTGTGCATCTTCTAATGAGTTAGAGGAGCCCTTTGAAGGTCACTTGTAGCTCAGCTGACATGAAGACACAAGCATAAGTCATGAATTGTAGAAGTCTAAGCCAGTGTTTCCCAACCGGTGTGCCACGGCACACAGGTGTGCCGTCACATCTGAGCAGGTGTGCCACAAAATTTTTTGAAAAACTACTCAAAGAGCTCTGGATTGGCTCATTGCCTCATGAATATTCATGAGTTCATTTGGAAACTATATGGTGGTTTGCCTCAAATTAGTTAAAGGCAGCAAGGTGTACCACAGCAGAGAAGATGTTGGGAAACATTGGTCTAAGCAGTTCCTCTTTAAGTGGCAATCGGAAAAAGTATGAAGGGTCATTTAGACCAGAACAGAATCATATACCTTATGTTTCACTGGTCAGCAATGAAACCCATGGAATGGTGGGATGGGAATCACTATATCGTGGGACACTGAACCCACACCCATAATGCACTGCGATCCTTTCCACCTTCCCTTTAAAGCAAAACGGCTGTTATTTCAAAATGGTTATTTTGAAATAACACTGTTCAGATGTTATTTTGAAATGACCATTATTTCAAAATAACACTTTTGCCCTTCTCCTTCCCAGGGTGCCTTCTTTTTAGCCTATATTGGGTGGGGGCATGGCCCAGGGAGGGGGCCATCTTGCCACACCTCCCATGGTGCCCCTCTCCTAAAGCAAAATAACAAATCCTGAGTTTGGACATGCTATTTTGCTTTGAGCTTTTCCCTTAATTCAAATTAACATTTTCTTAATTCAAATTAACTTATTTCGAAAATAACAATGTACGTGTGTACATAGCCCTGGAGGCATGAGATGGCAAGTTATACAGTGGGATAGATCCCCACAGTGCACTGTTCTCGCTGTTGATGCTAAAGCACAACTGTGGATGCACTTCAGTGATGCAAGTGCTGTGTGGATAGGAACATGTTGGAATTATGGCACTTTTTGTTTATTGCTGTAACTTGTATTGACAGATCTTTCTAGTGTAGATAAGGTCTCAGATTCCAGTTGTGATGACAATGGTATCAGAATGCTAATAGAATAGAGAATGGAGAGAGCGGATGTTTGTGTTGGTGGGAAGAACTCTCTATGCTATATTTGACCATTATTACCTTCTACTATTTAAAGGCTCAAAAGTCTCTAAAACAAAGTGGTGGTGTGAGATTGGTGGTCTGTTCTTACTCTTGGGGTGAATAAGAAAGTAAGTAAGTATCTGGAGAAAATAGTTTATAAAAGGAACCTGTATGTCTCATCAGAAAACTGTGATGATGAACAAAAGTGCTTGTCACCAGATAAAATAATGGGGAATTGGATTTCAAAATGAAATTTTGACTTGACGTTTCTGAGCCTTGTAGCTCTGTACAGAAAAAATGACACCAGCATTTTCCTTCTGCCTTTGACACCAGTTTTATATTGACAGTTTTCCTCACCTTATAATTAGCTGAGTGTTCTGAATAGCTCTGCCTGTCAGAGAGTAAATTGGTTTGTTTCCATTTAAATGTCTGTGGTTTTTTTTCTCTTGGCTAGAAGACTCCAGATTTTGCCTCCTTGGCTTCATGTACGTGTGTTGTTGCCTAAAGGAGTTATAGACAAAGAAATAATCACCAAAATTTTCATTGGGTGGAGACCCCCTAGCTGTTAATCAAATTCAGGGCTTGGTTTGTCTTTGTTTTTTTTTTTTCCCCAGGGGGCTGGTGGTGAGGAGAGGAGAGGAAAAAGAACAAGCTTGCATGAGAATCTTGGATCCCTGATTGCAGATTTTCTGTGCGTGTGACATTTAGATCTGTCAGTGTCACTGAAAGCATAGCTGATGATCTCTTTCAAACTTTAATTAAACATTCTGTTTAGATACAGTTTTGCTCCTCCCCTGTGATTGTCCTCCATTTTCTTGCTTTTATTTATCTTTGAAGCTGTTTCCTGAAGAATGTTTGCTCCGTACTGTACATTCCCCATCCGAAGTCAAAACCCTGCATTTGTGACTGCCAAATCCATTCCATTGGCTTATGGAGTCCCTTGGGGTTTGCAAGTGTGAGAGAAGAACCCAGCCTAAGAACTTGAGGTTGTCAGAGAAGGGAAGCATCTGACTCATGCATGTCTCTGGTTCCAGCATCACAACATTAAAATTGCCAGAGAAATACATTTTTCCTTTTACCCTAACTCCTTGCACTGTGTCTCATGGAAGGGGTGTGTCTCTCTTGCTCATGCTGCAGATATCAGTGTAAGGTGTTTGTAGCTCCTTGCTTGGCTAACTGGCAGAAATAACATGTAGAGATGTTATAAGTAGCCTCTTTGTGTATTTTGCCTAAGGTCAGTGCAAGGTCCTTTTATGAAAGAAGTTTCCCCACGGACTTGCCGTTTAAAACGTTCACCTGTTCAATGAGTCAGTTTCCATGTAACTGCTAATTATTCTCCCCCATCTGCAACTGGACAATAAGTTCCAAGCAGCTCTGTGTTTGGAGCCAGAAGCAGGGGGGTGCCAACCCCCCGTCTCCCCTCAAGGCCTGTCCAGCGGGGGGCTGGGAGCCGCACACCATGTCTTCTGCTGGCCACACTCCCCAGTGGGGAAGCATGGCCAGCAGGGGCCTGGAGCCGCAGCACATGGCTCATTCCACCCAGCCGCGCAGCACTGGGGGAGCGGGCCCAGCAGGGGAGCCTGAGCGGTGCCATGTGCTGCTCAGGCTTGGCCCCATGCCATTTTTGGCGTGGGTGCTGGGGGTTGCTGATCCCTGGTGTAGACAAACTTGTTTACCAACCCTGCCTCTAGAACGTACTTTAGGAACATCTTTCCAATATACATAACTCTATACACACCATTTGTACATATATCATGCAGTGATGATGGGTGCCACCAGCTTTCATTTGATACTTTACACAATGCTCTTTCCAGATAAATCTTCGGGCATGAGCTTTTGTGGGCTGCAACCCACTTCATCAGATGCATGAACTAGAAACTATAGTTAGGAGGTAAATATACATATGCAAGGATGAGTGAAAAACATTACAATAATAAGAAGGGCAAGTGCTAACAAAGTCAATTCAGTTAGGGTAGATGAGGCCCATTCACAAGAGTTGGTTAGAAGGTGAGAATGTATAAACAGGGACCATTGTTTTTTGTAATGAGATAATCATTCCAAGTTCCTATTCAAACACAGTCTGATTTTGTCGAGTTTGCAGATGAGTTCCAGCTCTGCAGTTTCACATTAAAGTCTGTTTTTTGAAGTGCTTTTGTTGAAGTATGGCAACTATCAAGTCTGCTACAGTGTTTCCGGGGAGATCGAAGTGCTCTCCTACTTGTTTATGGATGTTACCGTTTTTGATATCTGATTTCTGTCCATTTATTCTTTTGCGAAAGGGGAGTGCAGTTTGGCCAGTGTACATGGCAGAGGGGCATTGCTGGCACATGATGGCATCTACCACATCAGTTGATGTACAGATGAATGAGCTCCTAGTGGTGTGGCTGGTATGGTTAGGGCCATTGATGGTGTCACTGGACTCAATATGCAGGCAGACTTGGCGGTGGGGTTTGTTGCAGGTATGGGTTCCTGGGTTAGTTGTTCTTGTTGTAGAGTGTCTGGTTGCTGGTGAGTATTTGCTTCACGTTAGTGGGGGGCTGTCTGTAAGCAAGGATGAGCCTGCCTCCCAAGGCTTGAGAGAGTGAGAGATCTTCTAGGATAGGTTGCAGACCCTTAATGATGTGTTGGAGAGATTTTAGCTGGGGGCTGTTGGTGATGACCAGTGGTGTCTCTTTGTTGGGTCTGTCCTATAGTAGATGACTTCTGGGCATGCATCTGACTCTATTGATCTGTTTCTTCACTTCCCCAGGGGGTACTGTAGTTCTAAGAACGTTCGATATAGAACCTGTAGGCCAGTGGTTCCCAACCTTTTAGACTAAAGGGTCACAGATATCAGCCCTGAAGGGTCACCAGCTTCCCCCAGTAGCAACCCCTCCCCCTGCCCCCCCATACAAAAGCAGTTTGCCTCTTTGCTCACTGATCTTCGGTTTCCTTGACTGCAGCAAGGAAACCTGACACATTATGCAGTCCTGCATACTCTATCTGGAGCCCAAGGGCAGTGGCTCCCTTCTGAAGTCAGGAGGATAGAAGATCAATGTTCCCCTCCCCTCTCTCTGACTCCAGCAAGGACCATAGGACCTATGGACTTCAGTAGAGTGTTTTGCAGTGTTCATCTCCTATCACTTTGGCTACAGCAAGGAGCCTGCATTGGTCTTTTAGCCCTGTGGAAACACGCTTCACCTGAGTCTTTAAGCAGTGACTCCATCATGTTGCCAACAGGAGGGAAGCTAAGGGCCACTTGGAAAGCCACCAAGAGCTATTTTTGGTCCCCAGGGCACAGCTTGGGAACCACAACTGTAGGTATTTGTCCCTGTCTGAGGGATCAGAGCAGATTCAGTTGTATCCCAGGGCTTGACTTTCGGCAATGGAATGTGCAGTGTGTCCAGGGTGGAAGCTGGAGGCATGTAGGTATGTATTGTGGTCAGTTGGTTTTTGGTACAGGGTGGTGGTAATGTGACCATCCCTTATTCATACTGTAGTGTCCAAGAAGTGGATTTCTTATGTGGCCTGCTCCAAGGTGATGTCGATCATAGGATTGTTGAAATCCCAGTGGAATTCTTCAAGGGACTCTTTCCTGTGGGTCCAGATTCCTGGTGTAATACTGTCAAATGCGGTCCCTGTCTGGTGCAGTGGTCCATAGCAGTCAGTGCATATTTAAAACTGGCCTTAATCTCTGTGACATCTGCTTCTCTCTCTTAAAATGGGGAGTGATAATATTTATCATCTCCCAGAAGTGGTGTGGGCGTTACTTAGTTCACCACATATAGTCATGATGTTCCCTCCAGAATGTGGTCCTGGTGTACTGCTGTGCATCCCCGATCATCCATTACTGGACCCCAACTTACCCTATTTAGCTCGGTGGACCCCCACTTCTGGGTCAGTCCACACCAGGCTCCTCCATGTAATTGGTCCCAGGAAGTGGATGTGTGCTCCCCAGCCACTCAGAGGACAGTCTTCCAACAAGCACCTCTAGCCCTCAGATGACACACTGGAAACTTCCATCTTGCAGGGATCACTGCCCTTCCCAGATACCTGCAAACTCATATACACTGAGTCAGACAGTTTAACAAAGAAACAGAAAATGTAATCAGTATTTGCCCTTTCACACACCCAAAAATTCACACACCTTTAAATAAAATAAACACTAGTTTATTGAGTAAAACATGATTGTAAGTGATTATCTAGCAAATCAATGCATGGTCGATTAACCTGTCTGACATTAACCACTACCAAATAAACGATAAGACGCATTCTAACCTAAAGTTTTCTGTAGTACTCCATTTTCTATCTTACCGACATAGCTGGCTGCTGGTGGTCTTGCAGCTTGGCCTTCCTAGCTATGTGAATAGGTTGAGTCCTTACTTGCAGCTGGAGATGTTTCAAGATGAAGATTCTGTCACAAAAAGCCCCAAACAGTTCAAAGTCACTCCTTTTCAAAACTTCCATAGCCTCCCTTTTCTTGACTGAGGTCATTCACTTTATTCAGAAGGGGCAGGTGATCTTCATCTCTCTTCCCAAGGTGCTACAGACATTTAGCTAGCTTATTGTCATTCTTGTTCTCTGGATGTGTGCTTTCAGCCCAATTGTTTATGAGCTGGGAGACAGCTCTACTTGTCTGCCTCTAGCTGAGCTATGTGAAATACACAGGGACCTGTTTCATGCAGGTGGACATGTATGATGTTTCAGGAAACATGATACAACAGCAATTCAGAGCATATTGTGATCATTCAAAAGGGACCCCCTTGTGTCATGACTGTTTTCCCATTCTGGCACTTTGAGTGCAGAAGGTGGGAGCCTGCAAAAGGCTTTAAAAGCTACTGGCCCTAAAGCCTTTTCTAAAAACTCTAAGGCTACCAATTCTCAGGCCTTGGTATAGCATTGCTGTTGCTACCCAAATGCAAAACCTCTTTGGGAACCCAAGAAGGCACGCTTTGGAATTCCTTCATGTGAGGTATCCTCAATCACTTTTATCCGTCCCTCAGAAGAGTGATTGAGCTCTGGCTGAGATATCAGCTGGAAATGGAACTGAATTCCCCTTTAGGTAGTTGACTGCAGCCTCTGAGGCACGTGCACACAAACCTCCTACCTTTTAGGACACAGAACCAGAGCTTGTTCTTAAGAGGATAGATTTCCTTTAAGGGAAACAGCTACAAAAACAGAGCTGCTTCCCTGAGATTTAACTTGGATAGCTACAGGATAGCGGGGGTGGAGGGGGTGATACGTGGTTATGTCTATACTGGCCAATTAGTCTGGACTACGGAGACTTAGTCCGGACTAATTTGGCCGACGATTACACTAGGCTTTCCCTAGTCCCAAACTAAGAAATTTCTTAGTTTGGACTAGGGAAAGCTTTGTCTGAGCTAGTTATTATTGGGGTTAGTTGAACTTCAGTTCAAACTAGGAATGGGCAAGACCCAAACTAAGCCTTAGTTTGAATTAGAACGTGTGGTTAGTTTGAACTGAAATGTTCCCGGTTAGTTCGAACTAACCTCAAACATCTTAGTTCAGATTTGCAAGTCCGAACTAAATTTGGCTAATGAAGGCTTAGCCCATGTGCCCAGCACAGAGGAATCCAAAAAAGTACTAAAACAAAGAAATAATTTGAAAGCATCTAGCTGAACTGTTCTACTCGTGTGGAAGGTTACAGATTTAATGTCGTCTTAGACATGGATGCCACTTGATTCTCCCTGTCTGGCTTTCTTGGGATTCTTACCAGTCCTTCCAGGAGCTCTGTGGCCACCAAATGGGATCCAGGAAAAAGGAAGGGCTGCTCTTCCAATTCAAAAACCTATACTCTGGTTCTATTGGCTCTCCTGGGACTTCTCTAGGACATTGTCTATGGTGTAAACCCCTTCCCCCAAGGATACTACACCTTGCATGGCATGTTTGGCATCAACCCATACAATAACGTCACAAAGGTGAAGAAAAAAAGCCAGGGGAGGGGGGAGACATCCCCTGACAACCATGTCTATTATTCATAGTTTCCAAAGCCAGAAGGGGCCATTGTGATCATTATAATTCCCCATTTTAAAGATAAATAAACTGAAGTGCAATGAGGTTAAATGACCTGCTTTCAGTTGTGCAGTCACTGGCCAAGTCAGGTGTGAATCCAAGAGTTCAGACGCTTAGTTCTGTGCACAAACCTTTTCTTACCTTTTATTTGCAGTTGCTTGGTGGGTTTATTTTGCAAAGATGTAAAAGACAAAAACTTAAACAGCTTAAAAAATATTGCTCTGAGTACTGGAGGAGAGAACCTTATAACTTAACCTGGGAACACAAATGTAATTTGATAGCTCAAGATGGCATTTGCTTGGCTAGATTTACATTTCCAGTTCACTTGTGAAACCTAGCCTCCTCCAACATGGTTTTTGAAACCTATCTTCAAAGGCTTTGGAGAACATATGAAAAAATAATTTTTAATTAAACTTCTGATTAAAAACAAAATTGGACACAAGAATTACACCTTTGAATTGTTGCAGATGTGCAATACTTTTTGTTACCATTTCTTTAACAACCAACCAACAAACAAACAAACAAAAAGATGGTCCCTGAATATCCAGGGCAGCATTGTGCAAACAACCTGTGAAGTGCAAAATACATTCTGTGAGGTGGGGGAAGCTCTGAACAGGAGGAATTCAAAGCAAAGTACATGAAGCCATTTCCACTCCCCCACACCCACCTTAGATGGTTTCATCATTGAGGACATAAAAGCCACTTACGGTGCCTGAATGCATATTTACAAAATGAAAAGAGGCTCTGTCAATAAAAAACAGCCTGAACTACAGCTCTGCTTGGCCTTTGATGCTACTGATGAATCCAGTTCCCAAGTGCACCTGGACATCTGTAATGTCTCCAGCTGCTTTTGAAGACCTGGGTTTCCTGGCATGCATTTGGCTGATGTGGTAGTTTTATTTCTGCTGCTGAAGCTTTCAGGGAGAAAAATGGAGGCTTTCCTTTAATAATCAGGAGGTAGTGTTGATTTACTGCAGATTTCTCAGCAGGGTGACAACAATGTGCAGCACTTTCTCCACAATTGTATGTATTCAATGAATTAACTGTGAAGGCTCTCTTACACATCACTGTCCCACAAATTGTGCTCTGTTAAATGGAGGGAAATGTGTCCTCCTGTGGTTTTTCTGTGTGAAGTTCTGTATTTGGGATAAGGCTGCCATTGTGTGGCTGATATGGGTGGATAGAAAATGACTAAATAGTCACCGTAATTTAAAGTAGTAAAGTATCAGCTCCTTGCCAGCTGCCAAACCAAAGAAGAACCATCTTCCTGAACATAGCAAGCATAAACTTGCTACTGAAAAGCTTCTCTACATTGGTTTTTGCCAGCGAGAGATGTAAACTGTGTGCAGTGCCATTGTTCCTCATCAGGGTGGCCAGAGACAGAACTCAAATGGGCTGTAGGGACATTGACGGCCATCAGTCAAATTAAAGGCAAAATTCTGCTCAAATACACACACACACTAAATAGTCATCCAGTTTTAACTCAGATACACATTTTATCCAGGGCTAACTACACAGTGGAGTTACCAGAATACTTCCCCATTCGGAAAGAAGGTTCCCTATCAGGAGGGAACAATTCCAGAGTCGGGCTCTGCTCTGTGTATCAGAGAGTGCAGAATTTTACCTGATCAGAAATTTAAGGGTCTCTAGCCTTCCCTGGGAATTGCCCTTTGCCATGAAGGAGAGGCTTGTGTGTTATAATGACCTTAGTGCTATGTCACTGAGAGTTTGAACTCCTGGTTGGGTCCTTCAAATTGGCTAGGTCAAATGATAGGACTTAAGTGAAAAAGCTGCTCAGACTCCAGAGGTCCCCTAGGTGAGGAGTGAAGTGAATGGTGCCTTTTTAAATAGGAAGGCAGGAGGTGGGGGAAATCAAAATTCCATGAAAAGCCAGGGTGAGACAAAGTGGGCTCCCACTCAGTGGAAGAGAGAGAGTTGATACATCTAGGATTTGAAAAGACCAGATGTGGAGGGAGGAGCTGTATGCTTTAAGATTCTTTGTTCTGAAGGTCCATCAAGGAAGTTCCTGTCCCCTTCTTTCCCCATATAATGTATAAATGTGTTAGGAAGGGCTATGGTGCAGGTTTCTTCTCTTAGCACCTTAGGCAGTTCCAGAAACTAACTAGTACTTGCATTTGTATTTAGGAGAGGGGAAGAAATGAAGTCTAGGGATTCAAATGAATGCTTTGTCTGAGCCTGAAAAAGAGGGGGTAGACAAGAACTCAGCTAGCAGTATTCCTTCCTCCACGACTGGAGCCATCCACTGTTCTTCATTCTTGGAGTAGTAAACACAATGAGAGAGTGCATTATTTGACTATCTTTAGGCAACAGAGCTCAGGAAACCTCCTCACCCCTTTCCTTATGGCTGATTATTACTTCTGAAGGGAGCAGTGGTGTAGAAGCAGCAGCATTTGCTCAGGACTGCACCTTCTCCATGCATGCATGAAGGGGTTACAGAAGCTAGATGTTCGGCACTGATGTATGCTTTTGAGTCTCTGGAGGGAGCTTCTGTAAAGTTCAGGAGCTGACTTGCCTCTCTGCACACATGGCTTTCCTGCCATGACGTGCCCCAGCCTCCAATCCTTAAGAGTCTCTTGTTTCTCTTAAACAAAAGCTAGTAAAGGTCAGCGAAGTCTGCTGGAATATTTAGGCTGAAACTTGTAAAGATTTGATGAGAAACCAGGGTAAGTCTGGGTCCCCCGCATCTCAGACCAGTGCCATGACCTCTCTCTCTCTTTCCCCAGTGAAAACTGAATTGAAACCAATGCATCACCATGCAGCGTATCAGCTTCCTCGTGTACCACTTCACAGAAAGAACATGGCTTGTGAAGAAATAAATAGCTTTAAATATAAATATCTATGTAGAGAGAGTAATGCTTGCAGATTAGCGTCCCATTTTGCTGTCAATATGCATTAATTGAAGGTTGAACCAGCTAATCTATTAAATCTATTGCTGTGGCAATCAGAACACTTATGCTTTAAAAAGAAAAGGATTTTTGCCTGTTAATTACACACACAGACATTCTGCAGTGTGAAACCCACATGCAATTTAGATTAAATCAGCAGACAAATTTGATAACATGTTGCTTTTTATTGAGCCAACAAACCAGAAAACCCTGTCTTTAGGAGCTGGCAGCTAAGCTTTGGGAAACAACAAGGGTTGGCTCTGCAAAGACCCACCTGCTGGAATGGATATTCTCAGGCAAGGATCCAAAACCACTAGTGAGGGGGAAATGCTGCTGTCAGTTGCCACCTGCAAACAAGTTTTTTTGTTGTGGAAATGATTTCCCTGCTGCCTTCCACTCTCCTGAGATTGTTGTATTTCTATTGCTATGGCTTTAGGAGTGTGAAGGCCTAGCAGGAATGAAGCAATGCATTATGGAAGGCCCTTGGAGTGTGATTAAAATCTAGGCTGCACTCTGGAGCCTGGTTTCATCTTGGATTTCTGGGGCACTACTGTAGAATAAATATGTAATAACTGTAAACAGTTCAGTGTGAACCATTAATTTCACAGGGAAATTACCTCCCATCTTTGAGGGAAGCTGGTTTCTTTATTTTCATTCTGCCACACTATTTAAAACTCATGGAGATGCTTATCTGGTTAGTTTGCTTCTCATCAGGATAACACAAGCATCTTTCTAAGTTGGAGTTCCTGCCATGCTGTGGGGCATAATTGGGAAAAGCCAAGTTTCTGCAGAATAATTTCCTCCACTCCCACATATATTTGGATATTTTTCTCCATAAATAACCTTTTGAGGTTGTTTCTTCACTTTGGTCAAATGATAAACCTCTGAAAAAGTAATCTTTCCCCTGCCATTTTCTGATATTTTCTTCTCCCCTTCCCTCACCACTACCCAATTGCAGTTCCCACCAGGGGGTCTTGGACTGCCTCAGTGGAAATGCTGACTGCTGAATGACTGCTGTCGGGCATACACTGATTTTAGTATGATAACCAGTGGTTGTACTTGCTCTTTGAGACTGATTATTAGCATGTGGGGGTGGCTGGGGGGAGAAAAATTCTGGGAAACACTGAAATTGGAGAATCTAGTGGTTGTACAGCCAGGAATCCATCCCAAGATTGGCGCACCAGAAGTGGGCACACCAGAAGTGGTGTACAGCACTGATGGTGTTCCTCTATCTGTGACTCAAGCAGCAAGCGGGTCTGTTTGTCTGGCATCCCAGCAAGAAGTCAAAGGAAGAGTCATGGGAGCAGAGGGGTCAGAGGGGTTGGCTTATGGGGGTCTCATTGAATGGGGGAGTGCTCTAGCCAGTGGGCTATAAAATCATTCTTATGGTTGTCCGGCCTCAATGATTGTTGAGATATTTAGCCACATTGGGATAGTTTCAGTGGGAGAGATTGAAGTCCCATGTTTCCTATTACCCAAATGACAGAGCACTCACATGAGAAATGGCAGATCCCCCAGGTGGAGGAGGGATTTGAACGGGATTCCCTGCATCCAAGGTGACTACCCAAACCACTGGGAAAAGATTTGAGGGAAGCCCCTTCCCTGCTCAGCAGCCATTAAGTGAACTCTCTTGACAGGCCCAATTCTGTAGGTGCTTTCTGAGCATGCCCTGCATGCAATGAAAGTGGTCAAATGCCTGTCTTTGCCCCAGCTCATGAGCTGCCCTGGGGCTTAGGGAGGAAGAAAGTGTCTAGATGCCTAGAGGGACACAGCAGTGCACATGAGGCAGACACAGGCACTGAGGGACCTTTTACTACAAAGATGGAGGTGGCAAGTGGGTTTAGGCACCTACGGGGTTCAGGCAGGTGTGCATTGCTGTGGTGCTGAACCTGTGGTGCCGATGTCTAACGTCCTGTATGTATCCAGGCCTTGGTCTCTCCTGTGCCTTGGTTCTCATCTGTAAAATGGGGCCCTCTAGGGTGCCATCAAGATAAATTCTGTTAAGATTGGCTGGCCAGATGCTATGGTGATGCAATCCAGATAAGTAACATTGATGGGTGCAATTGTGTGCCCTGGGGAGGGCAGACTGTTTTTCTATTACAGGTCCACTGAATTATCCTCCTCCATGCTAAATTTTGCTCATACATCACAATCCACAGTCATTAATGTAGAAGAATCAAGTGCAGGTAATGAGACATAGATGAGCAATGATAGAAAGTGTTGATTAATTTAATTAGAAGGGAACCTAGTTCTTAAGGACTCCTTAGAACTGTCACAATGTGTCTCCATTCACCTGCAGTGAGTAGACAATGGTGGAAAAATCAACCCATTAAACTAGCCCTATAATTAACTCAAATTATATTTGTTGAAATGTGAAGCCATAATTCAGCAGGTCAGACATTAAGATGATTCAACAGCATTAGATCCTTTGCAGGATGTTTTTCTGCTGACACCCCAGCAGCCAAACACTGCAGAGGGAAGATTCAGGAACTGTTATTAAATACATGGATTTTGTTCTAGGTGCTGGAATAGGGCTGGACACAATGTTGTAGCATTGAGATCCAAACCCTTCTTTCTAAGGCAGCAACAAAGTTCAGGTTTCCTCATTCTGATTGTGAAAACACTTTGCATCTTGAACAAACAACTAACACAATCAGTGGAAAGCTTCCCATGGACCTAGTGGGCTCTGGATCAGGCTCTCTCTTTTTTTCTGTAAGTGTATTGTGCTTTTGGGGAGGATACACTCTAGGTTTTGTGCATAACAAAAATTGGAATCCAGCTTTAAGCATATTGACTATGATTATAGAAATACAATGGACGTCTCCCGAATAATAAAAGTAACAATGTTTGTTTAATTCTAAGCATTGATGAAACAGCCACAATTCAGAGCAGTCTATCTCCTGTCGCCCTCCCTTTCTTCCCTCCCCACCCCCACCAGTATACCCAGTAAAACACTCCTATGCTTGCTTTACATGAGTCTTCCTCTAGGGTTGCCACAGGAAATTTGGCATTGAGGGACCTAATTTCTGTTGGAGCTCGAATATTTAAGGCCTGTATTCAGTGCTTAATTTGTGCTAAGACTTATCAGCACTGACCCCAGCACCTCTGGGCTTGACAGTTTATAGGGCCAGCACCTCTGGTCTTACAGTATCAGTTATGAAAATAAAAAAACATTGTTAGAAACCTGGTCCCTGATGGCTAGAGGCCTGTCACCTCTTCCATTACAAATTAAGCACTGCCTGCATCTCATTTTTAAGTGTAGCTATTTTCATGGATGCCTGCTCACTCCACATAGTTTGTCCATTGGTTTGTAGTTGTGATAAACTGAGGTGCCAGGATAGGAATGAAAAGTAACACAGGTGCTGCTATGCTTGATGACTTTTCATTCAGTTTGTACAGAGATAACTCATTGGCTAAGCGTCTTTTAGCTAAACACCATGTGCAGTTCCTCAGGAACACAACTGCCAGACTGGATCAGACTCATGGTCCCTCCAGTGTGGTATCTGATTCAGAAAGTGGCCTTTTACAACTGCTTCAAAGGAAAGTGCAAAAAGCCCTGCAGTTCTGGGATATTTTTCCCCCAGGGGCAGTTTCTTCCTATCTCCCCCACATCAGTTAGCAGTTGAAGACTGAGGATTCATTTTTCTTCCCAAATACTTATGTAAAAATACTTTATAATTTACTGTCAGGGAGATAGTAGGGGATATACAAGGGAGATTTAGGTTGCATACTATGAAAACTTTTTCTAACTTTAAAGGTAACTGAGGGCAGGTCTACCCTGCCCACCATTTTTGGCAGCAGTCAAAGGGAGATATGCTAGACTTTGTTACATCAGACACGTCCACTGGGCTGAGTTGAAGGGAGACACCTCCCTTTGACTCAGTACTACTCCAGTTGCTGGGGTTGTGTTCAGGAATCAATTTCCTGATTGACTGAGTGAAAAATCGATCTGACAGTGGTAGATTTACTGCCATTAGTGAAGACAAACCCTAAGATCTGAAATGGACTTCCAAGAAAGATGTGAAATCCCAGTCATTGGGGGGTTTTAAGAATAGGTCTAGTGAACAGCTGTCAAGGATAATCTAGGCATATTTGGTTCTCTCAGGGTGGAAGGGCTGGATTGGTGACCTGTGATGATCTCCTTTTCCAGCCCAACATTTGTATGATTGTTATTTTGCGGCTCTCCTGATCCCTGTCAAAATCCCAAAAGCAAGAGGCACAGCCTCCTCAACTATCCCGCATTCTCTGGGTTAATTTCATTTCATGGTGTGGCCTTAGTTCCCATCTTGACTGTCTAGAGATTCTAGTGATGGATTTGCACTACCAAAAATCCCCCTTGAGCTGCTCTGTAAGACAAGCATAGTTCAAGAGTAAGTCCAAGAGGGTGAGATAGGAAGCAAACTAATGACTTATTGGGTCCTCATTAATAGTGTGATTCTGACCAAGAAGCTCCTCCCCCAGTATAATTACCACTACTTAGCAGCTGTGAGTGCAGAAAGAAAAAATAACCTGTGGTTTTAAGACACTCAGTCAGCTCCTTGCAAGGTATAGACAGCATCCAAGTTCTGCATTCCCCTGGATTGGGAGAAGATGTACTTACCAAAGAGTTCTTAAGAGATTATTGAGGAACTAATCTGAAATATATCCATAGACCAAATCCCTTGACCCTTTATTTCCTGGTTCTTCTCTTGACAGTCAAAATACAACTGAACATTTTCAGCATTTGAGTTCTTGTACAAATGTTTCTTCTATACTTGATGTTCATTGGGTGGCCTTCAAGTGAAAGAGTTTGTTGTCTCAGACCAAGCCCCTTGGGTCAGATGTCAACATCCCAACAGACATCATAACATAGAGATTGACCCCTCCTCTCATCCAAGTACGATTGAGGCTGGGTGAGCATTTGAAAGATCTTTCTCACAATCCCTGTTCCATCTGTTCTGTGATGAATAGATGTGCATTAGGCTGCTATTCAGACACACTTCACCAGCTAAATGTTTAGCCACAAAAAATTAAGGAAAAAATCCAGGTTAAAAATATTGCTGTACATTGCATCCTAAATGCTAACTATGTTAGCATGCAGTGTTCTCATAGCTGTGTCATTGTCAAGATATTAGCAAGGCAAGATGGGTGAGATTTTTATTGGACTGATTTCTTTTGGTGAGAGAGACAAGTTTTCAAGACACCCACAGCTCTTCTTAGATATTGCCACTTAAGTCATTATCTTGTTGCTGAGTCTGACCCAGATACATGAGTAATGATTGGATCATGGTGTCTGATCAGCTGTTTATTGCAGATTTTCAGAAACATGCTGCTTTATGCTGGGCATCACTGGACACAGATGCCAGGTGTTCCTCCATCAAAAATAGCATGAATGTGCTTCTACATGTAATTTTCACATTTAAGAAAGTGCAGCTTTTGGAAACCACATGGCTACAGATGGTTGGGCATTTGAAAACTTTTTTAAAATGCTGATTTGACAAAACTAAAATTGTTTGCAGAAAAGGATCAGTTTTGATGAATTTTCTTACTGGAAAAAAATTGGGGAGGGCATGAATCTGTCAAAATGTCCGGTTAAACATTTGCAAAACAAGATGCAAAAGGCAGGTTTTCTAACCTGAGAAATGCCTTCAAAACAAACAACTCTCAGGAAATAAAATTGCAATTTTGCAATTATGTGATGGATCCGGGTATAGTGGTCCCCATTAAAATATTTACAAACACCTTTCAAAATACTTAGGGCTACCATGACAGTCTTTCCTATCAATTTCCAAAGGGATAGCCATGTTAGTCTAGTCCAGAAAAAAAAACAACAAAAAAAAAACCAACAAAAAAACCCAAAAAAACCAAGGATTTGTGTGCCACTTAAAGACTAACAGATTTATTTTTCACATGAGCTTTCATGGGAGAAAATCCCACTTCATCAGATGCTTCAAAGATGGGTGAACTTACAGAATGGAATGAAAATAAATGCAAGGGTGTGTAAAACATAGGATCAGGTCATACAGTAACAGCAAATCAGAGCAGTTGTTAGGTTTAAACTCTGGGAAGCCTGAAGTCAAATTACCTTTCGTAATGGGAAAAGAACCCATGGTCTCGATTCAATCCTGCTTTCACAGAATTTAATTTGCATACTAATTCGAGTTCAGCTGTTTCTCTTTGAAGTCTTGATGTCCCAGTCACATCTCTGACAATGGTCGTTAACAAATCATTTATCGAGTGATTAGAAAGATGGAAGTGCTCAGCAACTGGTTTTTTTTGTTTTGTGATTTCTGATATCAGTTCTATCTTCATTTATTCTTTTGCGCAGGGGTTGTCCTGTTTCTCCAATGCATAAGGTGTTGGGGCATTTCCAGCACATGATGGCATAGATCACATTAGTAGATGAGCAGGTAAATGAGCCTTTGATGGAGCAGCAGGCTTGATTAGGACCTATGATAATATCTATTGTGCAGATATGTGGGCAGACTTGGCAGTGTGGTTTGTTGCAGGGGTGTGTGCCTGCTTTAATGTTTCTGTTGTTAGATCTGTAGTTGCTGGTGAGTATCTGTTTAAGATTGGGTGGCTGTCTGTAGGCAAGGAGAAGTCTGTCTCCCAAGGCTTGAGAGAGTGATGGATTATCTTTTAGAATAGGCTGTAGGTCCTTAATGATCTGTTGCAGAGGTCTGACTTGAGGGTTGTATGTGGTGACTAGTGGTGTTCTGTTGTTTTCTTTCTCGGGCTTCTCCTGTAGTAGATGACTTTGGGGTACCCGTCTAGCTCTGTCAATTTTGTTTTCTTACTTCCCCAGCTGGGTACTATAGTTTTAAGATGCTTGATAGAGACCCTCAAAATGTCTGTCTCTGTCTGAGGGATCAGAGCAAATGCAGTTACATCTTATGGCTTGGCTGTAGACAATGGATCGTGTGGTGTGTTTAGGATGGAAGCTCAAGGGATGTAGGAAACTATACCGATCAGTAGGTTTTTGGTACAGGGTGGTGTTGATGTGTCTACCCCTGATTTGTACTGTAGAGTCGAAAAAGTGGATCTCCTGTGCGGAGTGTTCCAGGCTTAATTTGATAGTGGAGTGGAAATTGTTGAAATCTCTGTGAAAATCTTCAGTAGCATCCCTGCCATGGGTCCAGATGATGAAGATGTCATCAATGTAGCATAGGTAAAGAAGAGGTGTTTTGGGATGAGACTTGAGGAAACATTGTTCTAAGTTGCCCATAAAGATGTCGGCATATTGTGGGGCCATGCGGGTGCCCCTAGCAGTGCCACTGACTTGGAGGTATAAATTAAATCTGAAATGGTTGTGGGTGAGCACAAAGTCACAAAGTTCAGTCACAAGCTGTGCTGTGGCATCATCTGGGATGGTTCTTCTAATAGCTTGTAATCCATCCTTGTGTGGGATGTTGGTGTAAAGAGTTTCTACATCCATAGTGGCCAGAATGGTGTTTTCTGGAAGCTCACCAATGGACTGTATTTTCCTCAGGAAGTCTGTGGTACCTCAAAGATAGCTAGGGATCAAATAATATCTAGTAATTAGGCTTACTGTTCACCTTCAAAAACCTTTACAGAAATTCACAAGATCAAAGCAGCCTTTGAAGGGCTTGCAGTCAGCTTTATCATTGCCCATTTTAAAGATGGGGTAACTGAGACACCAAGAAGTGAAGGGAGTTGTCCAAGGTAACACAAAAAATTTTGTGCTGTATTAGACACTAAAACTCAATATCTATTCCTTAGGCCTGTAATCAGATTATTCTGTTTCTCAGGGGATAAACTATAATTTGGTGGACCCTGGACCTCTCCTAAATTCGTGGGCCACCCTCACACTAGTGTGGGCCCCCTTGTGTACCCCAGCTCCCACCCCCCACATGCCTGCCCCCCACCCCAGCTCCTGCCCCCCATGCCTGGCCACCACCCTAGTTCCAGCCGCGCCCCAGCTCCTGCCCCCCCATACTTATCCCCCACTGCAGCTCCTGCCCCCCATGTCTACTGCCCCCTTTCCTGGTTGCCATGGGGAGGGGCCCAGAGGCTCTGAGCATGCTCAGTGAGACCAGACTTTGGCCTAGAGCCTGGTCTCACTGAGCATGCTCAGAGCAACAAGGCTGGGGGGTGGAGTTTTTAGAACTCCTTGTCCTGCCCAATGCAGTGGAACACCGTTCCAGGGCCTGCTATTTTTAGGGGCTTACCGTTTTGGCCCCTAAAAATTGAAAATGGAGCCAGAATGCTGCATTCTCGGCCCTACTATTTTTAAATGGTGGGCCCTGGAATGCGGCATTCTGGCTCCATTTTCTATTTTTAGGGGTCCCAGAACACTGAGCTCTTAAAAATAGTGGGCCCCAGAATGAAATTCTGCTGCATTCTGCCCTACTTTAAGCCCTGCTGTTTCTCTTTCTTGGCCTGTGTGCCTTAGTTCTGCTTTTAGCTGTACGTAGAACCATATGGATTATCACCAATTAATTTGTCACTTTGGATTTATATGGACATGGAGGATACCAGAATTTGGTGAATGTCTGGAACACTGTTGGTAACACCAAACAAATAGCTAATGGCATCTGCCATCTTAGCCTTCCTTGTTGGTCTGTTATTCATTCCCAGGATGTTGTTTTTCTTTCTCATGGATGAACACAGTGCTTGGCAGGAAGTTTTGTTGTTTCAAGATTTAATTCTATTTCCTTTTATGTAAAATCCCTGGAAGTCTCTGATAACTGAAGGTGGAAAAGAACATGAATATCACCTTGAGCTCCCAGGAACTACTGTGGGGAACTGTAGCCTTTCCAACAGAAACACTGAGATAAGAAAACTTTACATACAAAACTTTGCAAAATAATATTGCTTAAGCTCAGACTACCTTAATTATTTCAAAGGCATTAATACTGGGGAACTTAAATGGGAGCAGTTATTTACATGAAGTTTATCCCCTCTTTCTATGATCTTCCAACCTTTGAATGTCCCCTGTTTCCATCTATTCACCCAACTATTTATCCTTAACTTCACCTGCCATTAAAGGAGAACTGAACATAGCTCTTCAAGCCATTGCTGGCTCATTCATTCTTGACGCTACTTCCTTCTGGAACTTGGCTCCAAGCTACATTTGACCTTGTGATTTATTTCAGATTTGTCCTGGGCTAACACGTTTATTCTTGCAAAAGGTCTTATGGAACAGAGATGATCAACAAATTTGGATCAAACTTTATCTAAAGCAAAATGTTATATGGAAATGTATTGATTCTGATGAAAATTTCACTGGGAATGTTTGTAAAATCTATGATCCAGTGTGCGGGAACAGAGAGGGAGTTCGAATAGCCTGGCATTTAAGACACTCATGGGATGTATGAGATATAGGTTCAGTATCCGCTCTACAAGCAAGGAGTCCTATGGCACTTAGACTAACATATTTATTATTCACATTTGTTCGTCTTTAAGTGCCATAGGATTCCTTGTTTGTTTTGCTGAACTAGACTAACATGGCTACCCCTTTGGAACTTGGCAATATCTGCTCTGAATCCCATTTGATTCCAGTAGCTGGCAGGTGCCTAAATACTTTTTGAGGATCTGGGGTACTGCCTGTATTTTCTCTTTCAACAGTGTATCTTTCTTGTTGATTTAGACCAGGGATCAGCAACCCAAAAGATAAGAGCCATTTTTAAAAATTCCTTCAATAACCAAGTGTTTTGAGAGGTACAATGGATGCACCCTTCTTGTGGTGGGTGGAGGGAACTGGGCCAGGGTGCCTGCCACAGGGTCCCACGTGATGGAGCGGAGCCCAGAGCCTGGTGCAGGCCACTTACAGTGCACCCAGTGGTGGGGGGTGGGGAGGCAGAGCAGGGGATCAGCAACACAGGCTCAGTGAGCCACCTATGGCTCCCTGAGGGTCCCCTTCTGGCTCCCTGGCAATCTCCTCCAGGGAGCCAGCTATGTTCTGGGGACTCCCAGCTGGCCCCAGCATTGGGACTAAATAACAGGGCTCACAGATGGTGCAAAACTCCCACTTTCAGGGTGCTGGAGTTGCCCCCCCCCCCACCAGAACCACATAAGCCGGAAGCAGCCCAGCTCCCATGCCATGGTCCCTACCACTGTCAGGGGGAGTGCGCTCCCTCCATCCCTCCCTCCGCTGGTGGGGAGGAGCAATACTGCTTCACCTGCCCCCAGCCAGCCATCCCTCCCAAGAGCGGCCAGCAGAGGGCTGCAGCTTGCGGAGGTGGGGTCCTGGAATGGCCCCTCCACGGAGTTCAGGCCGCTTCGACCTGGCCACTCCAGGCCTGAACAGAGGCTGCCTCACCCCCAGGCCCTGGATTGGGTCCATTCAGCCCTGGGATGGCCGAATTGAAGCGGTCTTAACTCCACGGAGGGGCTGTTCCAGGGCCCCACTTCCACAAACTGCCACTCTCTGCCAGCTGCTCCTGGGAGGGGTGGCTGGCTGGGGGTAAGTAGGGCAGCACTGCTCCGCCTCGCCAGCAGAGGGAGGAAAGGAGGGAGCGCGCACCGCCCGCACTCACACCCCAGCTAGCGTTAGGGGCTGTGGCGCAGCTGCTAGGCTGGCTCGGGCTCATGTGGTTGTGGTGGGAGGATGAAGGGAAATGGCTCTTCTGTTCTGTTGGGTTGCTGACCCCTGCACAAGGGGATAGCCAAAGAATCACATGTGACCCAGGGCTCTGGGTTGCAGACTCCTGATTTATACTATAAGCTTTTTGCAGCAAAGGCTTTTGCTACATGTCTGTCTAGCACAATGGGGCCTCAGTCTCAGCTGGTTCCATTTGGCCCTACTACAATACGATCAGATAACTACATTAAGAGTTAATGCAACGCACTCTTTCCCATTCCAATGGGCTTGCTGTATGGGGAGAGTGCTCCCGCCCTGTATGACACAGGACTAAGGGCAGAGTCCTTTCCACTGCAGTCCATTAGCAAACAAGCCTGACTAACTGATTTCCTTTGTAGTACTTCAAACAATGCTGCCAATTGAGAGTTTGTATTGCTGCACTCTTCCTCTAACTGAATTGTGTGGAGTCTGAGGTACAGCTACCTGGCACGACTGCTAGACTCCAATTCTGTAGTCAAACTAGGGAAGATGCTTTTTTCATTCCAGGTCAACATGACTGCATCAGGCATTTGATTTATCCGCGTGGCTCTAACGCTCACAGTTGAAGGTTGATAAGCTGAGTAAATTAAAGAATTCTAATAAATAAAATGATAAAGATGCAGGCAGGATCTGGACTTGGAAGAGGCAGCTTACTGGCAATTTTGCATGCTCACGCTTCATTGTCTGCCTAGTTATTAAACATTGACTTAATTTACAGCTGCCTTGATGACATATGCCCAATAAAAGGACGGGGTAGCATGTGAGAGCAGAATTGCCAATTCCAAAAGAACAGAGAAAACAGCTGTTCCCTAAACATTCCTGATGTTTAATATAACAAATGACTAAATGACCTAGTCAGCATGTCCCAGCCCATGGCATAAATCTGTATAAAGGTAATCTAAGTTTAAGAGAAATATAGTTAATAATCATGAATTCTGTCCTGCTTGTATCCAATTGTTCTAGTATTTCCTTCCCCCTGCCTGAACATACACAATTCCCATAGCACTGATGGTGGTTGCCCATGAAAGGAAATTAATCTGTTAAGTGAAACCAGTGTTATGGTGTTACATGGGAATTCATGTCACTGAGCACTCATTATCCATGGGCAGCATTTATATGTGGTGAATTTCAGCATCAGAATGCAAGACTTAGTTGCAGTTACAGTACTTCAGCTGGACTCCAACTTGCTCTCAGAAGTTTTGATCCTATAAAAAGTGAAGTGGAGTGAAGTGCAGTCCAAAGGAACTAGGAAGGATCAAACTTTTGAAATATCTATCTGCAATTACAATATGTGTAGGTCAACAACTATAGCTGAAGGCAAGCCCACACAATGGGGGAAGAGGAAGCAGACCATTGTTATAACAGCCAACACTTCTGTTCTGCCTTTCTCCTAAAGACTGCAAACAATTAATATGCCTTATTGTGACAGACTGCTTCCCAGATCGGTCTGGTGTGTCACTGTAACCCATCACCCTAATTCCCACTCCTAAACCACAATTTGCCCTGCTTTGCCAAGTGACCGAGTGGTCATTCCTGAGTCAATCCACTCCAGCCTCATATGCGACCAGTCCCAAGCAGTGGGTGTATGTCCTCTGGCTACTCTTGGGATCGTCCTCAAGCAAGCACCCCTGGCCCTAGATGCCACCATGGGAGCCACTGTCTACAGAGACTGGAACCCACTCCCAATCACCATACACTCAAGTCCGTCCATTTTACAAAGAAATGGATCATGCCCAGCCTTCCTCACTCACATCCTCTAAAGCCCACACAGGTTTAGATAAAACTACTAGTTTATTGATCAGATTATTAAGTGAGAATATGGCCAATCATTGCAGAATCACAATAGAAATGAGTCAAGAAAGACTACAAAGAAATAAAAGGTAAAACATGCATACTAACCTAATATATCTACCTAAACTGACCACATAGTACAAGTTTATGCTCAGGGTGTTTGTCTACCAGATGTTTGTCCAGCCAGTCTGTGCCTGAGGCCAAGAAGGGCCCAGATCTTGCTTGAAGCTGTTTCAAGATGGAGATTCCCAGGCAAAAAGCCCCAAATCCCTTCAAGTGTCTGTCTTTGTTTTCACTCCCCCACACCCCTCCCCTTCTGGACAGAAGTGATCTTTGTCCGGTCTGAGCTACCTCAATTAGCATATCTTTGTTGCCTTCTCCAGGTACTTGTTTGCTCAGAGCTGTGACTTTTTATGTGTTGCTAGGAGAGAGTTCTGTCTCCCAGCCACTTCAGTTGGCATAAAAATGTATGATCACTGTGCATAAATGAACAGAAAAATCATATAGCTCATAACCCAGGGTGCACAGATATGCACCCCGTGACACTTATGTACTGATGTACAGATTACAGCCCTGTTAATAGAAACTGGGTGATAGCCCTTGTCACTTATAGTTTTCTGCATTGCTGGAGCCTTTAGAGCCCACCAGAGGCATAGTATGTGTATGGAGTGGGGCTTGGCATACTGTGTAAATTTAAAAAAATATTAATTGATCCCAGCATACCTGTATGAATCTGTATGTAGTAAAATAACACAACGGGCTCCATTGAGAGAACTTATGCAGGAAAGAATTACTTACAGGGCCAGGTTCTCAATAGATGGAGCTAACTGTCAATGGCATACAGCTATCTTTTGGGGTGCATGGTGACAGCTGTTTGTAAATGCACTGCAACAGCAGGCAGTGGCTTGGGTTAGAAAGTGAAGAGCAAAGTCTCCAGCTGAAATGTTGAAGGAGATAAGAAGACAGAATGCAGTTACTGGAGTTGCAAGCGGCACTTCAGCTCTCAGGAGAAGAGGCTAAGGATTTTTAGTGGCTAAATTTTTATGGAAAGTAATAAATGTCATCTGACAATATAATACTGCACTCTCACTTAATGACTGAAATTCATAAAGCTAACTCTTTGTCTTCACATTATGGCTAACCATGTGTCTTCCCAGCAACCACAGCTTTGTTGTTGCAGAGTTGTGACTCATTGATGACAAACTAATGACAGAGGAAATATGAAGTGGAGAAGATGAGCTCTCCTTCTGGCTTTGGCCCCGGGCAAGATATCAAATGGTCAGTCACATAGGAGGGAAATCAGAGGAATCCTCACAAGTACTGACTTTCCTGAGAACAAACGCTCATAGCTGGTGCAAAATCCCCATTAACTCCTTCTATAAACAACAGTCATACATGTCAGGTTGTGACTTGGTCTATGCACCTGCACAAGTGAGGCTTCTGTGCAGCCTGACTGAACCTTGGGGCCTGGTGCCCTTGGGTAAAAAGTCTGTCTGTATCGCCTTCCCAGGAGTGTGAAGGAAGTTGATGGAGAGAAGTGGGAAATTGAGTAGAACCTCATCTTCAAACCCTGTAACTGTGCTGGTGTGAGCTGTAGTCATTTATTTCAGGGGTAGGACAACAGTGATCTATTGCCCTTTTAGATGGAATTGAGACTCATGTAGTGTCTCCAAATCATGATACCTGACAGGTTTGCTCCTGGGGTGCTGCAGTTTACACAGAATCCCTTATTTGAAATCCCGATTAAAATTGCATGTTAAACCTTAAAGAATAGATACAAATAGTAAATCATAGAGGTTCTGGCTTCAATGGAGATACACTGGAGAACCAGGGTAGTGGGTTAGGGCCTGGATTTGTTTTTCTAAATCCTATAACACTGGTTCTTAATTCTTGCTTAGAATGGAAGGGTAGTCTGGGGTTAGGCGTGCTGGCTTGGGACACGTGGGTAAATTACTTGCTCCATCAGATGTCTGTGTGATCTTGTATAAGATCATCTTGGGTATGTTCTTAAGTTATTTTGTTTCTTTGTGTCTCAGTTTCCCATCTGTGAAGTGGTATTAATGGCATTGCCCTACCACACTGGGGTACTATGAGGATAAACACATTAAGATTGTGAGTTTTCACTATGATTGTCCCGGGAGCTGTGGAAATATAATGGTTAGTTTAATGTTTAAACCTTGATGTGGGTTGAATGAAAACCTCACTGAAAGGTGAACATGCCTTTCACTTAAGATCATTGTGAGATAGATAAGGGGCGAATGCTAAAACTTAAGACCAAAGAGAGTAAGTCCATGTTGTGATAAAAATAATTAACAGCAACGAGACCCTGGGTCAGCTGACAGAGGCCTATGGGATTTGGGCTGCTGGGATAAAAGTTGCAATGTAGACATTCCCCCTGAACCAAAGACACTCCCTCTACCCCAAATACCTACACTGAAATTTTGTAATCCCGCAGCTTGAATCAGCTAACGTTGGCCAGCTGCAGCCCTGCAGTGGTTCCTTTTATCATAGTGTAGATGTATCTATAGGCTTTTTCAAGAAAATGCACCACATGAGAAGAGTGTTTGGCTGGTTACTCATCTGACTGCATGTGTTTTTGAAAGAGTTAGACTGGACACGCAAAAAGAGCCAAGGAGCTTGTGAACACAGTCTCTGACTCTGAAAAAGCTGGAGTGAGTTTTTTGGGCCTAGTGTTGGCTAAAGAAGCTCAGAAACCTGTTCTGTTCTGGTTCTTCCAGAATCTGGAGGAAGCGGGACCTCATGTATCTCTTGTACATATGCAAGACTGTATCAAAGAGAATATCAGACTGCATCCTCAGTTTGTAACCTCATTTGAAACAAACCCAGGCCCTGAGTTTTGACTAGCTGCTCGGTTTGAAAGGGGCAAACCTATGTTCTGTGGCAGCATGTAATACCAGATAATTTCTTGCTCCATCCATCACTGTTCAGCTAAGTCTTACGTTAATAATCCACCCAGGTCATTGAACATGGAACCAAGTAAACTAAATTTTCAGCCCATTCCTCAATGGGAGGTAAGTCTTCTGGAGGCAGCTTAGGCAATTAGGGGCCCTAGGCAAAGGCCCATTGTGGGGGACCCCTAAAGGCCCCCACAACCCCCCCTCCACAGCCCCAGCACCACACTGTCAGCCCCCCTCGTGGCAGCCCGAGCTCTGCCCTTTGACCCTGACCTCCCCGCTGCGCACCTCCCCCATGCCCCCAGCTCCCCACTGTCAGCCCGCCAGCCCACCCTCCATGCCCCCCCTGCAGCCATGACATCTCACCCCCCCATGGGTCTGGTTCCCTGGGGCCAGACTCCTCTGCCCGCCAGGGTCCCCAAAACCCCTTGTGGCCCCAGCATCCTGGTTTCTCCTGCAGCCCCCACCAGGGGCCCCAATTCCTCCCCATAGCCCCTTCTCCCTGTGGTCAGATCTCTCCATGGCCGCAATGCCCTGCCAGGGGCCCCAAAAATGGCCCCAATACCCTGCTGGTGGCTCCAACCCCCCCCCCACTGCCACCTGGGCCTCTGGACTGGCCCACCCTGCCCCTGGGGGTGGAGCAGCCAGCCCAGGAGAGGGGCAGAAGCTTTGCCTCTGAGTCAGCGTATTCTGTCCCATGCCTTCCCTCCCAGCAATATGGCCCCCGCAGCCCAATTAGCCATGGGCCTTGTCTCCCCACAGAGTCCCACCCCTGCTACTGGCCCTGGCCCCCTGTCATTTGTTCCACTTTTGGGGTAAGCGGTCCTTGCTGCTTGGGGGCCCTAGGCAGCCACCTGTTTCATCTATGCCAGAAGCCGCCTCTGAAGACTTCCAGCTGTCACTCATCCTGCTATGTTCTGACAGTCTTTTCTTATACATGCTTTCAAGCACAGGGTTTCTTCATCTATTTCAGGATCATGCAAAGGGGAGGTATATCAGGAATGAATGAGGCTCCATGACTTTTGTCCCAGGGTTGGAATGTATGTTGTCCACCTGCCCTTGGTGTGAATGGGGATGGGTTGGAGACAGTCATGCATCTGCAATCTGCTCTGTGGTTTGCATCTAACAATCAAATGTGATCTCCTTTATATGGTTAAATCCAGCTGTGAGGATATTTCCAGTTGGCTGTAGCTGTAAAATGGGGCTTGGGAAGAATCTAGGGAAGCTGTTTGGAATGTCACAGGCAAGGTGGGTGAAAGTTCCCTCATGCAGGCTAAGGGGGAAAAGCAGAAAGGAAGGGGGAAAGCTAGAATTCCTGCCAGATGGGAAAAGAGCTAAGATGCAGGAGTGAAGCAGGGCGGTTGCTTGAGTGGGAGTCAGAAGAACATAGCTGTGTTTCCTGCTCTGCTGTCTAATACAAGTTGCTGCCCTTCTCTTTGCCTCTGTTTCCCTCCCGCCACTCAAGTGTTCTGTCTATATGGAGTGTAACCCCTTTGCTACAAGGGTTGGCTTTTACTTAGTATTTCTTCTTGGGTTGCTAGGTTCCAATACCCAAATTATAAATGATGCTGAGAGAGGTGGTGGAGATTTCTGCACAAGAGTGATGCTGGTAAAATAGCATCATCTGTGCTTTCCTGAAGGCATTTGAGGCTCTGTAAGTACCTGCTAGTTCCATCAGTGCTAGTTTCTTAATAGGGGCTGTCAGATTTTCCTCTGGTTTGGCACTGAGGAGGGGGAGAGAGACAATGTGTTTTGCCAGAGGATGTGAAGTGCAGTGCACAGAAAGGGGATAGTTTTATGGCTTCTCTTTAGGAGAAGAAAGAATAATCTTGCACAATATAACCCTGTGACAATCATCCTCTTCTTCCCAGCCTGCCATCAGATTCCATTAAACAGCAGCTAGAACAGAACACCTGTGTTCACTCCATAGCTGTCTGAACTGGATCATAAAAGAGTGAAACAATTAGAAACCCGTTGGAACGACTGAACAGTATTAGACTTTCCTGCCCTGCTCTGTGCCTGCTCCTCACTCCACATGGAACTGCAGAGTCACTGGCAACCAGTGGTTAAAGTATATTTTGGTGGGCCCTGGAAGCCTTCTAATCAGTGGGCCTCCTTTCTGAATGCTCAGGCCTCAGCCCAGGGAAGATGAGGGCACGGGATGTGGAGGAATGGAACAGGGGCAGGAGGTGGGGGTGTTGAAGGGATGGCTGGGGGCAGTGAAGGGGAGAGGGGGAAGCAGGAGTTGTCAGGGTGGTAAAGGGGGCCATGGGCAGGAGACAGGGCAGAGAAGGCATGGATGATGGCAGGAGGTGGGGGGCAGGGGCAGGAGTTAAGGGTGGTGAAGGAGGGCAGGGGCAGGAGATGGGAGCAGAGAAGTGGTGGATGACTGTAGGAGGTGGGGGGCTGGGGCTGGGGCAGGGGCAGGAGGTGGGGCAGAGAAGGGTTGGAGCCGGAGAGTTTGGGGGCTGGGGCTATAGGTGAAGGGGACACTGGGCCACTCACCCACCCAGCACCCCTCTGCAGGCTGTGGAGGCTGACCTGGTGGAAGAGTTCACTCTGTAGCTCCCTGCCTCAGCCCTGCTCCCAGCCGCAGCCCACCTTGCCACCCCAGGGCCTGCAATGCAAAGCTGGAGCAGCCTTGGCCTCATGATCCCAGCTCCCTCTCTTCCTCCAGCCCAGGCCTGCCCCTGGGACCCCTTACCTGGCTACTAGAGCAGAGTGGCCACCCCTTGGGCTGCTTCTGCTGCCCTGAGCCAGCTCTGACTGAGCATGCTCAGAGGCTCTGAGCATGCTCAGTCAGAGCATTTGCTGGGCAGGAGTTTTCAAAGCTCCCAGCCTGGGGGAAGTTCTCTTCTGGCTGGAAGACTGGCTGATGGGGAGCTTCCCCCAGGCTGGGAGCTTTTAAAACTTCACAGGGGTAGTGAGGCAGAACACACTGGAATGCCGAGTTCTGGCTGCTGTTTCTATTATTAGGGGCCCTGGAATGCTGTCTTCCCTCCTCCAAAAAGGTGAGCTCCAGAATGGTGTGTGCCAGCTTACTTTAACCCCTGCTGGCAACATTTAACACATGGGAAGGGAAAGATCCACACCCTAGCACTAAAGTCAGGTATTGAAATCAAATGAGGCTTAAGACTACTTCCAAAGAGGACCACTTCCCAGATTCCTGTTAAGCTGCTGAAGCACTGACCAAGCTCCAGTGATTGTAATGATCGGAGTACACACACATGCTCTGGAAATGCAATCTGCCTGCAGTCTGCCCCTGTAGTCCAGCTGAGCCACAGAACAGACATCTCTGCTGGGGTTAGGTTCTTCACTAATGGTGAGAAAGGTGTTTAAGAGTGTGAATGCTCCAGTCTTCATTCAGTAGGCAGTGTGACCTAGTAGTGGATGAAATGCTGGCTCGGTTACATTCTCAGCTCTGTTCCAAAGGGGCAGCCGAGTTAGTCTAGTAAAGCACCAAAAAAAAAAAAAAAAAAAAGCAAGGAGTCTTGTGGCACTTAAAGACTAACAGATTTATTAATCGCATGAGCTTTTGTTGGAGAAAATCCCACTTTGTCAGATGCTTTGAAGAGGGGGAACTTACAGAATGCTTTCAGTTGGTCTTCCTTTCTTTCTTCAGTCATGACACTCTCAGCAACACTTGAGCTCATAATCATAGAGATCCTATTCATATTCTTTTTTCACTACAGACGAAACATTTTTCAGTCTAGGTTTGAAGACTTGATTCTTGCATCCATAACACCTAGTTTCCTGCAGAAATGGTGTACAGGTTTTTGTTCTCAGTATTGCTTCAGCCCCTGAACAGATTAATGAATCCATTAGTCTTTAAGTGCCACAAGACTCCTTGCTTTTTTAATTCTCAGCTCTGATATTGATCTGCTGGGTAATCTTGGAAAGTCACTTCCTCTCTGTGTTAGTTTCCCTACCTGTACAATGGGGTTAACAATGTTGGCTTCCCTAAAGTGCTAGAAGACCTGCTGATGAGCAGTGTTATGTAAGAGCAAGAGATTAGTATTATCAGTATTACAGCTTTTGGGAACCAGCATCATTTCTCTTGTCTCCCCAGCATTAAAAGACTGATATGTCCGTCTTTTATCCTTTCCTCCCTCCCTTGGTGTTGATCTTTTGCTGCTTCTCTTTCCTTTATTTTTAGTTTCCCTAAGTATCTTTTCTATGTTCCCAGCGTCTGCAAACTATTAAGGCCAAGTGTGTGTTCAGTAAGATTCAGACAGGACTCAGTGCTGAATGGTAATAGCCTGCAGATTCTGTTTGGTGGATCCAGGGTAGATTCTGCAATAGGGGTTTGGACCTAGCTTGGGAGCCATTGAATCTAAGGCAGAAAAAAAAAATAACAGAGAGAGACAGACAGACGTTTGTGTATGTCATTGATGTGTAGTGGTGCTTGTGTCTATGACAGGGAAAGTGACATGGAGGAGCCAGAGGGATATCTCAGCCAGGATGGCATGCTTGAAGATTAGGAAGTTACGAATAACATAAAAGCTGAAGGGTCTCCTGATGATTACCAGAGAGAGAAATCTGTGTCCTTGAATCCAAAGCTAGTGCTGTACAAACACAACTAATGCATGTAACACTCCAGGTAGGTGTCTCAATGTGGGCCCCTTGAGAAGTTGAGACAAGAAGGAATAGTTTCAGGGCAGAATGCTGACTCTTTGGTTCTCCACAACATTTTGCACAAGATAGCCAGGAAAGAGGCAGCTCTTTGTAACAGCTTCTTAGTTATAGCTGTCAACCAAACGCTGTAGGGTGAGCTGTGCTTCCTTCCACCCACAGACTGGAAGCTCAACTGGGATTAACACAATGACCTAAGAACAGCCACATTGGTCCATCTAGCCCAGGGCTCGACAAACATAGCAGTGCACCAAGCAGCAGTCAAAAACTAAAGTGGTCCCACCACTGGGGGAAAAAAGCCACCCACCATGCTTTCTCTGCAAAAACTCTTGGCACCAGTGGTTTTTTGGAGGTTTTAGGCAGCAGTGGGCATTCTACAGCTGAAGTACCACAGTGCAGGGAAGCACCGCAATTCCTAGTCTCCATGGTGACCTGGCACCTGGGGTTTGTTGAGCTCTATTCTACTCTTGTACTTGTTTTCTGACTGTGCCTAGGTCCAGGTGAATCAGAGTGAATGAACAGATCAGGTCATCAAGTGATCTATCCCCTGTCACTGTAGCACTGCAGTGGCTCTTGCTATGGCCCACACAGGCTTAAAAAGGTGTGGGTGGCTGGCAGCCAATCAGGTGAGAGGGCTGTGGCAGCCAATCAGAGAGAGGCTGCTGGTATAAAAGGTAGCACAGCAGGAATAGTTGGGTCAGACTGCACTGGGAGCTGTAGGGGGAAGGTTGTCGTCCTGGCAGGCTGGCTGGGGCAGCCAGCATCCTGGAGAGCTCCAAGTGGGAGCAGGCCTTGGAGGCTGACCAGAGCTGGGGTTCCCAAGAAAGCAGACTGCAGTGGTGGCTGGCATGGTGGTCTGGGAGCAGTTGGCAGCTGGATTCCAGTGGTGAGCCTGTGTGCAGCTGGGGCTGTGGGGAAGTGGCCCAAGGAGTTGACGAGAGAGACTGAGACTGACTGACTGACTGACTGAAGGGAGGTGGAGGCACTTAGGGTCTGGAGAAGTGGGTGGGCCCAGGCCCCTCCCCACTCCCTCAGCGTGCCAGGAGTGGCATGGATGCCAGCAGCGGCACAGGCTCACTGGCCATAGACTCTTTTAGTGGCTGGGACAGAAGTGAGCTGTAGCCAAGAAGCAGGTGGGCCATGGACTGTTTTACTGGCTGGTACCCTGGAAGGGGTAGATTTTGGGCTTAGCCGGAGGGCTAAGGTCCCAGGACTGGACTCTGAGCAGAGTTGGCATGTAAGAGAGTGCAGCACAGACCACCTGGCGGGGACCACTTGCGCTAAGTTCCCTGAAAACACCACTAGGAGGCACCCTCCAGGTCAGTCTAGTGCTGCACCCACTCACAGTCACCCACACCCAGCTTCTGGCAAAACACTTCCTTCCCTTCAATTAGTGCACTGAATTGATTCATAGCAAAAGTACATCAAGTTTATTTAACAAGCACACAAGATTAAATGATACCAAAATCAAGGGGTAAAGGTTGATATAAGCAAACAAAAGTAAAAAATATGTTTCTAACACTAAAACATGGCTCTCATGTTCAAAGATGTACCAAAGCTCTCTTTCAGCATGGTGGACTCTAGTCAGGACCCTTCAGAGCTCAAAGTGCTCAGTTGCTTTCTCCCTTCAGATGAAGGGGGTCAAAATAGCCTTTTCTCATGCCTCGTATCTTCCCAAACTTCATTGCTTCGGGGGTCAGAAAGGTTCCTGGAATGTGCGGTTTCTATCCACCATGGAGACTATGTGGTCATCTTTCCCCACTAGATCTCATGATTGCTTTGTTTGCTTTTCATGTAAATATGTCTTTTGTGGCTCTCCCTGATGGTCAGGCTGATTAGGCAGGCAAATCCACATTCCTTTGCCGGCAGCAGATAATGTATTGGGCAAACAATGCATAAACCTTAAGAACATAATTTTAGTGCATAGTATAACTTTTTATAATCATGCCATGCATACATCACATGAGAATATTAACAATCAGTGTGATATTAGTTTTCCATTCTTATGATATATATATATATAACATGCAACCTTATGGGTACATATCATGAGAATAGTGTATTAGGGTGTGATGGGCTGCACCCCCCCCCCCATACCTCCATAATGCAATCCATGTGTCTTTCCTGTTCTTCTGTACAATGTAACTGTGTGTTGTCTAATGAAAAGTGTGCCCTGTAAGGGTTTTTTGGAACATTCACGGCATGTTCTGCATTACTGTCATGGTAGTGTGTTTCCTGCAACATAATATGCGTACAGACATGAAACACTTCCCCAAATGTTTTTCATGGCTCAAGTGAAGGCAGACAGAGCTGTGTTAGGGCATGTCTGGTGAGTATATGCATATAAAAACAATGGAGTTCAAATGCCTTGTTTGGAAAGGTGTGTGTGGGGGGGGAGGTCAGCTAATCACAAGAAGGGGGCCAAATGGGGGTTTGAAGAGAAAGAAACAGACCCACTTTGAATTGTTTAAAGACCTCTGCCAAGGACTCCATCTTGCAAACAACCTGAAGGACTGATTATCTACCCATAGAGCATTGCCTGGCTGAAGACCATCTTAGCCAGGCTTGTATGGTAAGCTGAACATGACTGAAGCAGTGATTTTAGTTTAGAATGCAAGTTACCTTTTTGTGTGATTATCTCCTTGGCTGATTATCTGATTTTGCATTGATTTGCCTTCTGTTCACTTGAAGTCATGTTTTAATCAAACTTATGTTTAGTTTATCTAAAACAATAAGCTGTTAAATAGTGACATGTGAGTGCCTAACTTGGAGCAAAACCTGGTGCATATTCATTTCTCTGTCAAACTGACTTTCACTGAAGCTTGCAACGTGATAGTTCCCGATTTTGCATCTGGGGGGTGGTTGTTGGGGTACCTACCATCCCATGAATGGCTAGTGAGAGCACACTTCTGCCACCTGGGAGACTGATTACTTGCTGGAGATTGGGTGTGAGCGGGCCTGAGAGTGGGGCCTTACCCTTTAAAGTGGGGTAAATCAGGGGCCTTGGGGTGGCACAGCAGCACACTAGTCCAGACTGAAGGAGGGGAATGTTACATGGGTGTCATGAGGATGTCAGGCTTACAAGAGTTACTGGCATGACATAGCGAACCACCCGTCGGCCTCAATGTTGGAGGAAGGCTGATTGACTGGTACTGGTAGGAATATGTAGAAGCCTAGGGTTGATGTAGCAGAGGATATTCTGGGTAAGGACTGAACAGATCACCAGAGTTGCTGAGACCTACAACAGAAACAGCAAGGGATGCAGGTTAGGATGGAGATACATTGCTGAGTTATGTTGAAGGTTCTCCGCACACTGCTGGCTAGTGGCCCAGCAGTCCTGCTAGTCTGAATTTCCCAAAACAGAGTTTGCATAGGTCTTACCCCATGTCAAGCAGATAGCAGGCAGTGCTTCCAAAAGCACTGACCCATGACTGAGTGCAAATTTCCAAATAAAAGAGCTCAGTTCCACCTAGGCCCCATTTGAGATTTCAACTTTCTTTTATATAGGAACAGTGAAGCCGTTTGTGAGGGTTTCTCTACTTTCCAGCTCTAATGTATAATAAATAAATAAACCTCTTCCTCCAGTTATTTGAGATTACAGATGCTTAAAGAGAGAAATCAGAATAACATTAAAAAGGTATCAAAATTCCCTGTCTGTGTAAAGTTCAGCCTCTCTTGAATCAGCGGAAATGAAAGGCGGAAGATCTCCATGGGACAGCTTCTGTTAATTAATGAAGATATCCTCATCTTTATTTCTCTTTTTTGAAGTCAAATTAGAAGGTAATTGTTATACAAGATCATACCCTGGGCTGTCAGGAAAGAAATGTAAGCATCAACCATTGTTTCACAGCTCCACAGACTGGAATAGGTATCTGAGACTCGATCTAAATTTCTTTTTCATCCTTGTTATTAAACGAGTACCTGGAGCATCGTATCTTCTGATTCAATAAGATGCTAGAACGCACAAGTACATAAGCTATGTGTCATTGAGTTGAATGACATTACTATTCATGTGCTCAAAGTTAGACCTGACTCTAAGCACTGTGCTGAATTGATGCCCTCATTGGGCTAGTTAAATTTAGTTTTAGAACCATTTTAAGAATGTTTATTACACTATCACCTAACCAACCTGACCAGAACGGGGCCCTATTATGCTATGTGCTGCACATGTCAGAATAAGACAGTCTCTGTCCCAAAGAATTTGCAACCTGAATTAAGAAGAGAAAGGAAAAGGGTTTTAGCTTATGGATGGATCTGGGAAGTGAGATCTGGAAGGCCAGACTGAGAATCACTTACTCATATTGGTGAAGGGTTACTCATCCATTTAGCTTCACTGAGCTCAATAAGTATTGCTTTCCCAAAGAGTAAAGTAAATCAAGAGAGTAAGTGGTTTGTCCAAAATCAAAGGCAATGTCTACACTACAAAATTAGTACAGACTAAGCAAATTTGAACCCTGTCTACACTAGCCTTTGGCTGGCTTAAATTAAAAAAAAAAAAAAAAAAAAATTAATTCAAACTAATCAAAGGTTAGTTCGAACTAACTACTTAGCTGAAATTTTATTTCAGAGTTTAGTCTGAACTAGCTTGATAGAGATATGCTAGTTCAAACTAGCAGTTCAAACTAAGCATGGTTTTTTAGTTTGAACTAACTGCTTTTTTGTAGCTCAAACTAAAGTTAGTTCAAACTAAAAAAGCACTTAGTTTGAACTAACTGCTAGTTTGAACTTGTTTAGTTCAAACTAGCATATCTTCATTGGGCTAGGTCAAACTAAACTCTGAAATAAGTTTGAACTAAAAAGTTAGTTTGAGCTATAAAAGCATGGTTAGTTTGAACTAAAAATTAGTTCAAACTAAAAAACCGCTTAGTTCGAACTGTTTGAACTACTTAGTTTGGACTAAATGAGTCTGAATTATGGTTTTAGATGTAGAGGTAGCCAAATAGGCTGTTTGTCTCAGAGCTAGTATTTGAACCCAGAAATCTTAAGTCAAGCTGGTCAAAAATTTTTCAGTGAATCATTTTCCTCCCCAAAATGCCAATTAATTGAAACAAGAATAGTTCACAAACCAGGGCTCCTAATTCAAAACAGTTTTGAAATTTTCAAAATGTCTCACTCTGAACATTTTCAAACCGGAAGGTTTCAATTTGCCATATCAAAGTGACTTTTCATTTTGAAATTTTAGTAAGTTTAGACTTTAACGGGCTGAAAAGAGTTTGTTTCATTTTGCTTTTATTTTTTATCAGCTTAACTCTGGTTGGTTGGTTGGTTCATGAAAATGAGTTTTTTGACTTTTCATCCCAATTTGGGATGGGAAATTTTTTACAAATCTCAAATTCTTGTGAAATGGGAAAATCATTTTTTAATCCAAATCCAAGCCTGAGTCCAGATCATCAATCATGAGACTACCCTTCCCTTCATAGGAAAGCCATACATATTCCCTCATAAACCAGTCCTTCAAGTTTGCTGATCACTTCTGTTGTTGTTCTTTGAATTCCCTCCAATCTGACCAAACACTTTTGGTGTTGAGGGGGTCCCAAACTGAACAGATGCCATTTAATCAGGGTCATACATAGAGGGACCTATTGTTAAACATGTTGATAATACATAACTAAATTGATGACTCATTAGAACTGCAAAAAAAGAAGATTGGGAATTGGCTAATCGTGGTTCAGATCCCTACTCTGCCACAATTTTCTTGTATGATCATGGATAAATCACTTAAATCTTCTTCTGAAGAGGGAAATACATATTTACTATTTATACTTCCATGTCTTAATTCCTGTTGATGAGCCATGTAAATACAGAGAGAGACAAGAAATATGTGTAGGCCAACATACACATTCCTGAACAGTAGAATATAAATTCTAATGATTCCAGAAGCCAGAGCAATATGTGCTAACAAGATCAGATGATTGAAGAAATTGTATTTAACTGAGTCTAGTTATTCTTCCTTTCAGTATTAATGGGGAGAGCGTATTTTTGAGGATGAGAATTTCCCTTCATTTTATCAAATAATCTACAGTGAGGGTAGGGGCAGCAACTTGAAAAACCTACTGTATCTTAATTTTTCAAGAAATCAGAATACTCCAAGTGTAGGTACTAGAAAATGAAATGTATTTCCTGGAGTTTGGGGGACTTGTTTTCAAACCAGTCCAGCTTAATAGCTCTTGGGTAAGGAGAAAATAAAGGGCAGGGGGAGGTGCTGTGTCTCAATTTAAGTCCAGTTAATTGATAATATGTCAACAAATATCAAAGTGATCGAACTGGGATGGAGAGACACCTAGAGCCTGGTTGCTTCAGATTAATTCCACACACCTACATAGCCATGAAACTAGCTGTTGCAATTTCTGATTATACAGAAACTAATGGCCATTAAACTAACCTATAGTTATGTAATTTCACAAATGTATTTAATGGAAACTAATGTCACATTTTCTGCAGCTCCCTCTTCTGTGACCTTTGGCAGTCAACCAGGAAAGTGAATTAAGTCCTCTGGTGGATTTTCTAAGAATAAACCCATCATTCTGTCCCTGGTTAAATCCTGTTTATAGCTCTGAACCGTGGAGTTATCTAGGTTGGAAAGACAAACATCTCATATTTCTGAGGATGTTGAGCATTTTTCAGTAAGTCTGGAAATGATCTGTGGGCCAGATTCTCAGCTTTGCAGATAGTCAGCTTCCCTGTAGCCTTTTATAGTCGGTGAAATCAATGGAGCCATGCCAATTTATATCAGCTGAAGATCTAGCCTGGCTTTCTGGAAAATTACCAAGTCAAAGTCTAGGGAATTCAGTATATGTTAGCAAAAAGTGGAGGAAAATATTGCACCAATACAATTTGCATTTAAAATAAAAGTTCATCTTGATTTGTATCTACCATTCTGTTGTATTTGCTTTCTACAAATACAGGTGACCTTAATCTTTAACATGCATTCTTGTGTACAGCAACACTTAGATTGAATGCACCAGTATTTGATGAACATTGATTTCATCTTGTATATTTGACTGTAAAATACACTTTGTGGTGTTAATGACATAGATCATGTGACATAGTTCATGTTTCTTGACTGGCTGAATCACATGAATAACATCTGCGAAACTGAACATGAAATACATGGGGATCATTAATTTAGTTAATCACATAAGTTAGTGTGAATGGCAAACTGTATACTCAGTTCTAGTGTGCAAAATCTGTATGAGCTGCAGACAGCTAAAGAAATCTGATAAATAAGAGCATTTAATGACGTGCTCGTGAATAATATCCAATAGGCAGGGCCGGTCCACCCATAGAGGCGACCTAGGCTGTCACCTAGAACACCAGCCTGTAGCAAGCACCAGGAGCTGGGCTGGTGCTGGGGCCGGGGCCAGCAAGCTTCCCTCCTGCTCTGCTGGCATCGGGCCTCAGGCGGGGAGCCAGACCTAGCTTTGGCAGCAAAACCACTGCTGCAATTTGGCCCAGCAGCCTGCATGGCACCTGCCTGCCACCTGGCCAGGCTTGGAGGGTGGAGGGCACCACCCACCCCAGCCCGGCCCGAACCAGGCCACCAGGGCGGATGGCAAAATCTCAGGCATCTAGGGTGCCAAAATACCTTGGGCCAGCCCTGCAAATAGGAAAAAGGTGCTTGTCCATTGGATAGGTTTATTAGTTGTGACTGACTCATCTCTGGCATTTGGCACCCAACCTCTTCTCCAATCACTTTGACTTGGGTCCTAGCAAAATATTTACATTTAAGCATGTGTCTAACTTCAGTGGGGTTTAGTCACATTCTTAAAATTATGCATGTACTTAAGTGCTTTGCTGGATTAATAGACCTGTGCAAGGACCAGTGACGTTACAGGAGCCTCTGGAGAATTATGTCATTAGCCACAAAGTGAAATCCAGATTCTGTTTTACTGTGTGACTTTTTTTGAGAGAGAGATTGCCAGCCCCTTTTCCTAAGCATTTTGTGCAAACATACTCAGTTTAAAACATTCATTTCTTTCGATCTCTGGGATTTCCTTTGATCTCTTCTAGAGATGCACAGTCCCTGATGCTCAAGATGCTGTTGTAGAAACAAACTCACTTGGCATACTACACTGCTCTGACTTGAATGCAGATGCTGTCAGATGACAGTGTTGGAGTGCCTGGGAAATCTTTACCTTAGAGAACAGAATAGAATCATAGGGTTAGAAGGGACCTCATGAGATCATCAAGTCCAACCCCCCTGGGGCTTCAACCCTAGACCTTCTACCCATTAAACAGAGGTGCTAGCCACTACACTATTGTCAGGTTTAGCCTTACAACTTGTGAAAGCATAGTCAGTCTGCAGTGTGGAATAGAGGAGACTATAACTGATCCCTTCTCATGGTCTTGAAGCACTTTGCCTTCTGGACCTAGAAAGATCACAGAATTCTAGAAATGTAGGGCAGGACCACATATACCTAGATCATCCCTGAGAGGTGTTTGTCCAGCCTGGTCTTTAAAAATTTCCAGGAAAGGGGTTCCACAACCTCCTTGGATAATCTTTCTGGTGCTTAACTGTTCTTGGGATTAGAAAACTTTTTCCTAATATCAGACTTGAACATCTCTTGCTACAAACCCCAAATCTTCTCTAATTAGCCACAGTGCATAGCAACATGGATTTTATGTGGTGTTTGCATTAACATAGCACTTAGGGGCCTAGGCAGCTATCAGGGCCACATTGTGTGCTAGGTGCCAGCCATGCACACTGTAAAAGACAGTCCCTGAAGCAAAGAGAATACAACCTAAATAGTCAGGACAAACCGAGGGCGGGAGTCTTATCCTCTTACAGATGTGGACCTGAACAGTGAAATTAACTGACTTGCTGAAGGTCTCACAGGGAATCATAGAAGATGAGGGTTGGAAGGGACCTCAGGAGGTTCATCCACTCCAACCACCTGCTCAAAGTAGGACCAATCTCAGCTAAGCCATCCCAGCCAGGGCTTTCTCAAGCCACAGCTTAAATACCTTCAAGAATAGGCTCCATCACCTTTCCAGGCAACCCATTCCAGTGCTTCAGCACCCTCCTGATGATTTTTTTCCTTAATATCCAACCTACACCTCCCCCACTGCAATTTGAGACCATTGTTCCTAATTCTGTGGTCTGCCACCACTGAGAATAGCTTAGCTCCATCCCCCCTGGAACCCTTTTCAGGAAGGTAGACTGCTAGTAAATTCCCCCTCCTTCTCCTCTTTTTTTCAGACTAAACAAGCCAAGTTCACTCAGCCTTGCTTGTAAGTTTTGTGCTTCAGCCCTTAATCATTTTTGTTGCCATTGCTGGACTGTCTCCAATTTGCCCACATCCTTTTTTTATAGGGGAAATCCCAAAGCTGGACACACTACTCCAGATGTGGCCTCACCATTGCTGAATAGAGGGGAATAATCACTTCACTTGATCTGCTGACAATGCTCCTACTAATGCAGCCCAATGTGGTGTTAGCCTTCTTTGCAACAAAGGCACACTGTTGACTTGTATAAAGCCTCTCATCCACTGTAACCCGGGGTCCCTTTCTGTAGAACTGCTGCGCAACCAGTCAGTCCCTAGCCTGTAGCAGTGCATGGGATTCTTCTGTCATAAGTACAGGACTTAACGCTTGTTGAACCTTTTAGCCCAATCCTCCAATTTGTTTAGGTCACTCTGTATCTTATCCCTACCCTTCAATGTATCTGTCATTCCCCCCATCTTAGTGTCATCTGCAAACTTGCTGAGGGAGCAATCCACCCCATCCTCCAGATAATGAAGATGCTGGAAAAAAAAGGCAGCAGCACAGACCTCTGAGGTACTTCACTTGTTAAGTGTGGCATCATCTGCTTCCATTTGCTTTCATGTGAGGTTGGAGAAACTTAGTATGCCCTAGAAATAAGAATGTGCAGGGTGGGTGAGGGGGATTAAACCACTACAGGCTGGGAGAGTAGAGAATCCAGCAGCCAATGTGGCATGATGTGTTAATTTGAGCAGCCATCTCCTAGTGTCAGTCACCTATGTCTAAAGACCCAAAATCAAATGTAGATTCATTTCTCTCATAGAACACCTTCATTTCCCATCTTCTCCACATCCTTGATATGTGAAAAGGGAAGCACTACAGAACAGTCACTTCCTCCCAGGCTATTTGTGACTCTATTAAATGGAAGTGTGGAACACTGGCTTCTCACCAGTGCTGAGAACATTCACATTAATTTAACAAAAGCCAAAGGGGGAATTATCTGACACAGGGACTTGTTTTCTTCTGGCTCAGTTGTTTGAACTGAATAGAAAAGACACGTGTCTCTACCTGTATGACACTGGTAGTCTCCTGTTGTACTGTAAATCACCACTTCCAGCTGTTGCTCTCTGGTTGTGTGTTGAATTAGTTGCAATGAGCTAACAAATGTTCTTGCCAGCAGAACCCCATCAGTTAATGAGCCCTGCCTGCTAGTTCCACTATGCTACATCTTCTGACTCCCCTAGAAAAGCTAAAAGGGCTATATGGGGAAGCCAGGTTCAGAGAAAAGGATGTGTGGCTCATGGCCACGAGTGTCTTAAAGTGAAGGGATAGTTCATGGGGATGGGTTTGAAGGGCCAAATTCTCTACTGGAGTTTGACTGAAGTCCGTGGAGTTATGCTTACTTACAGAGCCAAAAATTCATGTCTTCAAAATTTTCCATCATCAAGGGAAACAAAACTAACTCCTTTGCCAGGATTTCCTTTCTCTGGTTGCAGCATTGTTTCCTTGGATATAGACTAGTGTGTGTGTGTGTGAGTGGAGGTCTTTTTTGCTGGAAAGCTAGCTGCCTGTCTGTGTGAATCTCTTCATGACCATCTCTGGAAAGCTCTGACCCTACCTTGAAAATCTACCCTGACCCTTCATTCTGGTAGTGAGTTTGAAAAGTTGTCCACCCCCCCCCCCCATGGGGGGGCCTCAGCCATACCATTTGGCCCTGCTCTCACCCTTCCAGACTTTTGTTAATCAAGCCTCCTTTTTGCTGCTCCCCAAGAAGCAACCCAGCCTTTTGCTTATTGCTACTTTGTGTTGTCTCCTCTACCAATTAGCCTAAGTCAGTGGTTCTCAACCTTTTGCAGGTCGCATCATACTTGGGGCGTATCACAACTCTACAGGACACACCAGTCCATTCCCTCAGGCCAAATGCAGCTATCTCCTTGGCTCTCCACAACACACTTACCACTGTGTGGTGACACAGTAAGATGTCCTGACACAGTGGTTGAGAACCACTGGCCTAAATTAATTTTAGTGGCTAACAAAGACTTAACTACTGTCAGTTTGGTTGGCTCCAGCCTTGGGACATCAGAGCAGAGCAAGATCAGAACCTGAGAGATGGTCACAGAGCTTTCTACAGTGTATCCCCCAGGGTTTTATGGAAGCCAGGAGTAAATACCCAAACCCAGGGATTCCCTCCCCCCCGGGTCAACATATACAAACCAATACCTCTTTCAGGGAGTTCCCCCTGCAAAAACTGTTCTTATCTTAATTTTAAAGTCTGATCCATTGCTGGTTCCCTGCTTTGTCTTGAGCTGGAGGCAGATGGCGGAGCAGAAGAAGTCACAGCCAGAGCTCTAAATCAGTCTGGCTCTCTGCGTTCATTAAGTCTTGCAGTTGAATTGTTTAGTAACTAGTGTCTTGCTGGCAAACTTGATTTCCCACTCACGGTCCCCAACTGAGTCTCACACCCGGTGGTCTGTCATTTTAAGGGTATTTTTTACATCAGTTTATGGTTTCAGGCTGCTTGTCTCCCAGGTCTCACTGACCTATTGCTGTGGAGCCCTGCTCAGTCTCTGGAATGAATGCACCAAGTGAACCCATTCTTACAAGTCCTAGAGATTTAGCTTTGCTTCATTATAAAACACAGGACATAGATTTGGTTTGCTCAGTGTAGTAAGTTGATACAAAATGTGTCTGTGCAATGTAACAGTAATACTGCTCTTTGCACATGCCACTCTTTAAAAAGACCACTCACAGCTACTATGTGTTTAACTCTGTCTCGCTGAGCTGTGGATTCCAGGAACAGACCCTGCACTAACAGGACTTCCTTTCATTTATTCTAAATGTACCCACTGTTTCACCCCACTGGGTGACCACTGCTTCTCACACTTCTCCTAAGTGGCCTCCACCTCCCCTTTCTTGCACGTTTTTATATTCCTCTTGGACATTGGGCACCTGAGAGGAAGAACTCTGAAGCACCCACTTGACGTTCTAATCCCTGGGGAACTGGTGCCGCCTTTGCTGCAGAAAAGCCTGGGATTCTAGCTGGCTTGTGAAGTTCATGCAGAAAGCTGTCTTAGGGCCTCTTGGAGATTTGTAGAACAGCGGATAATTACAGAGCACAAAATCTTAATGTTTTAAAATGTCAAGCAGCATTTATCTGTAATCTTTCCTAGCTGTAAGGAAATGAGGGAAAATGCAGCCAAAACAAGGCACAAGAAGGAGAGTGAGGCTACTGTAGTGGAAGGAATACACAGGCTTACCTTTCTTTTTACAGCCATTAGCACCATCAACTCCAGCTGAAGTCAAAGATTATGCCCTTATTTATGGAAAATAGTCTGATCACTGAAGCCTAGATTGATTCTGGGGGAAGTTCATCCTGTTTCATAAATAGCAGCAGAAACATAGCTAAGGGGTTATGGGACTAGCTAATGACCGATATTCGGTTCCTGGTTCTGCCACACCCTTCCTGTTTGACTTTCAGCAAATTGATGAGGGTTGGGCTACGTAACTTTTCTAGGGGCAGGGATCTTTTTCATAGAATCATAGGGTTGGAAGGGACCTCATGAGGTCATCTAGTCCAACCCCCTGCCAGAAAAGCAGGACCATTCCCACTAAATTATCCCAGCCAGGGTTTTGTCCAGTTGGGCCTCTAAAGATGGAGATTCCACCACCTCCCTAGGTAGCCCATTCCAATGCTTTACCACTCATGTAAAAATAAAGTTTTCCCTAATATCCAGCCTCAACCGCCCCAGCTGCAACTTGAAACCATTGTTCCTTGTTCTGTCCTCTGTTACTACTGAGAACAGCTGAGCTCCATCCTCCTTGGAGCATCCCTTCAGGTAGTTGAAGGTTGCTATCAAATCCCCCCTCAGTCTTCTCTTCTGAAGGCAAAATAAGCCTAGTTCCTTCAGTCTTTCTTCATAGGTCTTATGCTTCAGCCCCTTGATCCCTTTTGTTGCCCTCTGCTGGACTCTTTCTAACTTGTTCACATCCTTTTTGTAGTGGGGAGCCCAAAACTGAACACAGTATTCCAGATGTGGCCTCACCAGTGCCAAATAAAAGGGAAAGATCACATCCCTCAATCAGCTGGCAACACTTCTGATGCAGAAACTTGAGCATGCTCCAAACACTAGCACACCCTCTTACCAGAAACTTCTGGTTTCTGGGCAGCTAAATCCACCCAGCAACCTAATCCAGGCCCATTCTGCCTAACACAATGGGATACTGATTCATCACTGGGCCACCTAGGCACTGCTCTAAAACAAATGAATCAATCATCATGAATCTCTAGATAAGTCTAAATCTCTTTCAGCTAGATAGGCACCTCAGCCCTGACATATAACTGTCAACTGAGGTGCCCAAAGCCAAAATTTAGCTCACTGAGGACTCCCCCTCCCCCATCACTTCTCTCTCTCGTGCCCAAATTTCCAAGGCTTCTGAGTACAACCAGTGACACCGCCACGATGCCTCCATTTCTGTTTATAGGCACACACAAAACTGGCCCCGTCTTCAGGTCAGGTATCACTACACTGAGTCTTAAATCCCCATTGTGGATTTAGCTCTGTGCCTTTCTGCAGGCATGGGATCAGGATGCAGCCATGTAACTAGAACTACCTCCACAGTGCAGCCTGTGCTCAGGTAGGCAGACACAAACAATACTGGCAAAGTGCAACGGGTAAATATAGTAGGATGGATCTATCCTTCCATCCCATCCTGCTGAGTAAGCGGGATGTGCTTCTTCAGGCTGCATCTCCTCCACGTTATCTCCTGGTTTACAGATGACAAAGGAAGAATTAGGAGCTTGGTTCACTATTCCTCTGCATTTTATTTTCACCAGCCAAAAGGAATGCAAACATGAAGGAAATTGATATGCTAGCTCTTTACAGTGGTGTAAAGCAGGGGTCTCAAACTCATGGCCCATGGGCTGCATGTGGCCCCTACAAAGTTATTTCCTGTGGCTCGCAACAACACAATTGTTGTTATTTGCAATATTGCTTTATAAAAAGGTTTCAGTAGTGTGGCCCTCAGGCTAACATACTAGTCCTCATGGTGATTTGAGTTTGAGATCCCTGGTGTAGAGGATGACACAGTTCAACACAATGGTGGATTAGGATCCAACCTAACTTTAAGATGCTGGAAAATGTTATAGCAAAATTTTGTGCAGTACTAAAAAGAATCCACACACACACACACACACACACACACATCCAGAAAGGACAGATAGAGACTCAAATCCCAACAATCTAGCCTTGAACCAGAGGTGAGAGGACATATGAAAGGCTCTCCTCATAATGTACAGAGGGTTTGACAGAAGATAAAAGGCTTGCAAACCTTCTAGTGACTGTTCAATTTGAAAGATTATCTTGGAATGTATTTAAGGCTCTAAAGCATAGTATATCTGGTAAAATGCCAGATGGGGACACCCATGGAATTGCAATAGGCTGCTCACCCTAGTTTCAATTCCTCCTGCCTGGAATAAATTGTGTGTTTTATGTGATTTCTATGAGTTACAATAGGGAATTGGTATGGTCTGGTATGTGTCTGCATGGTGTGTTGTATAGCACATCACAAAGCAAAATGCATTTTGGAGCAATATGGGCCCAGTTCAGTGCTTACTGAAGTAAGCTTGACTTCAGTGGATTTTGGCTTTGGCCCCAGATGCAAAGAACATGTACTTGGAAAGCACTTGAACTGCTCCTGACACTATTTGCCTTCTACTATTTGTCTGTGCTGCAACCTGCTTGAAGAAATGAGGATTTGGACCAGCCAAAATAAAATTACGCTTGAGAAATAATACAGGTGCTGCAGCAAGGGATCACTGAATAATTCTGTTTTTCCAACATCTGGAAGCCTTAATCTAAGGCACTTCATTTATCCCTCCATCCAAACAGGGGTAGGACCAAGTGCTAAAAAACAAAAATCAAAGCAGACTCCTATCCCTTTAAATCTGTGAGGTTCAGAAAATGAGAGAAGCTGGAGGAGGGGGTTGCTTTTCATGTTGGTCTGAACAGGCTTCCCTCACAGCCAGCATGTGCCTCCTTACGGCACAGATAACATTTTGTATCATCTCTATGCTGAGCAGCAGTGATATTGGAGCTGTGGCTTGCTAATAGTGACTCTCCCTTTCACCAACCAGATTGTGGAATGAATAGGAACCAGGACCCTGAAAGACAATCACACCTCCTCCTCGCTCTCATCTGCTCTCTTCTCTGTCCCAGGGGGCTGGTTTTAATGACACAGATATATTTAAACTCCCTCCTGAGCGACTGCTGCCTACTAAACAGGTAGATCCTATGGTGACATTCAAGGTCACGGCTTGATTGTGAACATCTGCCCTGTGCGTCCGATGAGCAATGGGAAGTTCCACTCCAGCAGCCTGAGGCATAAAAGAGATGAGAGGCATGACTCATTTTGCAGCCACACTGGCATCAAAGCATAATTTCAAGCAACAGTAAGCGTTTCCAGCTGACCTTAAAACACACAGCAGGGAGCAGGGGAAGCCACTATAGGTAATGGAACAAAGGAAAATGACAGACGGGACACCCCTCCCAATGGACTTGGCACCAAATTAATTTTCTCTATTGCATGTGAGTGGAACTGCAGGGGCAAGTGAGGGGAGCTAGGACTAAAACTGTGTGAATGACCCATTTTATGTTTGGGCAATGAAACAAAAAAATGATTCAGGTCACAACACAAAACCTTTTTATGGTGAAACCAAAAATTAGAAAAAACATTTTTGGTCAAACCCAAAGTTTCATTGAGGCTGAAACAAACCCATTTCCTTGATGGCTTCTTCTTACTTTTAAATTAGTTTAAATTTACTGAAATTCTGAAAAGAAGTGTCTTTCTTTCTAAAGCAACTAGTCAAATTGTTTCATTTTGGAAAGGCCAGCTGTCTTGTGCAGGAAAGCTTATGTGATAAATATATTGGTTAATCTTTGGAAATGCCACCGCCAGGACTCCTTGTTTGGTTGGGGTTTTTTTGTTTTTGACTGACTGACTGCACATTTTGGAATTTTTCTTTTTAGTATTTTACTAAAACAAGTCACTGAAATTGACCTGCACTGGCTAATTTCTTCAGTCAGATTTGTATTTTTCAGTGAAAAAATTATTTGCACAGAAAAGTTTGCCGAGCTCTACCTAGAATGGGTCTGTTCACCAATGTCACAGTATGAGCACTTCCTGTAGATCTGAGTTGGAAGAGAAAGGTTCCTATTTGATCTGTTTGGCATTGCAGGTCACAATCTGCTATCCTACAGCAAAGCAGTGGACTTAAAACTGTGATCCAACAGTGCATTAAACTAGAGGCTGAGCTTTAAACCTGAGTAGTTCCTGGACTTTAAAGGCAGGTCACATGATCCACACACTCGGTGAGCAGACAGCCCAGAAATACAATATCCCTTCATTCAGCAGATCCCCAATGCACAGTCACATGCTAGCAATGTCTGTTTGACATAGCTTAAGATGACAAGGCAGCCCCTTGCATATGGCAGGCTTAGCCTTCAGAGAACTTTTCACATCTCTACCCCAGTCTCAACAAAATGTCTTTTAATGCTTGTCTTACCCGAGGGAAACTTATGAGATATCATAAAAATTTAGAACTTGTGCATTTGACATTTCAAAGCAAATTCCTAGTAGCTCTCATCACTTGTGGTTAGAATCTAAACGTCTCCTGATGTCAACAGGCATCAATAACCTGTGAATGACAGCAGAGGCCCTGCTCAAGCCACAGTTCTGCTACCCAGTTTTCTTCCCTCCTTGTTAATTCCTTACTAAATAAATCTAATACTTTAAGGGCAGCTAATAAATTTAAAATGCAGCTTTTGTTCAAACAGAACCTCCCTGATGTTGTCAAAAGAATCCATAATGTTTTAAGAAAATATATGCACTTTTTGCCTCTTACAGTATAATTGAAGAGAAATTGGGCTATCTGAAATAGTTAAGCTGACAGCTGTAACAGGCTAATTGTGTGCCAGCTTAACAATGGGCTGAATAGTGACAAAGTGCCCCCGCAATATGGATGCACTTTCCAAACCGAGTCACTTGAGAACATGGCTCCTTTGGCAATGATAGAATGAAATCCAGAGACTAGCACTGGACACCTTTTTGTGCTCAGAACAAAACTCAGTGGCAGCATCGCCACTGATTTTGTTGAAAGCATCTGATGTCCATCTGGGTATCCAGCATTAACCACTGTAGTCCTTGTGGAGCAGCGATATACATACTGCAACAAATCAGTGTACAGGACTATAGATGTACAGACTTTTCAAATTAAAAACACAGCCTAAATTTTTAACAATGAGGGTGATTGAATAGCCATGGAAACACTACTGAGTGAAGTTGTGGATTCTCCATCATTTGTTGTTGTCAAATCAAGAACAGAGACCTTTGCAGAATATCTGCTTTAGCCAAATGCAGATTGCAAGTGTCTTTATTTAGACAAGCAAGTTATTGAGCTCAATACAGGGGCAAGTGGGTAAACATCAATAGCCTGTGACATACAGCAGGTCATGCTACATGATTTAATGGTACCTTCCGGCCTTAAACTTTGTATGAATCAGTTCATAGACAATAGAAATAGAAACAGCTAATTAGTTCATAGTGTGTGTAACAATCACAGCTATGTGTTGCTGGCAGGTTTGTGAACCTAGAGAGTTCCATGGTGCAGCATAGACTCCTACTGCTTGTGATAAAGAAATGACTTTGTTAGCAGGTATGTTACTCACACTCATGCATGTGTTTTCAAGGGACCTAAGGCAGCTGATTTTTCAATGAGATTTGGGCACTCTATTTTGAATAACCTGCCTACATAACTCAGTAATGGGGGTTCCGTCCCTTCACTTGTGAACTTATTCCACAGTTTAGTGATGCTTGTTGCAGGAAGCTTCATCTATTTTTTTTTTCAGCCTAAAAGAATGAGTTGAAAATCTCTAAATGTTCAGAGACCTTGCTGGTAACACAGCAAAGGACAAAAGTGATGACAATGAATGCTGAATTTGTTATTAGCTAGCCATATGGTAATTAGGCTGCAGGCCAAGATAAGAGCAAGTAGCTTTGGGCATTATAACTTATACACAAACATACAACTTCACAGAAACCTGTTAAGATAGGCCTTATCTGCTTTACACTGCTGTGGAGATGCTCAGTTCTCCGCTTGTGTACTCAAAGCAGGAGTAAGATAGTGAAATCAATGCACATAGCCAGTGTAAAACTGGTATTAGACAAGAATCAGCTTCAAAATGTTCTGTTCTAGGCTTTTGAGGTGCAGAGACACAAGTGATTGGAAGGATGAAGACTCAGGAGTGGCTTACTCCTTCCTTCTAAAATAGGCACAACTTGACTACTCAATGTAGTAACCAAACGAGGAATGTCTGCAAGTGTCTGAAGAGTTTCATTGTGAAACTGGTTACATTCTTATCTAGATCTCACTCTTAGAGCTGGGTGGGAAATAGTTTTCCTGAACTTTGAATATTTTTGAGTTCAAAATTATTTTCCAACTCAAAGCTGAAATCTAGAAAATATTCCTGGACCAAAATACCAAATAATTGGCTTGAGTTCATCAAACACTTGGTCAAATATTTTGACCTTTTTATCCTTTTTAAACCTTTATTTAGTTTAATTACTTTAAATTTCTGAATGAAAACTCCTTCTGAACAAAAAAAATAGAACTTTTCATTTAGAAAATGTAGGCATGAGCTGTTTTGACAATTCCAGCTCTTTTCTATGGGGGGGGGGGGTTTGTACACAAACATAAAATATAAAAATTTCTTTTGGCAGTGAGTCATTGAATCTAAACCTGTTTCACGAAAATCAGTTTTGACACTGGCATTTTTAATGAAAAGGGAGTTCATCAAACAATTCCCAATCAGCTTCTACTCCCTTTTTGCCAGCTCTTGAGTCTTTCTGAAATACCTAGTGTTCATGTAGATTCGCATATGCTCTGCCCAAATTAATTATGCCTCCTTTGTAAGAACCCTCTCACAGGGATTTGATTGCACATTTTTTACAGTCTATATAGTCTTGGTTCAAGCAGTTATCCATACAATTACATTCATCTCCTCTTGCCCCAGGTCTGACAAGTTGAAGTTAATAGACAGCAGCAAGACACAGATGTGGAAAATAACTATTTCCTAGAATGTGTATTCTCTGCTTGGTATGGTGACATTCAGATGTGTAGAACTGATAAAAGCAGTGAGTTTCTCTGATCTCTGCAAGTGGCAGACACAGAAGGCTGGTTCTAGTCCTACTTTGCTGAGAACTGGGGCCGTTTTAAGGATGCTGCGGCAGATCTTCGAACACTGTTCACATCATTCAGTTACAGGTGTCCACATGCTGCAGCACATGGTAACATGGAAAGTTTTTTAGCCATAGCTTGTCAGGTCAGGGTCAGCAGCCAACACCCCCCCTGTGTTGCGATCATGGCTATATATGTGACCCTGACCCTCCCAGTTCTTTCTTTCTGCCCTCAGTGACAGTACTGGAACAGCCCGCCCTCGCGATTAAGCAAGTGCCTGTCTTAGTTAGTCACCTTTTGCTATCCTGTGTAAAGATAATGCCAGGATTCAAACCCCTATCCCATTTGCTGCAAGGCATTCCTGATCAACGACCCCCACAAGAGATACCTTTCTTGTCTGGGTAAGTCACATCTAGTGGCCAACTATCCCATATGCAAGTCATTCAAGAGACAGACTTGTAAAGATAGGGAGTGGAAGCTCCAGAATATCACCTAGGATCGGGCGGTGCTACTGGTTGTGGGTATGCCCACCAAGCCTAAGGATTCACTGGCACTGCGTGCCAGATTAGCACCAGAAAAGATCCAGTGGTGGTCTCCGGCTATTACTAGAGTCACGATAGAGGCGATGCCACGTCAAAGGCAGATGCCATGCCACCTTGCCATCAGCTACTCCACCTCGGGGAAAGGATCCAGTACGCATCCTCAACACCAGAGGCATTCACGGCAGCAAAAGCCCTTTTGGGACTGACATCCCCAGCACCACATAGGTCGGTACAGTCAAAAGGGAAACAGGCCCTCTCAGCCAAGGAGTGGTCCTCTATGGCAGAGGTGGCACCAGCCTCAGAGCAGACAGCAGACTCTTCCCCAGTACTGGAAACCAGCACTGCCTCGGGACCAGAGCAGGAGTCAACCAGTGGTTACCTCTCGTTGCCTGTATTGGCATGTGAACTGTTGATGCCATGTTCACAGGGATCAAGAACAGCAAGATCAACTTCAGCTTTGTCGGCACCGTCAGATGTCGAACCGTGGTGCCATCAAGTTCCATCATCCTTGAACTGATTCCAGCAGGGGAAAAGCCTGCCAGAAAGCAGTGCCATAAATGCTCCTTAATGCAGAAGCAACTCGCCCCTTGGTACCCAAGCACATATTCCTGAGGCACTGTCCCCCTCACTGACCCAATTGGCACCAGGGGGGACAAGAAGCAGGCTCCAGAGTGGCCCTTATAGCCAGGGTGGCTCCCAAAAGGAAAAAGGCCACTCCAGGGCACACCATGACTTCACCTCTAGATCTTTCCAGGAATGGTTTAGGAGGTGGCTCAACTACCCCTCAGAGGATGAGCCTACATCATTGCGACCCTCGGCACTGTCATTTACTAGGACTCCTTGCTCCTCGGACAACTTGGACAACGAACCTGACTCTGGCATGGCAAGGTACCACAGATCATGAATTCCTTCTTTCTCTTCTCTGGATGAAGCAACCTACCAATGACCTCTGTACAGGGATGACCCTCGTGCCCAACAGAATCTACTTAGACGCATGGCAGCAAATTGAACTTGGGCCTGGGGGTCATAAAGGAACAGTGCAACCCCCTATGTGACTTGGGGGATGCAGTCCCACTTGCTATGGTCTAAGTTCCACTTCATGAGGGGGTATACAGCATTGCAAAGACACAGTGGATAAACCCCTCCTCCATTTCCCCCATGTCCAGAGTTGCAGACTGGAGGTACCATGCCCCTGCTGATAAATTTTCCTTCCTCTTCAGCCATACTACACCAAGCTCCCTCATGGTGTATGCAGTTAACCATAGGGAGAGACAGGGCCAACCTCGCTCCACTCCCAAAAATAAAGAGGTGAAGAAACTTGACCTTTCCAGTAGGAAGGTTTATTCCACCTCAGCTCTACAGCTCTGCATAGCAAATCACCATGCCCTCATGTGGAGCTATGCTTTCAACCTCTGGGGAGCACTAGAAAGATTTCATGATGTGATTCCCAGGGAACACCTCAGGGATTTTGAGACATAGTAGTTTCCCAGGACTGCCGTGAGATTTGAGGCAGTGGTGAGCTTTAGTGCACTACAGACCTCTCTACCTTGTTTCCCAGTAAGGTTGTCATCCTCCTGCAAGGCCAGGTCTCTGTACAGCTGAAACTTCTCCTTCCAGCAGATCCATCCCTGAGTTGGATTTTATTCTGCAAAATCTTGGGCTCAGGCTTCCAACCGAATTCTATGGCTCACATTGACAACTGCTGTGCTGCAGAAAACTGACAGCTCAGACGCTACTGCCATGTTTCACACACAAATAGCAAAGCTGAATAAAGGTTAAGATGAACAAGTGGAGTTTTATTAAACCCTGTGCAATGCTTTGCTTGTGTGGCTCAGTTTCTTCCAGTCTAACTCGCCAAGTTCCCTCAGTGTCCCATCCATAGCAGTCTCTGTAAGGAACATGGGCCCTCTGACTGCAGCTCCACTTATGATATACCAGTGGTTCCCAACCTTTTTCAGGCTGGGGACCCCTTTTTAACAACAACAACAACAAAAAAAAAATCTTTGTGGCCACCTTGGCTGATTATGTAATCTGGACCGCACCACTGGGACAGCCAGCGAGCAGTGCTGCCACCACCATTGCCCGCGCTGCTGGGGAGACAAGCTGTGGCAGCTATGGCCCCCTGCTAAGGAGCCCCGTTCCCTTGCCAGGATCTGGCCATGGGTGGAAAGGCAGCCCTGGTGGGGAGCATCAGGGCGGTAGCTGGATTCCGGCCCCAGTAGGGAGAGGCTCCGCAGGGGGTCCCCGGACCACAGGTTGGGAACCACTGTGATAAACCATCAGCAACAGCTCTATAACACTCAAAGGGTTAACCTTCCCACTTTGTTTTGCTCCTTTGCACAGCAGAACCACAATGGTCTCATTGCCTTTAGGGTCCTGTGAGACCATGAATATCAGGGTGGGACCATTAAGACTGATAATTAAAAAGGGAAGAGAAAAGCAAACTGTTCTTCTAGAAGCCTGTGTTAGCAAGTTATGTATTTTTATTATAATGTACAAGTTATAACTTTTTTTGCAAACAAGGGAAGTCAACCCACTGCAAAAAGAGGCAAGTCCTAATTTGTAAAAATTACTGCATCCCCGCCACCCTCCACCAAAGTTCCCAGAAATGGTGGTATAAGGGGCTGACCAAAGTTTTTTGTTGTTTTTTTTTTTTTTTCTTCATTGGGCCTATTGCTGAAAATCTCAAAGGTTGCTTGCCAGTGGCCTAGGTTCTTTTCATGTGATCAGGATATGCAAGCTGGAAGCTAAAGCATGCCTTTCATATGTGATCTGTGAATAACCCTCAGTCCCTCAATCACTTGAGAGAAGCCTCCAAAGGGACACAGTGAGTCAGAGAGAAGGAGGCATAGCGATTGGTTGAACGGCCATTAGCACCTCATTGTTAATCCTAATGACACCTTTTCACACCCCTGGCTTTTGTCTCAGTTGTCTGCACTGAAAGCTCATACTATGTTATGATGTCTCCCCTCCCCCCGGCTCCCTGGAGAACAGTGTTGGCCAGTACCCCCAGTATTGGGTCGCAACCCCAACTTTGATGACCACTGCTCTAGGACCACCCTAAAATCCCTGGGCATATATGTGCCACAGGAAGTTAAACATTCCTTCAGGCCCCAACAGCCTCAGCAACAATCTCAGCACCTACAGCAACAAAATTATGTGCAGAGGTCATGTCAGAGGTCTTACCAGTAGCTTCAGTGTTCTTATGAGGGCCTGGAGAGGGAAAGGAACCTGGCAGGTAAGGGCTCAAAAGCCCAATCCTCAACCCAGACAACCCCCCCAAGGGAACAGCAGCTCCTGATCAGCTGGCCAAAAACAGTGTTTTTGACAAACAGCTAGGAGCCCCCCATTCCTCTACTCAGCCCCTATTATTCAGCAACTATCTGGCCCGATTTCTACCTTAGTGGGCCAGAATCACAACTGACTGCTGGATATTGGATACGATATCCAAAGAATACGCCATTCAGTTCAAATCCATACCCTGAGACAGGAACCTGCCCCCCCCCATTCATGTCTCGGGGATCCAGAGCTAGATCTTCTACTACAAAAGGAATGCAAAAAGTGACTCTCCCTAGGGGCCATAGAAAGGGTCGATGAGGAAAAGAGTTCTACTCCCATTATTTCCTAGTTCCCAAACCACACATTAACCTGAGACCCATCCTGGACCTCAGGGCACTGAACAAGCATCTAAGGAAAATAAAATTTTGTATGGTTTCCCTCTCGTAAATCATCCTGGCTCTAGATCAGGGGGCTGGTTCGTGGCCCTTGACTTAAAGGATGCTTACTTTCATTTAGCGGTAAGGCCAAATCACAGAAGGTTCCTCAGATTTGTAGTAGGAGGGGATCACTATCAATTTGCATCCCTCCCATTCTGGCTTGCCTTAGCCCTCAGGGTTTTCACAAAATGTATGGTGGCAGTGGCGGCACATCTGCGGAGGCAGGACATAAAGATTTGCCTGTACTTCAATGACTGGATAATAAAAGGAGGGTCCAAGCACCAGGTTCACCACAGCGTCAACATAGTAAAAAGGCTGTGTGATCACCTGGGGCTTTGCATAAACAAAGAGAAATCAAAACCCATTCCAACTCGCAAAATAGAATTCATCGGAGTCCTACTGGACTCCAAGAAGGGCAAGGCATCACTTCCCCCATTGAGATTTCAGTCCTTGTGTTCCATCATTTTGGAACTTCACGGGACCCCGTTACCACAGCCAAATGGCGACTGCAGTTATTGGGCCACATGGCGGCCTCAGCCTCGGTGATAAGAACAGCCCTCTGACAATGAGGCCACTCCAGCTCTGGATAGCCTCGGTCTTTCATCCCAAGAGACACCCCTTGAACAAGGCACTGTCAGTTCCCCGAGCAGTTCTAGAAACTCTTGAAATATGGCAGGACCCGCTCTTTGCCGGAGCAGGATTCCCTTTCGGACCTCAAATTCCATGGTGACTCTGATCACAGATGCATTGGACATGGGTTGGAGGGGCATACATCTCAAGGGGACTTTCAACCCAAGAGATGTGGGCCCTCATAGACAGACCCCTTCACATAAATGTGAAAGAACTCAGTGCCATTCGTCTCGCTTGCCAGATTTTTCTGGACCTGATAAAGGGGAAAACAGTTTAGGTTCTAACAGACAACACAACAGCCATGTTTTACACAAACTTGTAGGGAGGGGCGCGCTCCCCAGCCCTCTGCACGGAAGCCACCAACCTTTGGGAACTTGCCCTGAAACATGACTTCACCCCAAGAGCAACCCATTTGCTGGGGGTGTAGAACGGTGCAGCAGACTTGCTGAGCAGAACCTTCCTGTCACACTATGAACGTTTGCTGCACACGGAGATGATGTCCCACATTGTCAGCTGGTGGGGCGTACCTCAAATGAACCTATTCACAATACGTCAGAATCAGAAGTGTCAACAATTCTGTTCCCTCAGAAGATGGGAGAAGGGGTTGATTGCAGATGCCTTTCTGATCCCATGGGGGTCCCACTGATGTACCTTTTTCCTCTCATTCCCCTGATTTACTGGGTACTTCTAAAGAAAAGAGGCCTGGAGAAGACATGAAACTGATAGCTCCAGAATGGCCAAGGCAACGCTGGTTCTTGATCCTGTGAGACTTGTCAATAGATACCCCGTTTGGCCTTTGTCTCAGAGGGGACTTATTAACGCAGAACTTGGGCACTATATGGCACCCAAACCTGAAATTGCTTCACCTGATGGCATGGAGGCTACATGGCTAAATGATTCTGAGAGCCTTTGCTCTGACAGAGTTAGGGAAATACTGGTGGCCAGTAGGAGACCCTCCACTAGGGCCACCTACGCAGCTAAATGGAGACATTTTTCCCTTTGGTACAGAGGTAGGGGGGTGACACCAGAGTCAGCCCCCATCCACTCAATTCTGGACTGTCTCTTAACCCTCAAGGTCAGGGACCCATCAACTTCCTCTCTCCGCGTTCACTTGGTGGCAATTTCAACCCTTCATAAGAAAGTGGAAGGGGCTCCAGTCTTCTCCCACCCAACCACCACTAGTTTCGTGAAGGGTATTGATAGGTTATATCCACAACCTAGAGCCCCCACTCCTCAGTGGGACTTAAATGTGGTGCTCGAACATCTGACAGAGCCCCCATACGAACCCTTGGACTCATGTACTTTTCTAGTCCTCCTGTAGAAAGTAGCTTTTCTGGTGGCCATAACAGCTGTGAAATGGGTCTCGGAGCTCAGAGCCCTCTCCTTGGAACCCCCATATACAAGATTCTTTGCAGACAAGGTGCTGTTACACCTGCACCCATCATTTCTCCTGAAGGTGGTCTTATATGGTGGATTACTGATGTAACAGTCCTTCTTCGAGATGGGCTGCTCATATACATTCAGATCCCTCCCACCATCCCAGCTACTCAGAGTTGGTGAAAAGAAGGGACTGAGAGGGTCAGGGTCACATATATAGTCGCGGCACAGAGGGGGCGTTGGCCGCAGACCCTAACCTGACAGGCTAGGGCTAAAAGACCTTCCAGATTACCGTGCTCTGCAACACATAGACACCTGTAACTGAATGTACGTGAGCAGCCCATCATGAAGAAGGACGGTTACATTGGTAACCCACCGTTTTCGAACTTGACAATGTCCTCATTCCTTGAAACTCTCCAGCAGTGATTCCCAGCCTTTTCAATAACATGGCACACATCAATGAGAGAAACAATTCCACTGCATGCCCACTTTTATCAGGTGAATTGAATGCTCATGTCACATTTCATTATATTTACTATGGTGACAGTCTTACTAGAGCGCTTTGCAACCTAATGCATACAACAAGCTAAAGAGAGATCAAATGCATTTGTTTCAAATCCACCAAAAAGTACATATCTCCATTTTGCCCTTTGGCAACCTGTGTTTAAAATGTTCATGTTTTTGAATCGAAAGACCGATACCTTGCTTTTAATTTGATGATTGATTTTTCATGAGTTTTATGAGTTGTAATTTTGGTTGTATGCAATGTTTTTTAAAATGAAACCATGTTCCTTTTACATTGATTTTCATTACGCTTGTACAAAATTTAACACGTTTACAGTTCTCATGGCGCACCAGTGCATTGTGGCACAACTGTTGAAAACCATTGCTCTACAGGTCAGTTCTAGCAGGAGGAAAGCTGCCCCCAGGCAGAATAGCACCCAAAAGAACGGGCATACTTAGTGATCTTTAGTTTTTGATTTATGAGAAGTAAATAACACTTCCAACCAGTCTTCTTTTGTATAGATCTCTGTCAAACCTGCGCCTTCCTTTAGTTGTCTTGTTGCCATTCTGAAAAGTCTCAGTCTTACTGATATCTTTCAATAGAGAAGCCTCTCTGTACAAATTATTATTTCAGTTGCCCTCTTGTTGTACTTTTTTATAATTCCAGTATAGCTTTGTTTGAGATGGGGAGACCAGATCTAGACAAAGCATTCCAGATATGCATGTACCATGGTTTTATAAAGTGGCAATATGATATTTTCTGTCCTATCATCTGACTCTTTCCTAAGGATTCCCAACATTTGTTAGCTTTTTTATTGCCACTGCAGACTGAGTAGATATTTTTAGAAAAATATCTACAATGACTCCAAGATCTTTCTTTAGTAGCAACAACTAATTTATACCCACTCATTTTATATGTATAATTGGGATTGTTTTCTAGTGTGTGTTACTTTGCATTTGTTACTGTTGAATTTAATATGCCATTTCATTGCCCAGTCACCCAGTTTTCGGAGATCCCTTGCAATCTGCTTTGAATTTAACTAGTCTGTATAGTTCCATATCATCAGCAAATGTTGCCATCAAGGTTTACACAGGGCCCATATACTGCAATGAGGGGCATTGTATAAATGATGCTGTGTACGTTGTGGTAAGAGGAAGGTGATAGGAGGTTTTAAGGCCATAGTTTATGGTGCTTTATTAAGCTTATGAGATTACATTCTGTAAATTCACCCATCTTTGAAGCATCTGATGAAGTGGGATTTTCTCCCACGAAAGCTCATGCAAAAAATAAATCTGTTAGTCTTAAAGTGTCACACGACTCCTTGGTTGGTTTTTTGCTGAACTAAACTAACACGGCTATCCCTTTGGGAATTTAAATTTCTAGTACCTATGGTTTTATAAAGATGCATCTGTGTATCAATGCAACTGAGTCCATCTATGAATTTGAATGGTGATGCAAATGTTTAGATACCTACCCAAAGCCCATATTTGTATAAACAAGCTCATGAATTTCAAGGTTTTGCATGGAAATGAAGAGAATTCCTATTTTTTTCTTTTATACAAATGACCTATATACATACAAACTGCCTTTTGCTTATAAAATGAAACATTGTGCTTTTAGCAAGTATATTTGCATATGTATTTTAATAAACAGAGCTCCCATAATTATGGTGATTAGCGTTTGCTGTTATTTGTCTCCAGCTAAAAGTATTTAGTGCTTGCTACCTTGTTAGTGGAGTTAGGTGTTACAGCTACTATAGAAGCCATAACCAGCTAGTAATTCTTTTCTGAAGTTTTTTAAATATTAAGAAACATAATTGCCACTCAACTCTCTTCCTCCGAACTGCTTGGCATCCAAATGACTCCAAAGCAGATCTGTTTAAATAAAATATCAGCAGGCATGAAAATAAAGCAGACAAAGTTATTAACACAGTATTTGTGGTTGGAAAATAAAGGTGCAAACACTCTGTAGACAGAAACTGATATAATTACATAGGCTGACAAGCTCCATTTACTCTGTCAGGAAAGGGTCTGTATTAAGCTTTGGAGACTAGGTTTTCAGGGGTTTTGATGATGTAAAGCTGGTAGTTGTTATGACTGCAAATTAAATGCCCTATCTATCCATCAAATCCTACCTGAATAATTTCCAATGGAATATTTTTTCCATCAAAATGCTGGTTTGTAAGAAGTGTTTCAATAAAGTCAAAATAGAGTATTGTGAGGTTTTGTTTCAAAACCTCTTACCATTTTGAAACATATTTAATTGCATGTTCTAATCTATAAAATAAAATAAATAAATAAAAGTCAAAACAAAACATGATTTAATTGAAATGAAATACTTTGATTAAAACTTGTTATGTTTTTTAAAAAATTGCCTTATGGAAAATTTCAAAATTTTTGCTTTTCATTGTTTTGATCAGTCCATGTCTAGTACAGCAGACCTGAAAATGTTAAAGTCATGACAGGCTGTAAAAAAGGAGAGCAATCGGATTTCTCAACCATTCATGAATGGTGTTCCACACTGGTTATCCAGAAACCCCCAGAAAAGAAGCACTGTTTCATTTATTGCATTTCAGTCTGTCTCCAAATTAACAACTAAGTTGGGTAAGGAGAGAAGTTTTTTGAAAACTTATTTCTTGTACCAAAATGTCCTCCTGAGACCAAACAGTCATCCACATTACCATATCAGTATAAGTTTGGATTTTACCCAAAACAATACACTGCTAGCCAATCCTTTATTAACTAAAACTAAGGGTTTATTATAAATGGAAAGAAACAACTAAGAAAGATTTTAAATGCTCAAATCAATTAGATCCATATAAAGACTTTTAAGTCAATTTTATATATAAAATATATATAATCAGATTCTTAAGAAATTTGTCACAGTTGCAGGCACCTTGTACAAGTCCTATGGAGAACATCTGGTACCTGGATGGGCAGGGGTTAAAGTAAGCCAGAATGCACAGGATCAGCATTCCAGGGCCCTTAAAAATAGAAAATGGAGCTGGAATGCTGCATTTTGGGGCCCACCATTTAAAAATAGTAAATAGCACTATTTTCTATTTTTAGGGCCACCTCAAATGTTGAGCCTTTAAAAATAGAGGGTCCAGGAATGCCATTCTGGCATGTTCTGGGAGAGCACGGAGTTGCCCAGCCCTAGGCTGAGGCTCGGGGTGGGAGCCTCAATCCAGGCCAGGGCCACTCCACAGTGATGTAGCAGCCAGGTAAGGGGACCCTGGGAGGGGGGGTTGGGGAGAGATGACCTGGCCCAGCAGGGAAAGTGAATGGGGGAGGGGGTTGGCCCAGGGCATGGGGGGGAGACAACATGGTACAGCAGGGGGTTGGGGGACCAGCGGCAAGATGGGGGCCGGGGGCAGTACCTGGGGTGGGAGGTAGGTGTGTAGGGAGCAGTAGCTGTGGTAGGGGGCAGGCATGTGAGGAGCAGTAGCTGGGGTGCATGGGGGGGCCTGTACTGGTGCAAGGGGCACCAAATTATACTTTAAACACTGTGCATGGGTCTGTCTCAGTCCTTTTTTGTTTCACAGTTTCATTTGCAGATGAATTGGCTCAGAGGTAGGAAGCAGGAATGAAGACAAGACGGAGGTGGTGTAGCTGCCTTTTATGTTCCCTTGTCATGTGGCTTATCCCAAAGGCATCACATGACATGGAAAAACTTCAGAGTCCCCGGTCCCTAGCCATATTGTGACATGTCCTGGTGACTTAAAGTTCTTTCACTAGATTCATTGTACCTTTGATGAAGAGGGATTTCTCCCACAGAAGTTCATGCAATAAATAAATTTGTTAGTCTTTAAAAGTGCCACCAGACTCCTAGTTGTTTTTTTCTGACCCAAACTAACATGGCTACCCCTCTAGAAATTGTATCTTTGAGTTCCCTTGATAGGCCATTAATTAGGCTAAGTGCTGCTGCCACCTTGTATGAGGGAAGCCATCCAGAAACACAATATAAATTTGAAATACAAATAGCCCATCCATGTTTAGAACTCAATACAGAACTGATGCATATCACACACAATGCTTAATCGTAGCAAACCATGAATTTTCCAATGGTGCCTGACATGGTCTATCCTGTACAAATCATAATGGTGCCATATTGCTGTCAATAAATAATATTATAAATGTCCACGTCCTAAATCCACCAGTGTCACATTTACAGTTGGAACATTTGTCTTTGAAATGTTGGAATTTCCCACAGAATGGAAATTCCAGCTCCTGATCAGATCTGTCTGTCTAGCTGTTCACACTCTTACACTGCAGTCTGCTATCGAGGTATCCAAACAGATTTAGAGAGTAAAAACCAACAGCAATGTACATTGCATGGCTCAAGGGCCTCACTGGCACAAACTTTAAGGGGTTTTTCTTCTTGCCAAATTCCCAAGGGGTAGCTGTGTTAGTCTAGTCCAGCAAAAAACAAAACAAAAAACAAACAAGCAAACAAACAAACAAACAAAAAAAACCCAGAAAGGAGTCCTGTGACACTTAGACTAACAGATTTATTTTTCGCACGAGTTTTCTGAAGTGGGATTTTCTCCCACGAAAGCTCATGTGAAAAATAAATCTGTTAGTCTTTAAGTGCCACAGGACTCTGTTTTAACTCTTGTTACTCTAGCACAGGTGCAGTTCCACTCAGGGTAGCAGCTGCCCTGTAAATGGGTTCCTGGTATTTTAACCGCTATCCCTAAACAGAGCCCTTTTTCGTAACACTGATGGAGTTTCACTCCTCCCTGTGAAACAGCTGGGAGTTCCCTAAGCTTCCCGGTGTAGTAAGGGGACAGGTCACAGGAAAGAGAGGTCAAATTCTGTAATTTGGCAGTGTTTGATGGGAGTTATGCAAGCTATGCAGAACATCTTATACAACTTACATCAACTTCTAAATTCTCTTCTGTGTGCCATTTCCACTGTGCTGCCCTGATGGGAAATGCACAGCACAGTGCTATGCTTTCTGGGGAGGTGGTTTTATTGAATTGACTTCTAGATCGACAGAGAGGTCTTCACTTCCATCAATTGATACTGATAAATTGGTCTGAAGACAGAAAATGAAAACATGTCTCCAGTATAATTATGTATTTCTTTGCAGTATAGTATCCAGCCAGCTGGCATTTCTGAGGGGGGAGCCTGGGTATGGTCTCTGAGAGACAGGACAATAGGGGACGAGGCTACAACTCAAGCTGGGTGGTTTTCAGTTTGTTTGTCAGTAGTAGAAGCTGCTTCCTTTAGTCAGTACCCACTATTTAAGGCAGCCTAGAACTCCTAGGTCATGATACTCACACAGCTTGTTTGATTGGGACCACTATAAAAGTTGCAGTACTGTCCCCTGGATGGCCAACCTTTAGTCTTGAAAGATCATGAGCCAGGCCCACCAACATCATAATATGTTTGGGTTTTTTATTTCTGTTCTGTTGTGCCTTTAAGATTCAGCTTTTCTCCACAAATGCGAGGTCTAGAATTCAAATCTGCTTTGAAAAGAACAACCAAGATTCTGTCATGTGACTGCAGGAGCTGGGGCTTTAAGAAACAATAAAGCATTTTGTGAGGCTACTAATAAAATTGCAAGAGAAGACACCAGTATATCCCATCCATTTTAATATGGTAATCTAGTCTGGTCAAGCATTCCCAGGACAGTAACTGTTTTTCCTAGTTTTGATTGGGACAGATATTCTAGATATAGACTTTCCCATTTTGTGCCCATTATAGTTTTCAGAAAACATGGAAGAAGTGGTGCAAATGTGCTTATGTGCCTTACTTAAAAAAACCTCTATATGGCTTTGAAAACTCAGATTCTCCTTTGAGTGCTGCTCACATCATTCAGTTACAGGTGTCTATGTGCCGCAGTGCACAGTAGCTCGGAAAGTCTTTAGCGTTTTCTGTCAGGTCAGGGCGCACAGCCAATGCTCCCTCCACGCCGCAACCGCGGCTATGTAGGTGACCATGATCCTGACCCTCCCAGTTCCTTTTTCCGCCATCAGTGTCAGTTCGGATCAGCTATTTCTTGTGAAACACAAGCGCCTGTCTTTCATGCAAAACTCGAAATGCCAGGTTTCAAGCCATGCTTAGGATGCTGCAAGGCTTTTCCGATGGACGACCCGCACGAGAAATGCCTCGCTTGCCTGGGTGAGTCCCACCTCGCAGCGGAATGCTCCATTTGCCGATCCTTCAAGCAAAGGACTTGGCTGGAAAGAGAGCGCCGTCTCCTCTCAATTTTGGGGAATGGAACTGCTCTGCCCGAAGGTGGCCGAGCCACCAGTGCTCCATCAGACCCTCAATAGGCCCGGGCTCAGGATCTCCGCTGATCACCGGTACCGGGCTCAAAATCTTGGCCTGCTACGGTACTGCCTCGGCACCGACCTCACTGGTCTCCCAGTAGCCTCCCAGCCACCCCGAGTAGGGCACTGGTTCAGGCACCGACCCGCCAAAGGCATTCAGACCCATCTCTGGTGCAGAAGATGAAGAAGTGGACCATAGCAGCACCGCCCCCCTCAGCACTGCTGGACATGGTACCCCCATTGCGGTACCGCCGCTAAGCCCAGTACCGCTGGACCCTGCACCGTCGCCAATACTGCCGCTTCCAGTGCTGTCACTTCCGGTACCATCAGACCTGGCACCGACAACACCCATAACTGGTACCATGACGTGCCTCTTCGCCCTTCTCCAACCCAGTACCATCAAGGCCGACACTGGGCCCAAGTATTGTGGCTCCACGTCATCGCTCCTCCAAAGAACTCTTGGTACCAGACTACTGGATGTTGGGGGGAGGTCATCCAGATCATCCTCCGAAGACCCCTCCCCTCCCCCCCCCCCACAGGATGAGCGTCTGAGAAAGCAGCTTCAAAAGAGCTCTGTATCACCAAGCTTAAAGGGAATACGGCCATCGGGAGAGGACTCTGCTCACTCCTTGGCTTCTATGCTGCCAACAAGGTCACCGCACAATGAGTGGACCCTTGACTGGCTGAATGTGACGGCAGATGATGCCTCCTTCCGTTATGCTCAGTTGCCAGTGCCGGAGTCCTCAGAGTTCTCCAACGATGAGCCAGACCCTGATTCTACTCAACATAGCAGATCAAGGGCTCAATCATCCTCGTCACTCGACAAGCACCTAATTGACATGTCCACCGACCACAAAGGAGATTCCCCGCGTCAGGCAGAAGCTCCTCCACCGCATAGCAGCAAATCTGAAGCTGAAGCTGGGGGTGATCCAAGTGGAAGATGATTCCCTCTTCGACACGTGCCGTAGAGCCCCTCTGGCTAAGGTCACAATTCCCCTACACTCCGGGGTGTTTCGTATCATCCAAGAATGCTGGCAGACGCCTTCCTTGATTCCGCCAGTGTCCAAAGTGGTGGACAAGAAATACTCTGCCTCCCCGGAAGGATTCCCCTTCCTATTCCACCATCCTGCCCCAGGATCCCTGGTGGTCGACACGGTCAACCAAAAGGAGAGACAGGGCTCGCCGAGCTCCACGCCCAAGAACAGAGAGGTGAAGAAGCTTGACCTATTAGGCAGGAAAGTTTACTCCTCTGCTGGCCTACAGCTGCGTATCTCAAACCACTCAGCCCTGATGACGTGCTACATCTTCAACTTGTGGGAGGCTCTGCGAAATCTCTGCTCAGCCATCTCTGAGGAGCACCTGAGAGACTTTGAGGCAATGCTGGATGAAGGAGAGAGAGCATCCAGGGATATGCTCATGGGAACCTGGGACACAGTAGATACAGCGGCATGCATAATTGCATCCGCAGTCGTTATGCACCAGTTGGCCTGGCTCCAAAACTCTGGCCTTTCCACGCAGATGCAGCAGATTATCCAGGACCTTCCCTTTGAAGGTCCCGACCTCTTCGCATCTTCCACAGACAGGAAGCTGCATGCTATGAAGGACTCGACGGCTATGCTCCGATCCCTCAGAATTTACACTCCTCAACTCGTTAGGTGCTCCTCGAGGTCACATCAGCAGCTATAGCAACAGTTACAGCAACTGAAACAGCAGCTGCAACTGCAGACCCAGTTCCTGAGATCCCTCCAGTTTCCCCAGCGCCATCTTGGGGACCTGGACAAAGACAAGAGCCGATCAGGTAAAGGGGGTAAGCTGAGCGCTTCACAGTCTGGATGGCATGGACAGGGATCAGACCACTCTTCAGGCCACAAGCAGCATTTTTTACAGTCCCTCAGAGGGCAGTGCTCCAGAACCCCTGTTCTCCCCCCACCGCCTCCGTCACTTTGCCCCACGGTGGACCCATGTCACGTCAGACCAGTGGGTCCTCGACACAGTAGCGTGAGGATAACGCATCCAGTTCCTTTCAATCCCTCAGGACAGGAAACCTCCTCATCCCACAATATCAGAAAACCCAGACCTGCTGGGCAGGCTCGAGATCAAATGTCAGAAGCTACTCTCCCTTGGAGCCATAGAAAAGGTTCCTAAAAGAGAGTGCAGCAAAGGGTTCTATTCCCACTACTTCCTAGTCCCCAAGCCCAACGGGGACCTACAACCTATTCTAGACCTCAGAGCACTCAACAAACACATAAAGAGAATAAAGTTCCGCATGGTTTCCCTGCCCCAGATTGTCCCCTCCCTATCCCCAGGAGACTGGTTCACAGCCCTCGATCTAAAGGACACATACTTCCACATAGCCATTCGAACCCACCACAGACATTTTCTCAGGTTCGTGGTGGCACAACACCACTACCAGTTCACCACCCACCCCTTCAGGTTATCGCTAGCTCCCAGGGTGTTCACAAAGTGCGTTGCACCAGTCACAGCTTTCCTACTCAGGAGGGGTATAAGAATCTACCCTACCTAGATGATTGGCTCACAGTAGCCAAGTCAAGTCGACAGGTGCAAAACCATGTCGACCTGGTAGTGAATCTGTGCAAGTTCCTGGGCTTCCGCATAAACTCAGAGAAGTCCAAGCTTTGCCCTAGTCAGGACATAGAATTCATCAGGGCAAATTTAAACACCCGACAGGCCACTGCATCCTTGCCCTTGTCAAGATTTTGGTCCATTTGCACCAATATCATGGAGCTCCAGGTGGCCAGGCTGACCACAGGATGCCAGTGCATGCAGCTCTTGGGACACATGGCAGCGGCCACCTCAGTAATCTGAACAGCCTGCCTGCGGATGAGACCGTTCCAACTCTGGTTCGCCATGAGCTTCCGACCAGGAAGAGACCGCCTGGACAAGGTACTCTCACTCCCTCAATACACCCTGGAGTCCCTCCAAACCTGGAAGGACCCCAACTTCACGATGGGGGGAATTCCATTCAGGGAGTCCAAGCCCTCAGTGACCCTGATAATGGATGCGTCTGACTTAGGCTGGGGAGCCCACCTGTCCGGGGACCTCTCCATGCAAGGTGTTTGGAATCCCGAGGACAAACTCCTCCACGTAAATGTGAAGGAGCTCCGGGCTATCAGGCTGGCCTGCATGACCTTCCTCGACCAGATCTGAGGCAGGGTGGTACAGGTCCTCTCAGACAATACAGTGACTGTGTTCTACATGAACCATCAAGGGGGAGTCTGCTCCTCGGCTCTATGCGAGGAAGCGACCAAGCTTTGGCAATTAGCAATAGATCATCACTTTACACTGACTGCCTCCCACTTGCCCGGGGTAGACAATGGCATAGCGGACTCACTCAGCAGGAAACCCCTTGCGAATCATGAGTGGTCCCTCCACAACGAGGTTTTCTCCCTGCTGACAAACAGATGGGGGACCCCTCAGATCGACCTGTTCGCCACAGGGCAGAACCACAAATGTTCCCAGTTCTGCTCCCTTTGGGGTTGGGAGGAGGGTTCTCTCAGTGATGCCTTTCTCCTCAATTGGTCGGGAGCCCTAATGTATGCCTTCCCTCCAATCCCCCTGATCCACAGGGTTCTACTGAAGGTCCTCGCAGATGAGGCACACATCATTCTGATAGCCCCGGACTGGCCCAGACAACACTGGTTCCCCCTCCTACGGGACATGTCTGTGAGGATCCCGCTCCGCCTCCCACGGTGGGTGGACCTCGTGACACAGGACTTGGGCTGCCTTCAGCACCCAAACCTGGGCCTCCTGCACCTGACAGCCTGGGTGCTCTCTGGGTCAGTGAGCAAGAGAGGTACTGCTCAGATAGGGTGAAGAAGGTCCTGGTTGCCAGTAGAAAACCCTCCACCCGGTTTACCTACATGGCAAAATGGAACCACTTTTCCAATTGGTGCCATGACAAAGACATAGACCCTACTTTTGCACCAATTCAGGCAACTTTAGGCTACCTTCTTGATTTAAGAGAGAAAGGCCTACCCCTGTCATCACTGAAAGTCAACCTGGTGGCAGTTTCGGCCTTTCACCAAAGAATAGATGGGGCTCTACTCTTTTCACACCCCGTCTGTCATAGATTCCTGAAAGGGGTGGAAAAACTTTTTCTCCACCCCCATAAACCCACTCCTCAGTGGGATTTGAGCATTGTGCTGCGGGCTCTGACAGAGCTGCCTTATGAGCCCTTGGACTCAGCCACCTTGCTCGTACTGTCCTGGAAGGTGGCTTTCCTGGTATCAATTACCTTAGCCAGAAGGGTCTCAGAGTTACAGGCCCCATCCTCTGAACCTCCATATACGGTTTTCTTCCCAGACAAGGTGGTTCTTCGTCACCACCCCTCGTTCTTGCCCAAGGTTGCCACCCCCTTCCACATGAATCAAGAAATCTGCCTGCCGGTCTTCTATCCCAACCCTCAGGTGACAGAAAACCAGAGACTGTGGCACACCCTGGATGTGAGGAGAGCGCTCCTAATCTATATTGAGCACACGCAATCTTTCCGCAAGACCTCCCAATTATTTGTGGCTGTTGCTGAACATGAGAGGCTCCCCAGTATTCTCTCAGTGCATCTCCAAATGGATTGTGAACTGCATTAAAGACTGCTACAGAAGGTCAAACACACCTCTCCCAGAGACTGTAAGAGCCCATTCTACCAGAGCTCAGGAGTCTTCAATGGCCTTCCTCGCCAAGGTCCCGATCCAGGAGATCTGCAGGGCTGCTACGTGGTTGTTGATACATACCTTCACGACGCATTATGCCATTGCCCAGCAGGCTAGAGATGATGACGCCATTGGCAGAGCTGTACTCAGTGTGGTTAGACTATAACTCCTCCCACCATCCTTGGGTATGGCTAGCAGTCACCTGTAACTGAATGATGTGAGCAGCGCTCAAAGGAGAACGGTTGGTTACTTACCAGTAACAGTCCTTCTTCAAGATGGGCTGCTCACATACATTCAGGTCCCTCCCACCATCCCCGCTAACGGAGTTGGCAAAGGTATATGGGCCTGGGAGGGTTAGGGTCACGGTCACCTATGTAGCAGCAGTCGCAGCATGGAGGGGGCATTGGCCATGCACCCTGACCTGACAGGCTAACGCTAAAGACTTTCCAAGCTACCGTGTGCTGCGGCACGTAGACACCTGTAACTGAATGTATGTGAGCAGCCCATCTCAAAGAAGGACTGTTACTGGTAAGTAACCAACCATTCATTGGGCTTGATTCCATTCTCACACAGAAGCAAATCAAGGATAATGGCAGTGATATCGATGGAATTGTCGCTAGTGTCAATCTGGTAGAAGTGAACAGACACTCTGTCTAGTCTGACAAGATACAAACAGAACTGGGACCTGCTTGTTTATAATCAAAGCACAGTTCCCTGGAGAAAGCAAAGGGCCTCCCTACCTTCCTCTGGTTTGACACTGATGCAGCTCCACTGATTGGAATGGAGTGTACACAAGCAGAGATTCAAGTCCAATATATCTCTAGAAGTAGCTTGCTTCTCCGAAGACATAGGGGAGCAGCAGGAGCAAAAAAAACTGAAAGCACCTTTGCAAGGCTTCAAGCACAACCTCCCCAGCTCTCTGGCTGGAGAAGATTGATGGTTTAGAGTTTTTTAAACCTCTCATCTTTATGCTTCTGCCACCTAAAGTCAATTGATCTTTCAATCCTTTGCACAAAACCTCCTACAGGAGTGAATGGATGAGTGGCAAGTGAATTTGTCTCATCTTCCATCAGAACCAAAATTTGGCTTTGCTCCCTGAAATGAGAAATTATTCTTAAACCAACCTGGAAATCAAGCAAGACTGGAGCAAGACACGTATTAATGGCTCTCGTGGAAAACAGCATCCACTTTTTGTCTTTGCATTTTCCAGAGTTTTATATTTAGGTTTTTACAAGGAATAAATTAAATCTTTAAAGGAAGCAACACAGCGTTTCATGAAGTCATCAACCTCCTATTGTCTGCAGGGAGTGCAGCTCACGTACTGGAGTAGAGAAGTCACAATAAAATTCTTCTGGTATGACATATGCACATTCAGGGAACTCGGTTTTGCAGTTATTTATCTGCCTGGGGTCAGCTGGATTTACAACTTTAAAGAAGGAGCCGCTACTGCAAAAGGAATAATTCCACTAGCTGGAATTTGTATTAGGCTATCTCCTTATATGGCCAGCCTATAAAGGGGGTAATGATGCAGGCTTTGCTAATGTGCGTTAGAAATCCACCTTCAAAAATCCCATTAATTTCAATAGGGCAGGGTCAGAACTGCAGAGGGGTATCTGTGCTTCTCAGATATCTTCAATTTCCCTAATATGGATATGTCATGCATCGGCAAGTCCAGAGTAGCTTCCATCAGAAGTGGATCTATGCAGATAAAGGTTCCTTATGCCTCCGTACATACCAGAAATGTTGGTTCTTCTTCGAGCGCTGCTCAGATGCATTCAGTAATAGGTGTCTCTGTGCTGGAGTGCCAGATCGGTCAGAAAAACTTTTGTCCTAGCCTGTCAGGAGAGGGTAGGCAGCCACTGCCCCCCATGTCACCCAGTGGCTATATATATGGCCACCTTCCAACACCTCCACAAGCCAGCTCGGCACCAGGACCCACCTAGCACCATGATGACAGAGGCCGCAGGAGGATGAGCTCGGTACCAACTTCGGTAACTCAGCACCGACACAGTCCACCGGCACCGGACTCACCATGGTGCTGCTCTAGGTCATCACCGGCATCGCAAGCTTGTCACAGCCCCGTACCAACAGTACAGGGCCCGCCCAGGCACCGCTTTGAGTCACCTCTGGTACCACAGGCTCACTTCAGCCCCGTACTGACGGTGCCAGGCTTGCCTCAGCACCAGCCACCTGCAGCACTGCAGGGTCGAATTTTACCCTCTTCTCCGATGCTACTTCACAAAGGCAGCCCCGTCCCTCCTGGTAGGGGCTCACCACAAGTCCGTTTGGGGTCCCTCCTGAGCCCAACAACACCAGAAGTGGTGGTGGCTGCACGGGCACTCCTTTTGTTGGCCACACCTCCCTCCCCGGTACCGGTTAGGAAGGGCAAGCCGGCCTTCATATCAAAGGACTGGGTGTATCATGAACGGCACCACTCTCCATCCCCCCCCCCCCCCCAACCCCAGGCACTCAAGCCCCGCTGCCCATTACTCCTTCGGGCCCAGGTACAGTAGAGTCTTCCCCACGGCAACATATAACTTTGCCATCTCCAGCACCACCTTGGGGATCACACGATGCTTCCCTTTGCTCAAGTCCCGAGGAAGGTCTGTCAAAGGGCTCCAAGTGGCCTTGGCACCGTGTTTAGGCACCACCCCCATTCCGGTTCCACCCCCATGAATGGTCCCCACCTGAGAAGTTGCCATCAGTCCCACTGAGGGCACCTGGTACCACTCTCTCCCCAGTACCAGGCTCATATACCGGCAGTCTACCGGTGCACTTTGACTTCTTGTGCTTCACATCAGCCCATTTGGGAATGGAGGTGCAATCCTCCGACCTCCCCTCAGATACCCTATTTGGGCCAGTGTTTTCTTCAGCGGAGCCAGTTACGGTTCCTCTCCACCCCACTGTTTGGGACCTCACATCCTCCCGATGGCAGAACCCGGGCTCCATTTCCCCGGTGTCAGACATGGCTGGTCTCAAGTATAGAGTCCTGGGATCAGAGCTCCTCTCCCTCATTGACCACCCAATCCCACCCCGGGATGTGGTACAAATGGCATTAGGCCCAGGGGAACCCCCCAGCGACCCCCTCCCAGCATCGAGGGAGGCAAGGGAATTAGAACTTCTAGGGCGTAAGGTCTACTCCTCCTCGGCCTTCCAACTACGGGTTGCAAACAACCAGGCCCTAACCAGCAGATACATGCTGGATGTGTGGGAATCCTTCACAAAGTTCAGACATCTGCTCCCACTGGAGGCCAAGGAAGAATATGCTGCATTCCTAGAGGAGGGAAGAATAATCTCCCAGGACCTCCTTCTGTCAGCCCGGGACATGGTAGATACAGCAGCCCACACCATGGCCTGAGCCATAACCACCCGTCAAGCAGGCTGGCTCAGGGAAGCCAGGGTGCCCCCTGTTTCACAACAGGTGGCGCTCAACCTGCCCTTCCGTGGTGATGCCTTGTTCTCGCCCGAGACCCTGGCGGTAGTGGGTACCACGTGTGACCCAAGCGGAGAGGTAAAATACCTCGCCCTCCTCCCATCGGGGCCCCTCCCATGCCCCTCGGCCACATAAGGCCTACAGGCTCAAGACCCACCCTGCCTGCGCTCTTCCCCAAAGACACTTGGGTAGTGACTTAGTTCCCCCCCCCATCACCCTCTCAATTAGCATCTTGGGGCCTGCTCAGAAGACCTTTCCTCCCTCCCTTTCTCCACAAGGAAGGGGAGCCTATTTTAATTAATCTGTGACTGCCTCACTGTGGGCTCTCAACAGACTGGATATTCCTACGGCTCCAACCCACCTCTAGAGAAGGAAGGCAACATTACCTTCCCTTCCTTACTCTAGCTAGAGAAGGGGGAATTCCTTAGGGCCATCACCCCCCCGCCCACACACACACACTTCTACAGCATGGACCGGGGGGCGCCAGGTCATAACCTTGCTCTATGATTTTAGGAGGGCACTAATCCTGTGACCCAAGCCTGCCTCAACCACTAATGGTCCAACTGAGACTGTGGCTTCACTTCTGCAGACAGTCTGTAATTCTTTGCTGACCTTAGGGCTATCATCGGAGCAAGGAAACAGGTAAAGAATGTGAGAAGGGGAAGAAAAGCTCCCCCCCATCCACGCCTCTCTGGTATTGCTTCCACCAGCGATCCCTCCCGCTCCTAAGGCGTTAGGGAGACATTCACTAAGCCAAAGGGCGAATCACCTAGTAGCTCTAGTCAAAGCTACAGATACCTCTGGTTTGAGGAGATGCATGTGCCCACCGGATGACTAGGAAACACCTTTGCCAGTCCGTCGCCTGCCCCACAATGGGTAGGACCTGCTTTTGCACCCTGAACTTGGGAGGAACCTTCCGGGTACCTTTCCCACCCCTACAAAACCAGTAGGTGCGCGCGCCTAGGTCAGTCCCAGTAGGTCCTTAGCGACCTCCCCAGGACTAAAAATCCTATTTCATTATCCCGCCTGTTAGATGGGAGCACAATGCTCAGTATCATTTACCGCCCACTGCTCTGGGCCCTGGAGGGAGATACTAAGGCAGAGTTGTGTTCATGAATCTCTACCTTGTTCCTCGTTTTCCCCCCTTCCCTCCCTATGGAGAAACCAACCTGTAATGGACTAGAACTCGTTCTGTTTTCTCTGGGACTGATTTCAATCTTTCCAGAATATCTTTGATTGGGAGTCCCTATTAGGCTCCACTCTTCCAGGAAGGCGGCGGTACCCCTCCCCTACCTGAGTCTGAAGTATCTGTGATCACGGTCACTAGGGGCTTGGGTTCCCTGAATGAGGTGTCCCCCATCACAAAGTGGGGTCCCTTCCTTCTTCCCACTCGTGAAGCGGCAACTCCGTATGCTCGACCTAGATTCAACTAGGTCAGTGGGATTCACAAGAGAAGAGGCAGTACTACCCTCCCCCCACCCTTTCCGACAGAGTGGGGGGAAACCCGCTTTATGCCTCCCAATTATCTCTTAGCCAATCCAGCAGTGATGGCTCACTGACAGACTTTCTGCGCACCGTGGGGCACGCACAGCCATCACCCAACCAGGCTATGTCCTAATTTGTCCTCTCCCCTGGGATGACCAGAGATCCATGGTCACACAAGGCTAGCCCAGGGCACTGATGGGCAAGATTCATCTTCCTCTGCAGGACCCCCCCACTTCCGGAAACCATTGGTAGCATTTGCATGATACTCCCACCATAGGAGATTGTTAAGGCTCTCTCCGTCTGCTTACTTGACAAAGTGTAATCTACAAAATCCTGATTTCTGACTTGCACGGTAAATCGGGAAATAGTTGTTTTTCCAATAATAGAATTCTATCCTGGGTAAGAGTGGATAACAACATAGGTCGCCCTTGTCGGATTCTCCAAATATCCAAGGTACACCTACAGAATCACTGGCTGTACCTTGTGAGCATCATATCCCCTCAAGATGGTCTTCGCAGAAGACCACTGCCTCCTCGGTTAAGCCTTATCAGTCAGAGGGGTCAGTTTCCCTCTTACGAGCTTTCATCCCTGACTCGCACATAGGTGATTCATGGCTAGGGGCCCATATCACACCTGCTGGTGCCCTGGGCACACAGGGTCATATAAATCAAGGTAACTTCTAATTTCATAGGCCTCCAGGTTGTCACAACTAGGCATCTAGTCAGAGGCATTGTGAATTCTGCTTTACTCGCTCCCTCCATTTTTTTCTCCGTGTAGTCTTCCCGTTAGTGAAATCCTAGGAGGAGCTTGATGGGACAACAGGAGGCTTTGCCTCCTTGAGGCTTCATAAGACAACCAAGGCCAGCAGTACTTCCTAAAGCCCACCTTGCTGGCTTGCAAGTGCCTCGTGGGTCTGGAGTATTTCTTCCGAGACATAAGAAGTCTCCCGGGTCAGAGCTCTGTAACACCACTGAAGGTCTGGTGTCGATTCCCCCCCCACCCCCCCAGCCCAGGGACTACAGGGCTGAGATGCTATGTGGCACCAATTGCACTACCTCTGCCATTTTTCCTTTCCCTTAGTCAGCTTGAAGCTTCTGCCTCTAGAATCTTCTCGCTTAACCCCATTAGCCCTTTCCCTTGTGGGTTGAACGGTATACCAAATGCACACACCCCTTTGGGCATGTGACTTATGGGCCTTTGCGTGGCTGGAGGGATGATATCTTATCCTCTCTTATTGCTCTCTGTGTGGGCAGTGAGCATCATGACCAGCCTGGTATCCCTAAGGCTCCCGGATTCTTTGTAAGGTTTATGCTGAAGTGTCCTGCAGCCAGACAATTTACCCTCTGCCCTTCGTATCTCAGGCTAGACCCTCAGGTACAGCAATTGAACATGGCTCCCTCCATGTTAGTCGTGTTGCGCTTTTGCAAATCCCTGGTGTAAGGTGAGTTAGTCCATCCAACCCAGGCATGCTAATTGGCTTGGATGGATTGGACCTACCCCTTGCTCAGGGTTGGCCCTACATTGAGGACTCCATTGCCAGGGCAAGAGCCCTAACTGGTTTCTTAGTCCCTGTAAGGACCTTAGTCACTAGGCCTATACCCTTCTGGGGTGTTGCTGTGCTGAAGGCGGAATAGCCAACTCCATCCACCGTCCATCAGCGTGGCTAGTAGTCACCTATTACTGAATGCATCCGAGCAGCGCTCAAAGAAGAACGGTGGGATACTTACCAGTAACTGTCCTTCTTCGAGATGGGCTGTTTGGATCCACTCAGGTCCCTCCCTTCCTTCCCCGCATCTGGAGTTGGCGACTCCTTGGAACTGGGGAGAGGTCGGGAGGTGGCCATATATGTAGCCGCTGGGTGGCGTGGGGGGCAGTGGCCGCCTACCCTCTCCTGACAGGCTAGGACAAAAGTTTTTCTGACCAATCTGGTGCTCCAGCATGGAGACAACTATTACTGAATGGATCCGAGCAGCCCATCTCGAAGAAGGACGGTTACTGGTAAGTAACCTACCATTTTCCCGGTTCATAGAAAACAAAATGTTTCTCTTCGGCCTTCATTTTTTTTTCCTGTCAAAAATAATAAACAGAGATGGAAAACTGTCCCTTCACCATGAAAACCTACCTCTGCTCAGTTCTGTTGGGGGCAAATCCATCAAGCACTGCACATTATGTTGCAGGCTATGATTTCACTATCTTCTTGGCATGGGAAAGTGTGTGGTTTGCCTTGGAGCCAATTGGCAAATGGCAAACATTCACATCTTGCAATGGCTAAAATATGTTGAAACAGAAGGAGGATCTTGTCCAAGCTATCTGAACCATATGAGGCTGCCCTATTTCGCTGGACATTTCAAAGGAACGGACTTCAGAACGAGTCGTCCTGCTTCTGTTCACAGATAGAAGTGGCTTTTTGTAGGGAATTTGGGAACTTTCAGTCCTCAGCTCACCTAAAAATGCTGTGGTGTTGGCACAACTGTCTGTCTTCAGATTGTTGGTCTAGGAACCTTGGTGAGGAAGAGGTTAACACCCTGGTCAGTGAATCCCAGGAGAGCCAACAGGAACAAAGTACAGGTTTTTTAATGGGAGCAGCAGCCTTGCCTGTGCCTGTTTGGTAACAGCAGAGCTCTTAGAAGGCGCAGGAGAAGGCCAAAGAGAGGGCTGAGTCAGGATCCAGTGACATACTTGCCAGAGATAAGCTCAAGTTGGTAACTGACCAGGCATGAGTAGAACAGGGAACATTTACTTAGATGCGGTCAGGGTATTTCTTTGTTTTGGTTTGTTTTTGGAGTTCTCCGTGCTGAGCACATGTAGCTTCTCCCACTACCCAACAGGAAAAAAAGTGTCCTTTTAAAAATCCTGAGGTTTATGCTCCTGGTTCAAAAAAATCCCACCACTGCCACCATGGCAAGGCTATTTCTCTACTCTGGCATGCTGAGCACAGAAGGTGGGGGTCTGCAACAAGCCTTAAAAGCCCACTGGCCTTAAAGCCTTCTCTTAAAACTCTCCAAGGCCACCAGTTCCTGGCCCTGGAGTGGTATTGCTGCCACCACCCAAATGCAAAAAACCTCTTGAAAACCCAGGAAGGTGCACTTGGGAATTCCTTCCTGTGAGGTTCTCTCAATCACCTTTATTCCTCCCTCAGGAGAGCAATTGAACCCCAGCTGGATATCATCTGGAACTGGGACAGAATCCCCTTTAACAGTTGGCTGTGCGGTCTGAGGCACATGCACACAAAACCACTTGCCTTTTAGGACACAGAACCACAGCTTACTTTAAAAGGGTAAAATCTTTAATTAAAAAGAACAAATAAGAAACGCAGAGAGTTGCTTCTCTGGGATTTAACTTAGGTAGTTACAGGGTAGTGGGAGGGGGGTACATGTGCCCAGCACGGCGAACTCCAAAAAAAAACAAATATACTGACTACGTCTAAGTAAACATTCCCTGTTCTACTCTTGCCTGGTCAGTTACAAACTTGAGCTTATTTTTGGCAAGGATGTCACTGGATCCTTCCTCAGGCCTCTTTTTGGCCTCCTTCTAGGAGCTCTGCTGCTACCAAACAGGAACAGCCAGGGCCATCCTTAGGAGGTGGCAGAGGGGGCAGTGTGGACTCACTAAGTCAACTTAACAAAGTCGACTTAGCTTTTACAATATAGACATAGCCTATGAGTCTAATAATGTGCTCCCTTCTCGATTCTTCAAACTCCCTTTATTTCACAAGAGCCATGGAACTCCATCCACAGTCTTACTTTTTCCTTTCCTCTCCCTTAAGCATTTTCTCCCTTTCAACTGCCATTCACAGGAAGTTATCCACCTTAGACACTGTGCAAAAAGTCTCAGAGCTGATGAGATGCAGTGCGACTTCTCGCTGCACTGCACGTCCTGCTAGAAAGATGCCACTTTTCCTTGCCTTGACAGAACATGGCTTATTTAAGTTACATCTTCTTCCCCAAGAATACAATGTGGGGAGGAAGAGGATGTGAGAAATAGCGGGAGGTGAGGAGGCATGTGATAGAGGCTGTATGAAAGGAATAAAAACAGTTAGACACATCCTCATCTGGCATAAACAGTATAGGTGTGCTGAAGTCAACAGAGTTACTCTGATTTAGCCTACTTGTAGATCTGGCCCAGTCAATTTTCCCTTCCTTTTCAATCTTAAGAGTGAGACTTGGCAGTTCACATCTCTGAACTTTTTCAGCCTGGCTTTTTGGGTGGGAAATAGAACCACCTCTTCCATGTTAATAACAACATGGTGAGTTAGAAGACTGACTTCAGTCTTGTGACAGTTCTAAGATGAGTACAAGATATGAATATTTTCCTTGCTGATTGGATTTGTTTTCTTTGTTATGAATAAGCAATCTGGAGAGGGATGGATCCCTGAACCTCAGCTGGGAACTCATGTTTCAAACTAGAGGAATGAAGCAGTGATGGAAAGAGTATGATTTAGCTCCACTTCGTCCACCCATATTCTTCATATTATGCAGCCCCTTCTTTGGGTGTCCCTAAGCTTCTGGCTGGTAGAAGCTGGGACTGGCCAACAGGGGACCGATAACTTGATAATTGACTTGGGCTATGTCCACACATACATCATTATTTCAAAATAAGTTATTTTGAAATTAGTTATTTCAAAATAAAGTCCTTATTTTGAAATAAGTTAATTCAAATTAAGAAAATGTTAATTTGAATTAAGGGAAAGCCTGCTTTCGAAACAGCTGTTATTTTGAAATGGTTATTTCGAAATAAGGCTGTTTGGACATGTTGTTTCGAAACAATGGTGTTGTTTCAAAACAACATGTCCAAACAGTGTTATTTCAAAATAACCATTTCAAAATAACAGCCGTTTCGAAATGAATGGGGTTTAAGCTGTTTCAAAATGACGATTCTTGTTTCGAAATGACAGAGCCTGTCATTTCGAAATAAGAAAACGTCATGTGGACATTCAGTTTTTTATTTCGAAACAACCAGTGTTGTTTCGAAATAAAAGACTTGTGTGGACTTACTATTGGTCTGTTCATTCCCTCTGATGTATCTGGCATTGGCCATTGTCAGAAGACAGGATACAATGTTAGATGAACCATTGATCTGACCCACTATGGCCATTCTTCTCTTTCATCCTAACCTGTGTATCAGCTGAAATCTGCCCATGAAATGATACCCTACCACCTTTCATAGATGCATTGATTCATAAACTATAAGGTCATTAAATCATCTAGTCTGACATGCAACAGAACACAGGTAACTGAATTTCTCCCACTTGCCCCCATATTGAGCCCATTAATTTGTTTGACTAAAGCAGGGGTCTCAAACTCAAATCACCATGAGGGCTGCATGAGGTCTAGTACGTTAGCCCAAGATACATACAACGATATTGCAAGTATCAGTAACAATAGTGTCTTTGTGGGCCACAGGAAATAGCGTTAGGGGCCGGATGTGGCCCCCAGGCCAACCCCTGGACTAAAGCATCTCTTTTAGAAAGGTGGCCAATTTTGACATAAAGATTTCAGAAGATGGAGAAGTCACCCTTTGTCTCAGTAGTTTGTTCCTATGGTTGATCACCCTGACTGGTTGGTTGGTTGGTTTGGGTTTTTTTAAAACCTTATTTCTACCCTGAATTTGTTGGGCTTAACTTCTTAGTTCTTGTTACAGCTTTCTGTGCTAGATTAAAAGAATTTTTTGCAGTATAAACAAGTCACTTTGTGACCTTATTGATAAGCTAAGCAGACTGACCTCCTCCAGTCTCTCCCTGTGTAAGATATTCTTCCAGCACTCAAACTATTTTTGCAGCTCTTTTCTGTACCTTCTTCAAAGAGTAACTACTGCTGTAGTGGTAGAAGTCAAAAGCAGGGATGGACTGAAGAGAGGTTGAGCAGAGCAACCCAGTGGCTCTGTTCTATGGAGCTTGTTACCACAGCTACATGTTGTGAGTTGGGGAAGTGTCTCAGAGACCCACTTGGAGCAATGACAGAAAAGAGGATGTACAGCTGTTCTGCACCAAGTTGTTGGTTTCAAGAGGATCCCTGACCTGAAATTCTGCTCTTAGAGCTGCCTTCAAAGTCTTTTTATTCTGACTTTGCAGGAAGTAGAGTTCTGTGTCTTTTCTCTCTACACAACACTGGATTCCAAATCACCTCATTTCTAATGGTACCAGACCTAGCTACGTGTGTATACTGTTGCTCTGGCATGATTCTGATGGTTCCCCCAGAGACCTACCAATTATTCAAAAGCATGTTGCATTAGTGTGGGGGAATGTGGAAACTGGCAAGGCCTGAGAGCTTGCTTAGCTTACAGGGTGCAGCTGATTTCATGCTTAACAGCAGAGGCACAGCCTGCAGTTGACACATCCCCAGCCTGCACTGTTCCATCTTTCATCTAGGCCAAGCTAGAATTTCACAGGCTGGGAGGTGTCAGTTTACCCCAGCAGAAGCACATTTGGATCATTATTCTGGGAGATACATCTCTTGGTAACAAATGAGGCCAGTCTGGGGCTGTCTTGTGGGGCTCTGTGGATTGTATCGGGCTGGAGGTCACTGCAGAGTTATGTGAGTTCATGTTGTTTGTAGCTGACTATTCTGTGCTTGGTTTTGTGCTTACAGCTGAAAAAATTCAAGTTTTCCCTTTCACTTGTGTCTAAAGGCAGTAAATATGAGAACAACCCTCACCTTCCCATGATATGAATCCTGATACTTTCTGGCCAGACCCCACCCTTCTAATCTCAGGAGAGCAGATCCTCTGTCTTTACATCTGTAGATTTCCCCTCCAAATACACACTTCAGGTGGGGTGATGAATTGGGTTTAAGTTTCTATTGGTAATTATAGGGCAAAATATGGGCAGGCTGACTTGGGACAGCGCCATTAGGATAATAATGAACTGCCATTGCTCACATTAACTGACTTCCTTACATTAGTTTAATAAATAAGGAAACCTTAATTGCTTCAGTAACACATTCGCTTCAAGTTGAAGAGCTATTTACTATATTTCCAGAGGGATTCTTTTTTATTATAAGTCTGAGTGTTCAAGAAAGTGCAGCTGACAGCCAAGCTCTGTTAAAGAAAAAAATATGCAGTCTCCAAACTTTGGGGCTGTGAGATAAGTTAATTAAATCTCCAGATAATAGAATAACCATTTTGCTCTCACCTTTGGACTAACAGACTCCCCATGGTGCTTTTCAAGGTGAGTGTTTCTGTCTCAGCACTACAGATAGGGCTGTAGCTGTGTGGCTTCTATTACTGCAATAATGGGAAATGTTCACTGTGCACAGTCTCCCTGGCTTACTCATTGCAGGGTGCAAATTTCACCTTTTTCTTCATATATAACCCTCTCCCCCAACTCCTCCACTGCTCTGCTGTAAAAAAAAATAGGGCTTTTATTATCCTTAATGGAGATTCACCAGTTTTTCCCCAGAGAAGAATGAAAAACTCACAAGAAGAGCTGGAAGCCGTTAGGTACATAAGGCTTAGGCCTGAATCTACGAGTCAGTCATGGAGGTGGCAGAAGGCATGGATTTTGTGATGTGATATTCTAAGACTTCTGCAGCTGTAGTAGCTGGCAAGACCTATGTGTCCCTCCAAAGGCAGGAACTGGATCAGTATGGGATCAGGGATGGCTGCTGTAGGATGACTCACTCACTCAGCCTGTTCCTCCCTCCCGAGATGGCTGACTGGGGTAGTGAAAGACCCATGTGTTGCTGGGTACATTAAAGAAACCCCCATCAGGAAGCTTGGGGTAGAGACAGGAATTTTGGGCAGAAGGAGGGAGGTGTGCAAACAGCATTAGTGAGTGGAGGAGTCTCATAAAATCCCAGTCTCCTGTGTCTCTCGAGGCATACATATGAATGAAAGGTTAATTGTGAAAACCTAGCACTTCTAAAGTACTTTCTATCAAGGCCCCTAAGCAAAAACAATGGAGTAATGAGACAGGGAGGTATTAGCCTTGTTTTTGAATGTTAGTCTAGCTCAGTCATTTTCAAACTTTTTCTTGGGACTCAGCTGAATAAAGTTGTTTATGCCCGTGACCAAACAATACATCTCTGAGCAATGCATTCCAGTCTTTTGGCAGCAGCAGTAGGTGGTGCTATGACACAGTACTTGAGGATCTATGACCCAGTACTGAGTCTTGAACCGTAGTTTGAAAACCCCTGGTCTGGCTCAGCAAATTAAAAGAGGAGTCTTGTGGCACTTAAAAGACTAACAAATTAACAAAAATAAATTCTTAGTCTTTAAAGTGACACAAGACGCCTCTTTTGTTTCAGCTAGGCAGTGGAATTGAGCAAAAAAAAAAATAACAACAAGGAGTTGTGTGGCACTTTGAGACTAACAGATTTATTTTTCGCATGAGCTTCCATGGTTTGAACCTAACAACTGCTCTGATTTGCTATTACTGTATGACCTGTTTTACACCCCCTTGCATTTATTTTCATTCCATTCTGTAAGTTCACCCACCTTCGAAGCATCTGACAAAGTGGAATTTTCTCCCAAGAAAGCTCAGGACTAACACGGCTATCCCTTTGGAAAGTGGAATTGAGACTTGAATGGAGAAGAGACTCTTCTTTTGTTTTGCTAAGCAGGCTGATGTCAGTCTCACACTGATGAAGGGGATGGCATTCTGAATTTTATATGCTCCATGAAGGTAGCTACCCAGGCAGCTGAGAGAACCAGGCTGCACAGAGCCTAAAAGCTCTTGTCTTAGTCTTCCCAGTGCAGAAGGCTGGTGGTAGGGAAAGAGGTGGGGCCATCACAGCCAGTCAGGGAAGGCCTAGCTTCCCTGTGCGTTCAATAAACTCCCCCTATGAAAATAACCATGACTGTATCTTAACCTTAGATGTAGGAGTAGATGGGGCCTCTTGGTCCTCTAGATCAGTTCTGCCATTGTGGACAACCCCATCGCACAATCCCCTTCATGGAACACATGAAGCTGTATCTCTAGTTTGAGTATTTGCACCCTACTCCTACAGGAGGTGGTGAAACTCCCTCCTCCGTTAATTAGAAACCTTCTCACCTGTGGCAATGATATAGCCATACTGATCCCAATTTAAGGGAGACAATGTGAGTGAAAGAAACATCCAAAGGCCCAGATCAGAAAGAGATGAGCTTCCTACAATAGTAGTTGTTCCAATAAAAGTTACTCCCTCACCCATCTTGTCCCACTCAGAAGCCTACTTCTAATTTTCTGCCTAAACTTATTCATGGCTAAGAACATGGTTGCCTTTCCATGGAAGTGTTTGGTGAGAAGATTCAGGCAGGGAGCTCTGAGGGCCCTGAGGCGATGGATCCAATTAACGCTAAAGTCAATAGAGGGATGATGGTCAGTGTCTCAGGCTAGCTTTTCTTGTCTGCTCCCTTAGCATGATTTACTAGGGATATTGTTACCCAAAGATGAGCCTTCGGCAAAATAATGAACACAAATCCAGACTAGACCCCACTCCTGCCATTTGATCTGGGCAAAGACCACTTGGGACCCCTGCGGAGTTCCCTTCATGTACCATAGCCTGCATGTGTCTGATTCTTAATTAAAAGCAGTGTCCCACATGCATCCCTGTAGCCAGGGGTGTGACTGCTGGAGACTAGCATTGCCCAATGGGTCTGTGTTCCACTTTTTGCTTGTAACTTCCATTGGTATTTTTGGTTATTATTTAACTTATTATCAGAACCATAGTTATTGCTTACATGAGGGTAGCATTAGAGATCCCTCTCAAGATTCAGGTACCAGTGTATAGGTACAGCCCCTAGCACAGAATGAGAGACAGCCTCTGCCCTAGACAACTTAGTCTAAATAGACAAGAGAGACAACAGTCATAAGGGAAGCAAAGGTGCAGCGCAGGGAAATGACTTTTCCATAGTCACCCAAGAGGTCAGTGGTGCAGAGCTGGGAGCATAATCTGGGCCTCTAAATTTCCATTTCAGCATCTTACATGTTAAACCATACTGTCATATCTTGCCCTTCCCCCTCTGAGGGTACAGCTCCAACTCCAATTCTGAACAAATCCAATTAGTTGATGCTAATGACTTTTTCATGCATATAGGGGAATACAAAATCTGGGTTGTGCCAGGCATCAAACAGGGGCTCCCTGGGACCAGCAGGGGGAATTTGCAAGCAATGGGCCTATCGAAAGCCTCTGGAAATTCTAGGCAATGTTGATTTGTATTCTGAATATGTTGAGAAAGTCACTATGACATTATTTGCCACTAGTCTGCAATTTCTGAGATGAGCTAAATATATAGAAATTTTCTTTAGCTGCCCAGCAATGGACTAATCTTAATCCTTGTGCAACGTGCACTGCAATATTATCAGGTGTCTTCTGTGCAAGAGCTATTACTATTTTAATTTGTAATTCATTCTGTTTCAACAAACCTGTGGTAGGACTCCAACTGAGATAAGTCTAGGAGTTTACTTATATGATGGAGAAGCTTAAACATGGCTAGGAACAAATAGAAAACATTTCCTAGGCTATCTGGGAGCCTTGGAGTTCTAGAAACGTATTAAAGGGTGTGAAATTCATGTCAGCAGATACTGTCTGAAACCAGTCAGTTCAGATGCAGTGGAGAGCATAAAAAGGACAATGTACATGATTGTTTATCATATTATGGTAGCACAACAAGGACCCCATTGTGTGGGCACTGCACAGACCTTGAGTAAAAGACATCCTGTCTCCTCCCCCCAAGAGCATACATTCTTAGTAGAAGACAAGATCCAGTTATGTGGGTGGCACACTTTTTTTGTTTTGTTTTTTTTTTTTATAGGTGGTGGTAGGGAGCAGAGTTTCAGCAAACCAACTGATTCTGCCCAACAGGGCCGTAACTAGAAGTTTTGGTGCCCGAGGCAAACAGCCCTAGACACACCCCAAGCCCCAGTCTGGCCCGGGGCCCGATCCATCTCCAGTCACCAACAGAGGCAGCGGGCAGCTCTTGCTTCTGCTGGCAGGCCACAGGGTCCAGATCCGTCCCCAGCTACCAGCAGGCCACAGGGATCCAGATCTGTCCCCAGCTACCAGCGGGCTGCCTGCCAGCACCAGCAGGGACTCTCTGCTGTCTCCAGCAAGAGCTGGGTATGGATCCAGATCCCCATGGCCCGCCAGCAGTGGTGGTGACTCCCTCACCTATCCACAGTGCCAGCACAGTCCCCAAGCCCAGAGCTGTACTGGCTGCAGACAGGCTTCTCAGCATGCTCAGGCTGCAGGGTGGGAGATTTTAAACTCCCTCAGCCACAGGCTGGTGCCCAGAGAGTAATGTGCCTCTGAGGCCAGGTAGGGGCTGCAGCTGCCAGCTGTGTGGTTGGATGCCCTCTAAAATTCAGCACCTGCAGCTTTCCCGTGCTTGCCCCCACTCTAGTTAAGGACCTGCTGTGCAGGATTCAGATAATATTTGTTCTGGCCCCAAAAGATTTCCAAAGAGAATCTGCAGCCGAAATTCCAAGGATCAGTCTACACTCCTCAGGTATGACCAGGAGCAACACTGCCCCAGAAAAAGACCTGGGGCTCAGGCCTGGCTTGGGCCCAATTTAGTGCCGGGGCTAGTCTGGTCCAGGGGCCCCAGGCAGGGCCCAGATCAGGCTCCTGCCACCAACAGCCTGGCCCCTGATCCCCAGGCGGGGCTGGGGCTGGGTAAGGCAGCTGCCACCACAGGCGGCCCAGCTCTGGATCCCCGGCTTGTGCCGTGGTTGGATTGGGCTGCCACTGCTGCAAGACACTCGGGGCGCATGCCCCCACTGCTCAGCACCAGCAACACCACTGAGTAAGACCCATCCGATTGCAGACTCATTCCTTCTAAATCGGAGCCAGAGATGATGAAATGCAAGGAGAGGGTCACATAGGAGCTTCCTTGCTTTTGTCCCTCCCTTGTTCCCCATCCCCCCTTCCTGTTCACTTGTTGATATTCCAATCTGCCAACACTCATTGAACTCCAGGGAAAGACTCCCCACTGACTTCAGAGGGGTTCAGTGAATGAAAAGCAATGCTCTAAATGTGATTTAGACAGTGAACAGTTCTGGGCAGGGATTATTTTTCATTATGTGTCTTCACTGCTCCCAACACAGAGAATCCTCCATGCTGGTTGGTGCCTCTGAGCACAACTATAATGAAAAGAATAAGAAATTTGGAGAGGAATGTCCAGACTAGATCAGACCCATGGTCCATCTACTCCAGAGCTTGGTCAGGGAGAGCAACAAGGTTGAAAGTTAAAGAAGGAAAGGGAGAGCTCAGCAGGGACCTCTGGATGTGGAAACAGCCTGATGGAGGATGGAACAAAAGAAGGAAGCATTACAGGAAACCCTTCACCGGCCCTGGTACCTTAGCACATCTGGGATACACTTGATCACAGAAGCTCTGCTAAAGAGCCTGTACTTGGCAGGACTTGGGCTTTTATGATCCCTAAATATTCTGTTTATTCCAGCAAAATTGCCTAAATAGCTGTTGTGCCGTATCCAGTAGGTCCCCCTGACAACAATATCCAATTAAGCTAAATGAAAGCCCACCAACAGTTTCCAGAAGCAGACTGCCAACTGCCATCTCCACACAAAGGAGGAGGCATTAGTCATGAATACAGCTCAAACCAACTGGTTTATTTGTTCTGCTGGCAGATAAGGGGATACTGCTAAAGAAGGGCAGGTCAGTTTTTACAAGGGTTAACTAACATACATGAACCATCCTGCTTTAAAATGCTACAGAGGAGGAAGTTCTATAGCTTCACCTTGAAGTATGGTAGATTAGGTGATATCACCCCTGATGAAAGGTTACTGCTGGTTACACATGATCATCTTGCAGTAAAACCACAGGTGCCTTGTCTCTATTAGGATTTTACAGCAAGTATGTGACAGACCGCGCCCCAGATCAGGTCTGGTGTACTGGTGTGACCCCCTGATTCCCCCTGATGAACCCTGATTTGCCCTGCTTTGCAAACTGACCACTCACTCCTGAGTCAGTCCACTCCAGCCTCTCACGTTCAATTGGTCCCAGACAGTGTTCCAGATAATGGTCCCCAAGTGAGCACCTCCAGCCCCAGATACCACTGTGGGAGCTACTGTCTATGGAAATTGGGACCCACTCCCAATCACCATACACTCAAGTCCATCCATTTAACAAAGAAATGGATTGTGCCTATCCTTCCTCACTCATGCCCTCTAAAGAGCACACAGCTTTAGATAAAACAACTATTAATAGTTTATTGATCAGAATATAATTCAAAGTGAGAATATGGCCAATCTTGGCAGAATCACAATATAAATGAGTCAGGAGTGACCACAAGGAAATAAATGGTAAAACACGCATACTAACCTAATACCTCTACCTCAACTGACCTCATAGTGACCACCAGTCCAAGTTTATGCTCAAGGTGCTCATCTGTCAGATGTTTATACAGCCAGTCTCTGCCTGAGACCAGGCAGGGCCCAGATCTTGCTTGAAGTTGTTTCAAGGTTGAGATTCCAAGGCAAAAAGCCCTAAATCCCTCCAAGTGGCTCTCTTAGTTTTCACTTCCCCTTACTCCTCCCCTTCTTGACAGAGGTAATCCCTTTGTCTGTTCTGAGCCACCTCAATTAGCATATCTTTGTTGCCTGCCCCAGGTACTTGCTTGCTCACTGCTGCTGGGAGAGAGCTCTGTCTGCCTCCCTGAGCCAAAGAAAACATGTTTCACCTTTGTGCACGTGCATGAGGCTGCAAGATAACTGGTATCACACTAACCATGTAGAATAGGTTATGAGCATCTATAAAGAAACATTGCATGGTGTAATTGGCAGCAAATCATACAATCACAGTGGAGAAATGAACAAGAAAAATCATGTAGATCTTAATCCAGGGTGCACAGATGTGCATCCCATGACAAAGTGTCCATTATCTTCCTGCAGCCAATCCCTCTCCCATTCCCTGCCCCTCAAACAACCTCACCTTTTCGGCAGTGAAGACACAGCCTTAGGCAGCTGAAGCTAAACTGTTAAAATATATGCTGGGGGATAGGGTGGCTGGTGTTTGTTAATATTTCCTTGAACAGGCTCAGTGGGTTCCACGTTGACATGTTCATGTTCTCTTTGACGACAGATCAGGAGTTGGAATGACGAAAGTAGGCTCCCTCTATGTGAACTGTCTGGTTTTATTAGAAAAAGAGGAAGTACGTTCCAGCCGAGTCTTTTGGTCCTTCCTCGGAACTGCATTGCTTTATGCAGATAATACCCAGAGAGATTATTTTGTCACAGTCGCTCATAAATCTTCCTCTGAAGCAGCATAATCTAGTGTTGTTATTAGTTGCTGTTTCAGGCTCCAGTTATCAAGTTGTTGATTGGGGTTGGTGGATTTTTTTCCCTTAATCCTAATCATGTTAAATATTAATTTAAATCCTAATGACAAGACTGCCTTTCAATATGGTTCTTTTATTTCTTCTTTTTCTTTGTTATTTATAAAGGGTTGTAGCTGGATACTGAGCTTTAGTACACTTACCTTTCTCTGTCCCTACTGCTTTTCTTTCTTTCTTTCTTTCTTTTTCTTTCTTAGTGAGTGTCAACAAAATATATATTGTCACTGCTGTTGTCCCCTTGAGTACAAAATACAATGTGCAAAGAGTTGTGGAACCAGAAGCCATATTTGTTTTTCTTCTTCTGCTGCCCTTCTCTTTTCATTGTCCGTTTTTGGGGGTCTTTAATGACTGATATCAGCTCCTTGTCAAAGGCAGGAGCCTGGAGAGAGACCAGGATCTGACTCCCGTTGCTGCCTCTAGATGTGTACAAGTAATCCTTTCCATACTGAAAGGAAGATGGGATAATTTCCCAACCATCTTTGGGACTGAACTATATTTTCCTGTATGTGGGATGGCTACCTGGCAGCTCACGGATCAAAGATATGTGATATTCCAATCCCAGGATCTGCTCAGTCTGCAATTCTAAGAGATGAGAGGTAGATCTAATACCTTGTTAAGAGCATGAGAATAGCCACATTTTGTCAGGCCAATGGTTCATCTAGCCCAGGGGTACTCAAACTTTTTGCGAGCCGGTCCACATTCAGCCTTCCACCATTGACCAGGGTCCACAAACAACTAGAGTATGGGGTGCGGCGATGCGGGGAGTGCGTGGGGGGCGAGTGGGAGTGGGGGGGCGGCAATGCCGGGAGCGTGGGGGGGCGAGTGGGAGCGGGGGGTGGCGATGCTGGGAGGGGGAGGTGCCGCCGGGAGCGGGGCAGCAGCGGCGTAGCAGGCTCCGTGGGGGGGAGGGGGAGTGCAGCGAGCAACAGAAGTTGCTCAGCTGCCCTTAGAGCAGGGGTACTCAAACAGGCAAATAGGCCACTGTCGCGGTCCACCAGAAACCTCTTTGCGGTCCGGATTGTGGACCGCGGGCCGCCATTTGAGTACCCCTGATCTAGCCCACTAGCCTGTCTTCTGACAGTGATCAAGCCTGGATCTTCAGAGGGGAATGAATGGAACAGATACTACTCACGTGGTCGGTCCTGTCAGTCATTTCCAACCTCTGGAAAACAGCAATCCCTGCCTCTCCCGACTATTAGCCATTGGTAGACCTATCGTCCATGACCTATTTGTTATTTATCTTTTTGATCTTATCTCTTTTGGAGTCTGTTCTAGTTTTGGCCTTCACAACATCCTCTGGAAAGGAGTTCCACGCGTTGACTGTGTTGTGTGAAGAAATACTTCCTTTTGTTGATTTTAAACCTGCTGCCTATTGATTCATTGGCTAATCCTTAGTTTTCATGTTATAAAAAGCAGTAAATCACACTTCCTTAATACCAGTCATGATTTTCTAGATCTCTATCATATCCCCCCTTAATCATCTCTTTTCAAAGCGGAAAAGTCCTAGCCTTCTTAATCTCTCTTTATATGGAAGCTTTTCCATATCCCTAATCATTTTAGTTGCCCTTTTCTATACTGTTTCCAATTCCAATCTACATTTTTTAGTTGGGGTGGGAAGACCTGTGCACAGTAGTGAAGAGGTGTGTACAATGATTTATAAAGAGTCAATATGATTTTGTCTCTTTGTTCCTCTCGTAATGATTTCCACCATTCTGTTAGTTTTTTTGACTGCCACTGAACATTAAGTGGATGTTTTCAGAGAATTAGCCATGTTTCCATGGTCTGTTTCTTGAATAGTTTAGTGGGGTACTTGCCCCACTACAATGTTGAAGGAGTTAAAAGTCCTGCAGAAGAGAATGGGGAAAGGGAGCTGGCAGATGCTGGGCCAATCAGGCCTGAGAAGCCTGGATATAAGCAGGCTGCAGCAGCTTCACCTCCAGGCCAGTCTTCCTCTGGCTAGCAGGGAAGAAATGGGGCAGGGGCAGAAGCAGGGGATTGGATTTCGAGGACCCTGACACAAGAGTGGAAAACTACCTGGGGAGGCATATATGTGGCTAGGGGACCTGATAGACTGTGGATGGACAAAGCTAGGGGTTGAAGTATAGCCCAGTCAAGGCTCATCGGGTCCCTATGCTAAGGCCCAGAGAAGTGACTGGGCCCTGATCCCCACTCCTCCCCGAGGCTGCCAGTGGTGCAAGGACTAGTGCCAGCTACTGCCTCAAAGTAGGCCAGCCTGAGCTGGACTTTACCCTGGGGGTGGGAGCAGGGGTGTAGTGGAACTAAGATGAGTTGGCCAGAGCGCTGAGGTCCTAGAACTAGACTTCTGACTAGAATCCATGGACAGATGTGGCAGTGACCACTGACCAGGGGTGCCACTTGAGCAAATTCCTCAGTACCATCACCAGGAGGTGCTCATTTGGTGGGTCACATGCTAAGAACCATTAAAAGTGGTAACAGCTAATTTAAACCCTGTCATTTTATATGTATAGCTGGGATTATGATTTTCCAATGTGTATTACTTTGTTTTTATCAACATTGAATTTCATCTACTATTTTTATTGCCCAGTCACCCAGTTTTGTGAGATCCCTTTCTAACTCTTTGCAGTCTGCTTTGGGCTTAACTATCTTCTGTAATTTTGTATCATCTGCAAATTTTGTCACCTCAGCGTTTAACCTAACTCCAGATCATTTATGAATACCATATGTTGAACATGATTGGTTGCACTATAGACTCCTGGGGACACTACTATTTACTTCTCTAGTCTGAAAACTGACAATTTATTCCTATCTTCTGTTTTCTATCTTTTAACCAGTTACTGATCCAGGAGAGAACATTCTCTCTTAATCTCATAACCATTTTACTTTTTTTAAGAGCCTTTGGTGAGGGACCTTATCAAAGGCTTTCTGAAAATCTAAGTATACTATACGTCCTGCATCTCTCTCGTCCACATGCTTGCTGCCCCTTCAGATAATTTTAGTAGATTGGTGAAGCATGATTTACCTTTGCAAAAAAACATATTAACCTTTTCTGACCAATCATAATCACTCATATATCTGATAATTCTGCTTTTTTAACTATACTTTCAACTAATTTGCCTGGTACTGGAGTTAGGCTTACTAGCCTGTAATTGCTGGGATCACCTCTGGAGTCTTTTTTAAAAAAAACTGGTGTTACATTCAGGGCTGGCTGTACTGTGAGGCAGAGACAGACATGGTTTCAGGTGACAGTTCTTAGCTGGCTCCCGCCTCTTCAACTCTTTCCTAGCAGGTCAGGCGCTGTTAGTCAACCTGCAGCTCAAGTCATGTAGGCAGAGTGCACTTTAAATCCCTCTTCAGGCAGATGCTGGAGATTTATGCACTTTGGAAAACCATTTTCAACCTCCATGAATGAGATGGGGGGGCGCCAAATCAAAATTTGGCTTGGGGCGCCACAACCCCTTGAGCTGACCCTGGTTACATTAGCTGTCCTTCAGTCATCTCATACAGAAGCTGATTTAAATGGTAGGTTACGTACCACAATTAGTTGTTCTGCAATTTCACATTTGAATACCTTCAATACTCTTGAGTGGATACCATCTGGTCCTGGTGACTTATTATTGTTTGATTTATCACTTTGTTCCAGAACCTCCTTTAATGATACCTCAGTCTGGGACAGTTTTTCAGATTTGTCACCTAAAAAGAATGGCTTAGGTCTGGAAGTCTCCTTCAGATGCTCAGCCATGAAGACTGATGCAAAGAATCATTTAGTTTCTCCACAATAACCTTAACTTCCTTGAGTGCTCCTTTCGAAACTTGGCTGTTTAGTGGCCCCATTGGTGGTTTAGGCTTCTTATTTCTGCTGTACTTTAAAAAACAAATTGCTGTTACTTTTTGAGTCACTAGATAGCTGTTTTTCAAATTCTTTTTTGGCCTTTCTAATTATATGTATACATGTCACTTGCCAGAATTTATGCTCCTTTCCTTTTTTCCTCAATAGGATTTAAATTCCACTTTTTAAAGGATGCCTTTTTGCCTCTAACTGCTTCTTTTACTTCATTGTTTAGCCACAGTCACACTTTTTTGGTCCTCTTACTATGTTTAAAAAATACAGGTATACGTTTAAACTGAGATTCCATTATGGTGTCTTTAAAAGATTCCATTATAGTGTCTTTTAAAAGTTTCCATGAAGCTTTCAGGGATTTCACTTTTGGCACCATCCCTTTTAATTTCTGTTTAACAGTCTTTCCCATATTTTTGTTGTTCCTCTTTCTGAAATTAAATGCTACTGGGGTGTGCTGCTTTCATGTTTGCCTCCCTGCCCCAGCTACAGGATGTTGAATTTTATTCTGTTATGCCATGGTCACTCGTACTAAGTGGTTTTGCTATATGCACCTTTTAGGCAAGCTCCTATTCATTCCTGTCCCAGAAGGCGAGGATTAAGGGACTCGGTTTGGCTCATTGGCTATATCCACACTCAAGCAGTTAAATCAATTTAAGTTAAATCGATTTAATATGTCCCCACTAGAAACTCAAATCAAACTAGCATGTCCATGGACAGGACTAGTTCAATTTAGGAGAGGGACAACATGGGAGGTGTGGCAATAGGACCCCCTAGAAGCCATGCCCCACCCAATATGTAGAAAAAGGAAAGCACCTTGTGAAGGAGAAGGGCAAAAGTGTTAGATCGAAATAACAGTTAAAGCGAAATAACACATCCACACTGTGTTATTTCAAAATAACAGTTTTGATTTAATGGACATTTCAATATAATACTAAGTTTTATTATATTGAAATTCCTTTCCTTACTTTGAAATGAGAGAGAGCTCCTTATTTCAAAATAAGGAAATGTAGTGTGGGCATGCAACCATTTAAATTGAAATAATCGGCATTATTTCAATTTAAAGACTAAGTGTGGACATACCCATTCTTGTCAATTTCCAAACAGATAGCCATGTTAGTCTAGTCCAGCAAAAAAAACCCAAAAAACAAGGAGTCTTGTGGCACTTAAAGACTAAAAATAAATCTGTTAGTCTTTAAGTGCCACATACCCATTCGGTCATTGTTCTCTCTGCTGAGACTGTGAATAGCTTGGTAGGTTGGTTGTGTGTGGCAGGATGCCTTTCCACTAGGAACTGACTTGAGACTCACTAGCTTCAAGACAGGGGGCTTAAAATCAGTCAGAGCTATTTAGAGCAGACTCCTGTAAATACTTTCCAACCTCAACTCCAGCCTGCTACTTTTGTGGTTCTCACCTGAGGACTCATGGCCCTCTGGGGAGCTGTGAGTGGACTTAAGGGGTCTGTGGGGCCCTGTGACACATCCCATGTGGCAGAAGTTGGGTGAGGGGCATAGTGGACTCTGGGAAATGCTCTATGAGAATTTAAGCCATGAACGTAATGGATGATTTAGCACACCACCATCTTGGTCCACTTTTGACTCAGTAACCTAGAACTGGCGAAAAGCTTCCAAACTCTCCCTGCTCAGCCCCTGAAACCATTCACTCCCATCTGCAGAGCCAAAAGCTTTTCTTGTCATTCCACAAGCTCACTGCAGCAGCAGTTCAATAGCATTTGCACTTTCTGGCTTATGAAACAGGCCTGTATTTACTGAGCCGCCGTAGATAAGGGGGTGGAATTAAATGATGTTTCAATACCCATGATAAAGGTTTCCAGGATAACATCCCTCCAAACCCACACCACCACCCCCAGCAATTTTAAAGAATGGTTTCAGCAGCTCTTTTTTGCCAGACTCTGAAGACCTCAGCAATGTCAGAATGACAAAGGCACTGCAGAAAATTTCATGTGAGGAGCTGTTTGTCAGGAATGATGTTATTGACAGGCAAATTATCTGTCACAATCAATGGCGCTATCTTACAAATGAAATTTAAGCACCTTGTAATGACAGCTCAACAATCCAGTATTGATGAAGTTGCCTAGGCCACAATCATATGAAGAAAATGCCATGTTTTGCCTTTAAATGTGCAAACATCCCACACTTTAGACATGACAGTCCTTTAATGGTGCTGGCTGGTGTTCTGACCAGCTTCCAAAATGAGATGGTATCATGCCTGGGATGGCAGTTCATAGATTTGGACGTCCCTCTCTGTTGTCTATCCTTGCTTCAGCCCTCAGATGAATTGAAAGAGAGACACTTATCCCAGGGGAGATAGTAGAAAGAATGCAGCTATTTTGCCTAGAACTCATGAGAGGGGAATGGTGCATCTCTCAGAACAGGGGTTAGGAAAACAGCTTGAAAGAAACATCATTAAAGAGAAGAGGAGTTACAAAGCTTTAACGCTTTTCTCCTCCCAGGGATGTCACTGCTTGGTAAGGGCCTGATTCAAAGGCTTGATCTCAGTGAGATTTTCTGTCTGGCCCAAAATGTGAACATGTCCCTATAAGCTTGTTTGCAGAAATGCACATTACTGGGTAGTGGGAAATCTTAACCCTTTTTTCTTTTCTTTGACTTTGTCTTCACTAGGAAAAAAGATGTACTCAGGATTTTATCCCACAAAAGCTCATGCAATAAATAAATTTGGTAGTCTTTCAGTGCCACAGGACTCCATGTTTGGTGTACTTCATAGTATGTATTGTTTACATGAAGGCTATGTCCACATGTACATCGTTATTTCAAAATAAGTTATTTTGAGATGAGTTATTCCAGAATAAAGTCCTTATTTTGAAATAGGTTAATTCGAATTAAGGGAAAAGCTCAAAGCGAAATAGCATGTCCAAACACAGGACTTGCTATTTTGTTTTTAGGAAAGGGGCACCATGGGAGGTGTAGCAACATGGCCCCCTCCCTGGGCCATGCCCCCACCCAATATAGGCTAAAAGGAAGGCACTCTGGGAAGGAGAAGGGCAAAAGTGTTATTTTGAAATAATGATTATTTCAAAATAACACGTCCGAATGGCATTATTTCGAAATAACCATTTCGAAATAACAACTGTTTTGATTTAAAGAAGGTTTAAGCTATTTCAAAATGACAGAGCCCGTCATTTTGAAATAAGAATACATCATCTGGACCTAATCTCTTTTATTTTGAAATAACCAGTGTTATTACGAAATAAAAAAGATGTGTGGGCATACCCAAAGTAAAATGCTCACAAAGGTGGGACAGTTGTAGTTTTAACACAGGCTATCAGGTCATGGTAAACCCTATTGATGTAACTTGGGTACTTATCTGGCCCTCATTACTAGAGTGTCTGAGCACCTCACAGTCTTTAATGTATTTGCCCTCACAACATCCCTGTGGGGCACAGCACTGCTATTAATCAATCCCATTGTACAAATGAGAAATTGAGGCACGAAGACTTGCTCAAGGTCATCTAGGAAGTCAGTGGTAGAACACAGCCCCTTGCCTATGGATAAGGCTGGTGGAACACAGGCTCCATGCTCATACTTGTTGCAGAGCTGGCACATCTGCCTCTGGGCAGATAGGGTGATGACTGTACGAAGACCCCATTTGAGCCAATAGCCATAACATCAATGAAAGTCTATTGGATAGAGGCTCTGCCAACCCCTGTGTTCTTATTTAGAACAACTCTGGATAGCTTCATTATCTATAGAGAGGTCTAATTCTTTTTGAATCCTTCTCAGTCCTTGGCCACAATGACATCTTGTGGCAGAGAGTTCCACCAGCTAATTGTATTGTGAGAAATAATGTTTCTTTTCATCTGTGTTTCATCTGCCACTTTTCAATTTAATTGACTGTCTTTTGTTGCTTGTATTATGAGGAAAAATTGATCTAACTCTTCCGTCTTGCAATCATTATTATGTATCCTTTGTCTGAGGCCTTGTTATTCATCTCCTCTCTAAGTTGGACAAGCACACTATCTCCCATTCTTCATATGAGAGCTTTTCCAGGCCTTTCATGCACACACAGGCATCACACCTAAAGGATGAGACCCAATATATGCTGAAGGAGCTCTGGACAGAGAAAGGAGCCTGTTGTTCTGCATAACTCCTCAATCTTTCATCCTGTGTTCCTCAGACCACACCCCATGGCACACTATAATGAATGCAATGAGCCTGCTGGCTGATTTCCCATGGGACTGTGGAAAGCAAGAGCGGGTTACAGTGGCCATGTGAAACTTTCAGGTGGAGAAAAATCTGGGTCACAACCACAGATCCAAATCCTCCTGAACCTTGAAGACCTTTGATTCCTGCCCTCCATTTATCCACCACAGCTAAGACCCATCTGTACTTTATATTATAGTCAGTAAAAAGTAAAACAGTAATAATTAGAATCTCACTCTCTCTGTCCCCAAATTCAAGGAGGAATTAGTTTCATTGTGTTCTCTGAATTAGCTATCAGTCACAGAAAAGGTGAAAAGTTGCTAATGACTGCCCTTGTTTTATTATTAAGCACTGATTACAGTAAGGCAGACCATTTGTTACCAGTATTGCTTCAGTGCAAAGTTCTGAATTAGCTGTGAGCAGAATCAAAGCGGTGGTAGCATTTCTTTCCCAGGTGATAAGGTCCGTTTTGTGGGGCAGGCTAATTCATTAGGCTGTTTTTGGCACCATACATTCATTCCTGACCTTCAGCCAGCCCTTCTTGTGTTGTTAAAGGCAGAGGCTATTGTGATGGGGCTGGGAGGTTTAAACCCTACACAAATGGGGAATGAATGTGTGCTACTGTATCCTCACTCTTCTGGCCCTGTCAGTCCTGCCTGGTTAGGCAGATAGCTTTAAAAGGCGGAAGCTGCAGTATAATGGGGGAAGTCCTGAGAACATAGTGGCTAGAGTAGCTCCTGGCGCAGTGGATCACACCAAGAATCCTCCAGCGGTGCAAGCAAAGTGTCCAGTAAATCCCAATTATAAACCTGTTAGGTCAGCTCCCCAGCCATAAGGACCCCGACAAAGCTGAGAACCACCCTATGATATACCCCTCCTGCAATCTAGGATGGTATGCAGCTGTATCACTGCAGTTCTCCACTCCTGGGCCCCAACTTATTCAGCTTGGCTGTGTGAACCTCCCTTCCTGGGTCAGCTCACACCAGTCTCCTGGCTGTCATCAGTCCCTCACCCAGTAGAGGAGCTCTTTGGCCGCCACTTATGGAGCAGATCCCCAGCAAAAACCTCCAGTCCCAGGTACAACCCTAGAAACTACCATCTTGCAGGGTTCAGTGCTGCTCACTGCACTTTGCAAGCTCGTTTACACTTGTCTGTCAATTTATTGAAAAAGTTTATATGTACCAGCTCTGTCATTTGAGCTCTGTCTTATAACATGCCTAATCTACTTGCATTGCTTCAGATAAAACAAATAAGTCTGAGTACAATAAAGCTATGTCTACATTGCAGAGCATTTTTGAAAAAACTTTCTTTGAAAAAATTATTTCAAAATATATTTGGAATAATTATCTCAGAATAACTTTTTTCAAAAATGCTATTTCAGGAAAACAATTCAGGGATGGCTCCGTGTCTCAAAACACCGCAGCTTTTTTTTTTTTCCGAAAATGAAGGTCTACATCAGACTTCCTTTTCAAAAAAAAGAAAGCCAATGGAAGAGATAGGCAGGCTTTATTGAAAAAAGCCTTTGCTGCATCTGGCGATGGCTTTTTTCAAAAAAGCTGTCTTGAAAAAGGCATTTTCTCAAAAGGTAACCAGGTTTAGCACTGGCAAAAAAGCACTTTGGTATTTCAAGATACTGGCACGCTTTTTCAAAAAAGCTAAATTCAACAGCTTTTCGAAAGCAAAAGCCTTTTTTGAGATAGCTTTTTCGAAAAAAATCCATCGTTGGACGTAGCAAATGCTTTTAAAAGCCTGCCTATCTCTTTTATTGGCTTTCTTTTTTGAAAAAGAAAGTCCAGTGTAGACTTGCACTTTCGGAAATTTTGGGACAAGGAGCTGTCCCTGGACCATTCTCCCAAAATAGCATTTTTTAAAAAAAGTTATTTTGAGATATTTATTCCAAATATATTTCCAAATAATTTTTTCTAAAAAAGTTTTTTTGAAAATGCTCTGCAATGTAGACGTAGCCTAAGATTTTAAGTGATCATAAGTCAGAATACTATAAATCCAAAGATTATTAAATCGAGAAGTTAATCACAATCAAATAAAAGATAACCCTTATTCTAAGAAAAACAAATAAGGAGTCCTGTGGCACTTATAAAGACTAACAAATTTATTACAGCATAAGTGAAAATTGTGATATGCTAGGTATATATACACATGAAGGGTGAGTTAATGAGGTCAGTTCAAACAGTGTAGATGTGGTCCATTAAGAACAAATGATGAGAAGGTGAGAATGTTTAAAGAGGAAAAATGACCTTTTGCAGTAAACTGGCTGTTCACAGTCCCTGGAGTCTATTCAGACCCAGTCAGATAGTATAAGTCTGCACACGAATTTCAGCTCTGCAATTTCACACTGAAGTCTGGTTTTGAAGTTTTTTGCTGAAGTATGATAACTTTCATGTCTGGTATAGAATGCCCAAGGAGACTGAAGTGCTGCCCTACTGATTTTGAATGTTACCATTATTGGTGTCTGATTTGTGTCCGTTTATTCTTATGTATAGAGACAGTCCCATTTGGAAAATATATTTGGCTCTCTGTTCCAGTCTATATTCTCAGCTTACCACATTGGCTGGCTGCAATGTTTCAGTCAGACTCCTGCCTTCCAGTGGCTGGGTGCCAATCCTTGATTTTTTTTGGAGCAAGATTACAGGGGCAAGCCTTAGACAAGGGTGCACCTTTTTTTTTAACGAGTTTCCTCAACACCCCCTCGGGTCAGGTGATTGTCCATGGCTATCAATGGCCATGGTTCCTTCCACTTGAGACAAAGCTGTCACAGGGACTTAAGGCTAGTCCATTGTTCCTGTATGCACTCCTCTGTTTGGTGTGAAAATATAGCTTTGTGTTTGTCTGCATCTATTCAGACCAGGGGCACTGCTTGGTGCTGGGCTTACAGGCTTCGAGCCCTGAATGTCGGCGCCAGAGCCCTGGGTCTGCCACAGCAGCAGCTGCAGCAGCAGTGCACTTAAAGCACGCGATCACTGAATGTCCATGCCTGAGCCCCAGATTTTTTTCTGAGCCAGGGGCGCCCCCAATTCAAACCATGTGAAACACACATTTGGGGACATTACATGATGGATTTTCATATCTGAACATATGTATGATATTGCAAGAAACAGACTACCACAACAGTAATGTTCAGTATGTCATGAGTATTCCAAAAACACTTAACAGGACACATCAGGCAATACCCAGTTACATTGTAAGAGTGAACATGAATGATATACAGATTACATCACAAGAGCATGTGTGGGATGCAGCATGTTATATGCTCCTGCCCCAGTAGGGAGATGCCCCTGAGAGACACTTTTTAGCACCACTTTCGAGGAGATTCTTGCAACATTTATAGCACCACTTTCAAGGAGATTCTTGCAGACTGTTCCATGAGTATCCGACAAGCAGGTTGGTTTGCTGGTACTTTTGTCCCCCCAACGATGCTCATGTAGTTTTTACTCTCTTGCAACATTTAAGAGCTTTGTTTTCTTGCTCAGCAACACACTTGTAAGCTACCTGATAAATTGAAAATGCATCAGTTGCGTCAGCATCCATTGGAACATCTTCCTTTCATCAGTGCTCTTCTCCCCAAGAGGTGGTGGCTGTGTTGATGGGTGAGGTACCCCCCATCAGTATAGTGCTGTCTATGTTAAGAGTTTGGTCAGTATAACTCAGTCAGTCAGAGGTGTGGATTTTCCACACCCTGAGTGACACTGTTAAGCTGATATATGTCTGTAGTGTAGACCATGCCTTAGCTTCCCACTTGCCTAGCAAGTACCAATGAGAGTCCTGCAGAAAAACCTATTCAGGACAAATCTGCAGAGTCAAGGGTGGGCAAGAGTCTCAATAACAGTCTAATCCAGATGTTCTCAACCACTGTGTCAGGACACATTACTGTGTCACCTCACAGTGGTATGTGTGTCACAGAGAGCCTGGGAAATGGCTGGAATTGGCCTGGGCTGGTGGGTTGGCCTGTCCTGTAGGGTCACAACACAGAACCAAGTGTGTCATGACCTACAAAAGATTGAGAAAGACTGGTCAAACCTCTACACTGTGTTTGGCTGTTTTCATCTTTGTCAATCAGTGCTCCTGACATACTGCATCCTCCTCAGTCTTTCCACTAATTTCTCTGGCTTTAGATCAGGGCCCTCATCTGCCCACAAACATAATCTGAGGTATAATGAGTCTCTGCAGCCAACCGTCACCTCTCTTCAGAGCCTAGTAAAATATCATCATAAAAGGATGTTTTTATTGCCTCGTTAATGTTCCCCTAATTAACACGCAGGAGGCAGCACTACTATGTTCAGTCTTCTGATTTGCTCTGTGAAACAAAGGGAAATTGGAAGTAAGGGGAGCTGGTGGAATGGCTGGTCGGGTTATTAACCACTAGGATGGGAGAGAAAGGAGTTCTGTGTGAACACATGCTGACTCAGTTCCCAAGGAGCCTCAGTTAATTTGCCTCTTGTCTATCCTGCTCCAGCTTCAGAGGCTCACAAATGAAGATTATACCCAACAGCGAAGTTCTGAGGTTCCACCAGACCATGAAGGAGCGGCCCTTCAGCTCCAGGTGTCTCAGGTACTAAGCTGCTGTGACTCACATCCCTGACACCAATGACCAGCATGCACTGGATTCCACTGCCCCGTTTCTGTTTGCAGGGAAACCTTAGCACCAGCTATTCTCAGATTTTCCCCAAACCATCTGCCCTGCAGTGCTCAGCCCTGTCCCAAGAAAACTTACAGGAGGTAAGTAGCTCACTGGTCCCTTAAAGAGACAGTACCCATCAATAATTACCTTAACTGGGGTTAAGAAACACTCTATTTTAATTAAATCACTGAACTGGTTTAAATAAAAGCAAATGTGTTAAATGGGAAGTCATAAGTTTGTGATACCAGTGTAAGGAATAAAGACAGGGCAGGTGACATGCAAACAAAACTAACATCATTCTGCTAAGACTAAAACCTGATTTCATAAACTAGAGTCTCTTGTTCGAAGCCATGTTTTCTCTTTTCCAGCACGGCTGATTGAACTGTGGCTTGTGCAGGTCTCCACTGCCCTGTCTCCTCCCAGTTCCAAGACACAGTTTGCTGGAAAGCAACAGTCCAAAGCCCAGGCTGCAGGTGCTTCAAAATGGGTTTACTGAGGGTTACACTGACAAGCTTAAAACTAGAACTGTATCCAAGCCTGTCACACTAGCTGGGGTTATATCACTGTGGTCATGTTTACACTAGGCTTTCATTACTTTGAACTAAGGGAATTCCTTAATTCAAACTAATGAAAACTTATTTCGAACCAGTAAGACCTGCCAGTTAGTTTGAACTAAACCCTTAGTTCTATCCTTAATTCGAACTAAGGACAGTGTAGGCTAGGATTAACCCTTAGTTGGAATTTAATAAATTTGAATTAAGGGTAGTTAGTTCAAATTAACAAAGTGGACTAATTTGACTTAACATTAAGTCAAATTAGTCCACTTTGTTAATTCAGCCTAATAAGTTCAAGTTTAGTTCAAACTAAACTCAAACTTATTAGTTCAAATTAACAAATTTGAACTTACATGTCCTAGTGTAGACATAGCCTATATGCCTAATGAGTTTCTCTCCTCTGCAATCCTAATTTTATATACCCAGATAACTCCCTCTTACCTGATTATGGTTCCATATGTTATAGCTGTAGCTTGTCCCTTTGGTACCACCCCTTTCAATGTATGATCATGTTCCGTTTTGGTGGGTCTCTGTCTGTGGACTTTGGCACAGCCGCTTTGGTATCCAGTGGGAGGGGGAGGAAGTGGTGCCATATCTTGGCCATGGTCTTTTTACATCTCTGTGTTTGTTTCTTTTTAATATCTCCCTTCACCTCCCTCACTTTGCCAGTCACCTGCTTGGTCTTGCTCTGACATCTGTCTTGAAGAGGAGTCAGGACTTTCCCTCATTTCTGCATTCATATTCCACCTTCACTGTACCTTGAAATGTTTTAACTGCAGCCCTTACTTTTTCGCAGTAGTAAAGAGAAACCATTGAATTGCAGACAAGCAAGAGGAACACACTATGTCTTTGTTCTTTATTAACGTGTAACTCAGAGACTTTAACTTTTTGGCAAACCAGAATCCCATCTGAGGCAAACATAGTGGCCTAAATACTTTTATGAATTTACAGTACATACCTGCATCCTAAGAGCCGGGATGTGTGACAGTTCAAAGTGCTTGGTTCCTTTTTCTCTTCAGGTGAAGGAGACCCGAATGCCCCCCCCCCCACACCCCCTTATATCTTTCCCGAGTTCATTGATCTACCTGCAAAGCAAGCAGCTTCCTGGGAATACAATCCCTATTCCCCGTCAAGTTTAAGTGTTATCTTTCCACATTTGCTCTCCTGAAGGTTTTTTTCACCTTCCATGTAAATGTACTTTTCTTGATCTTTGGTCGCATCTTGCTTAGTTTACATCCAAGATACATTCAAGCAAGAGGAACGATATTCCTTTGTCTAGAGCAGGCTTGTCCAACATGCGGCCTGGAGGCCCACACTGTGGCCCGCCATGGGCTTTCAGCTGGCCTGCAGAGTGTGGCTTCAAGAGCCTGGGAGCTGGAGCTGGCCAGGACCCTTGTCAATTTCCCACCCTGCATGCAGCACAGCTACAGGGAGGCGAGGCGTGGCATGGCCGGAGAACTGTTCAGGGGCTGGTTTCAGCCCCTTTTGAGTGATCAGGGGGCAGGTAAAGGAGGAGTGCCCTGAGCAGTTTAAAATCCTGACCTGCCTCCCCCCCAGTTCTGCTCTCCTCCCACCCACCCCCCTCACAGTTCTGCTCTCCTCCTGCACCCCTAACCCCAGCACCCCTGTCCTTCCCCTGACCTTAGTGGCAAAAACTCTGCTGTAGAGATTGCTACCCATCAATGTTTCTGGTACAGAGATGCCTATTGCCAAAACCTGTGACACCTGCAGAACTGCCAGGGTTTCTGTCCTGTCTCTGTCTGACTCTGTTCTCCTCTTCCTCTCCCTAGCACTGGTCTCCTGTCCCTGAGCAGTGCTTGGCAGGGAATGAGGAGAGCAGAGTTCGTGGGTCCCTGTCAGCTGAGTCCTGCCATTGGCTGCTCTGCTCCCCCAACCTCATCCTTCTTTCCCTCCCTTCCTCTGTCTTGCTCCCCACGGTCTGTGTTCCCCCTGCACACAGGCACCCCTGCCCCCCTTGTCCTCTGTACACGGTACAAGCAAAAGCAATGCCAAATAAAACACTCATCGTTATTTTATTAAAGTTTATTAATGAGATCAATCTCTATGTCTTATCTATAAAAGTTTTTCTCATTGGTCACCCAACTGCAAAAAGAATTGCAGTGTGGCCCCTCACCCCAAAAAAGATTGGACACCCCTCATCTAGAACAAGCATGGCTTATAATACACTGCTCATCAAATATATTTTAAGAAGATATTTCCAACCTGCATCTGTAAAGTCCATTATAAGTTGACTGTACCTATGTCACACAAGAAGAATAATGATCAGTGTGATGTTAGTTTTCCATTGATATATTATATGCCACCTTCTGTGTATGTATCGTGACAGTTGCCAGGAGCCATTGGGTACTCTTAGAGTCACATGGGCTTAAACCAAACAAGGAGTCCTGTGGCACTTAAAGACTAACAAATACATTTATTGCATGAGCTTTTGTGGGAGAAAATCACACTTTGTCCGATGCTTTGAAGATGGGGGAACTTACAGAAAGGGAGGAAATAAATGCAGGGAAGTGTAAGTCATGGGAACAGATCACACTGTAGCTGCAAATCAAAACAGTTGTAAAGATTCAAACACCGGGGACCAGTATACAGAGATAGATGAGGTCAAATCATCTGTTGTAATGAGAGAAAAATCCAATGTCCCTATTAAGTCCTGAAGCAATGCAACTGAATTTGCAAATAAATTCAGTTTCAGCAACTTCTCTGGGAAACCGTGATTTAGTATTCATCTGTGTGAGCACAGGACTCCTTGCTTGTTTTACTGAACGAAACTAATATGACTGCCCGTTTGGATATGAGCTTAAACCAGGCTCTCTTAGAGCTGTGTAAAGCAGGACACAGTAATTTCAGTGAACTCAACAGGTCAGATTCTGCTGTGTGTTCCCTGCCTGTAGGGTTCTGTGGTGCATGAGCTTGATGCTAGCTTTCTGCCAGAGATGAGCATGTATTTACTGCATATGTACAAGCTGGCTAAACTGTCAACAATCTAACATATGTAAGGTGCATATTATTGATTTATCTTATTACATGCACAATGTTAAAAGAACATTATAAAGGTTGCAGAGACAACTGTTCAAAGATAGGTAATGTTAAATTTGGGGTAGCTTTCGGGTCATCTTGTGCATTTGCATTATTGTACAGTCTTTACTTATAAAATCACGTTATTTTTTTTCCATTGAAGGAAAAAAATGTAATTTTCTGGCATTTCCTAACTTCTAAGTGCTTTTTCTAAGTGTAACACACACATTTCCATGCAGTTTTATAGTTATTACTTACAACTCTATCTAAAAAGCTTTAGTTAAAAACAAAACTCTTGGACTGTAGAATAATTTGCCAACAAGCACTAAACAAACACAATTCAATTTCTTTTTCCCATTTTTGTTCTTTGTATCTAACAAGCCCTTAGATGAGAACCTTTGAAATTGCAAGAAGATAAAAAGCCAATTCTCAGAAAAAGTCCTCCTGCATCTGATTTCTGACAGCAAGTGACAAAGTTTTCAAGTGTTCAGGTAGTTGTTGTCTGCATTTATCTTTTCATTTTAACTGTTTAAAAAAAAATTTAGTGCACCTTCAGAAGCGCCCCTTGCACATCACTAGCTTTGAAGTTAGTGGCTTAGTATGTTCAAGAAACTAAGATGAAAATGGTCAGCCATATGCTTCAGTGTCTTAGACACACAGGTCATATATCACACACCCATTCTGTCTGCACACACTCACCTCATGTCTAGTAACACATCACCCTTCCAACCTAGATACGCACATCTCACAATCTGCCCTTGCACACCCAGTTCGTAGGCACAACGTTCACAGTTCACATATCCCATGGACAGCGAATGAGACTGGCATTCTCATGGGAGAGGCCAGTACAGGTCAGATGAAAGGAAAAGGTCAGATTCCACTCCCACTCAGAAAAGTGCTCAGTAAAGTATAAAAGGTGGGGAGGGAGGTTCCAAGTTTTGAAGGATGCATGGGAGGGTAGAGCCCAAATAAGAGGCAGGGTATGTGAAGGACCTCTGGGGGAGAGGCAAGGAGTGCTCTGAAACATCTATGCACAAATGGAACCGAGCCCTTGCAACCAATAAGTGTGTCAGCGATGTAAATGAAAAGAGGTAGCGAGAGTGGAGGAAGAGGGAGAACTTAAACTCCAGTGGCCTTCCACAGAAAAAGGCTATGGGAGGCAATGCCCAGCACTCTCCCAGCAGCACAAAATTCACCCTGGAAAACCATGGAAGGGAGCGAGACAACTGCAGCAGAGCCACTCTCTCCCTCTCTTCAGGATTCCAAAATGTGTTAGGTTATTTTTAGTCTCTGCTGTGCTGTAGCTTCTAAGACAGGACCCCAAGCAATTCCCAGCAAGAAATGCTGCATCTTTTCACTTTCCTTGTAAATACTTTGGGTCTTTTTTTTTTGTCTGATTCACTTTGAATGTTTCAGCGGGGGTTAGTCTGATGCTTAGCATGGGATCTTTCCAAGGAAGCAGGAGGGAAAGGGGGAGGGGAGATGTGTTTGATAATACTAAGCACTTTGCAGCTTCAATGCACTACTTACTTATTAATTAATTAATCCCCATAATGGCTCCTATGAGGTGACTTCTATTTCCAAGCATCTGACGCCATCCACCCTGTTGCTCATTCTTGCAATTTCTGGTGTTCTTCTATAGCCTCTTCACTTTTATTATTTCTTTAAGTAAGTTAGTTTCTGATTCTTATGGTTATGGAGAAAAAGCTTGAAAACTCAATCTCCTGTCCAGTCATGGATCCTGATCCTTGCAGAGAGCCGCAGTGATGGGATGCAGTGCGGTTGATGCTTTTTCCCTTGGGAATCTGCTAAATCTCTGCTCCCAGGAAAGGGAGCAATCTAGCCATAGATTAGCAATGGAACCTAAAGCTACAAAGGATTCTGGCTGTCTCATTAAGAAGCCACAATTTCTGCTGTGTCTGAAACTGCCACCACCACCTTGGGCTCTTCTATCTGGATTTAGTGCCAGTGTGATTGTCAGGGGTGTGACTTGTTACTGAACCAGTTATCCCAGGGCAACCCCAAAGATGGTATAAAGATGCCTTATAGCAGAATAGTTTATCCCCATTCCCTCACAAGAATCTACACTGGAATAAGCAGATTGAAATGGTGGGCGGTTACACTGCTTTAACTGCATTGGAATAGATTGGAGAATACATTAGTAGAACCAGCCTGATCTGCTTTCTGGATTTCTCTGATGTGCAGCTGGTCTGGTACATGCTTCTGCTTGCAGAACAGGAAACTTACAAAGGGCTTAGCAACAGGGAGGCATAAGTGGGGAAGGAAGGTGTGACAGGGAATCGGGGGGCCCATTGCATGGGAGGCTTGTTGGCCTTTTTAATCCTTCAGTTTTCCTTCTTCAAACTGGGGTTCCACAGGCCCCTCGCTCCCATCAGTTTGTGAGGGTCAGGTCATTAACAAGAAGCTCATGTATTGTAGGTATACAGGTGCCATAGAAGCAATGGAGAGAAGAGGCAGTTTGATTTAAAGTTGGATCAACACCTTTCATCCCCACTCCTGGTATGTTCCCCTCCAGCCTGTGATGGGACTTTATTCTGATTCCCTTTAAAACAAACCAGCTTCAACCCATTTCTTGTTCATCTATCTCTCTGCACAGTGCAGTGCTGGGTTAGCATGAGGGCTTGGAATGAGAGTAGCTGGGGCAAAGGCAGGAGGGTGTGTGAGCAAGATTTGTTCATCCCCATAAAGGATGGCCTTCTCCACCTGGGGAGTTATGGTTAGTATTAATGAACTGCTTCCAGATCTGATAGTAACTAACTTTACAAAGCACACAGTTGCATATTTCTGCAGGTGGATCCCAGCCCTATGGAAATCTGTTTCTCTGTGTGGAATTGAAGAGTAATAATGATTGTAAGTCTACACCATTTGCTTTCCCTATATTCCTGGGAGGTGCATACAACAGGAACAAACTGCTGTGCACAACAAGCGTGGAGACTGTCAAGCGTCTTTATTCATTTGCCCCCTTCATTAAATTCTGTGGAAGACAAATTAGTTAAAAGTAAAAAACAACCCGTCTGGGTCCATATCCCTCTAGACTTTGCTGGGTTCAAAATCCAAACCCAGTTGTGTTCCCAGCACGTATGTTCCCTCTAAGCTGTGCGCGTGTGCATTCGCACACAGGTTGTGAAGCCTGCGCACACAACAAAATGAAGTGTGCACAAAAAAATTCAACAGTGCTAGTATTTTTGCTTTACTTTAAGTAGGTAATTTCAAATAGCATGCTTCAAATAAGGTTTTGTAATTTATAAAATCATTTCCATCACCATATCAAAATAAAGTTTAGATATTATTTGCATCATACACATTTACTTCATTGCACTCACAAGTTTGGTCACAATCACTGGCGTGCGCACAGATTTGAACACTGGTTCCAAAAATTTGCACAAAAGAAAATTTTCGGCACACACAGCCTACGAAAAGTTAGAGGGAACATTGCCCAGCACCATGAATTTTGAGGGAAGGGCTCATAATCTCGGTCTGAAATTCAATTTTCTAGCAGCTGATGGAGTGGGACTTCACCCACTGAAAGCTCATGCAAAATATAAATCTTAGTCTTTAAAAGTGCCGCAGGGCTCCATGTTCCTTTTACTGGTAGCTGCTTGTTTACCTCAGATGCAATTGAACTGCACGTTGTCAGTGGCTTACCCTGCTTAATTTTGAGATATAGGCAAATTAACATTCCTTTGTCTAGGACAAACTTGTTTACCAGCTCCACCTCTAAAACATACTTTAGGAACATCTTTCCAATATACATAACTCTATACACACCATTTGTACATACACCATGCAGTGATACAAATGAGGGTGCCACCAGCTTTCATTTGATACTTTACACAATGCTCTTTCCAGAAAAATCCACTGACAGCAACATGTTAGGCTTAAATTCCGGAGGGGTAGTCATGTTAGTCTGTAGCAAAAACAATGGAAGTCTTGTGGCACCTTAAAGACTAACAAATTTCTTTGGGCATAAGCTTTTGTGGGCTGCAACCCACTTCATCAGATGTGTGAAGTGGAAACGACAGTTAGGAGATATATATACATATGTAAGGATGAGTGAAAATGAGGTGGGCAAGCACTAATGAGGTCAATTCAGTTAGGGTAGATGAGACTCATTCACAACAGCTGATTAGAAGGTGAGAATGGAGGAATGGGGACAATTACTTTTGTAGTGCGCTAACCAGTCCAAGTCCCTATTCAGACCCAGTCCAATTGTGCCAAGTTTGCAGATGAGTTCCAGCTCTTCAGTTTCACTCTGAAATCTGTTTTTGAAGTTCTTTTGTTGATGTATGGCAACTTTCAAATCTGCTACAGTGTGTCCAGGAAGATTGAAGTGTTCTCCTACTTGTTTATGGATGTTACCATTTTTGATATCTGATTTCTGTCCATTTATTCTTTTGCGAAAGGGCAATCCGGTTTGGCCAGCGTACATGGCAGAGGGGCATTGCTCACACATGATGGCAAGTTAGGGGTAGTGAGTGTCTCAAGTCTGTTGTTAATTACAGTACAGTGGGCCCTCTGCCAGGTGGCATTGAAGGGCTCTTAGGGTCACAATTCCTCTCTTATATATATCTAGGTTCTTCTTTTTCACTAAAGAATGAAAACTGCAAAGTATACATATAAAGAGAGTTTTTCATCCCTCTTTCCATCCCAGTGACTATGGAGTAAATGCTGATCCAAATGACATCAAAGGCAAAATCGACATGAACTTTAATGGCACAAGCCTTGAATTCTTATGCAAAGTCTTGCAAAGAAATCCCTGAAAATAAGGGAAAAAAATTCTTCCTTGTGCAAAATTCCAGCGCTGTTGCTTTTTTGGCACAAGAAGAAAGCAGCCTTTGTGCTGAGTCCTGCGTTGTTTTAAAAGTTCACATTCATTCAGACCCCCTGGTTCTCGTAAATGTTTTGTTTATCTTTCCTTGAACAAATCACTCTTCACAAACTGAATGATTCCATCAAGGTAATCAGATATATTGACAACAGTGTCCATGTGAAATGGATTTTGTAAATTACACTTCCAGTTACACAGTTGGTGTCCATTGTGTAATAAGTGTCAGTTGTATTATTTAAATAGTCAGAACATTTAATATCCTGCAGGTATAGCTTTGTGCACATTTTAGATTAAATATAAGTCTATTAAAGAATAATAGAGGTTATAAATATTGCATTAAGCAAAAAATTGCACTCTAATTGTTTTATGAGTTATTTATATGAGCAGGAATGTTCCTGTACTTGTGAATGACAGTTTTGGCTTCTCAGCTCTTTGTCATCAGTTTCATTAGCATCTCATTACATTATACAGAAATGCAATGTAAGTCTTACCAAGTATTGTCACCTGATCTGGCAAAAGTTTGTTTTAAAGATCAAATGGCTGGAAAAACTGAACACTGGAGTTAACCAGTGTGTCAGCTGTCAGCCTGTCATTCAGATGTGCTTTGTCCCAGCTATTTTGTTCTCTCCAGCTGAAGCACTTCTAACTGAAGAGTGACAGATGCTCAAGGAAACTGAACTAAAAATGACACTGAATGTTCTCTGCCAATGATGGGAAGAGACGGCTAACATGGAACTTTGTAATAGCATGAGTTGCAGCTCTGAATGGTGATGCTATTTTCTGCAGCAAGGCACACAATCATTTGAGTTAGGAAGATGGTCGTGCTCCCACCCGCCTCTGTCCAAGGGATAAGGCACCACAAACGGAAAGATGACCTTTTGAAGGCCTGATCCTGCAGAGACCTTTATTAAAGTGGGAAATGTGATAGAGAGACTTTCTCTTGGGCTACTGATAGGCACAGAATACGAAGGATCATTTGCTGGCCACAAAGAGCTGCATCAGTTGATGAAAACTGTGAGCCTTTGAGGAGTCAGCATTTCAAAGTGTAATGTTAGCCTACAAAGGGACGTATTTGCTCAATGTCGGAGGTCTTAATGGCAGAAAGATCCTGTAAAACTGTACCAGGTCCAGTCCTGAGCCTTTATTTATCCTGCTCTGCCATCTAATGGAAAAGTTCCAGTTGTTCACAGTGGGCTGTAGGCTAGCAGAACCGTGGAGTGTGCAGTGTATACAAGGAGTCAGGAAGCAGGGTCATTACTACTGGTATTTTTTTGTGGGGGAGGCTCCTCAGGTATCTCTGAAAGGGGTTCACTGCTGACGGCTGTCTCACCTCCTTGTGGCTAACCTAGGAATCAGTTCACCACTGGTCTAAAGCCCCATCCTGCACCCTACTGTCTCAGTCTCACCCTCTGGGACTCAGGGTAACCATCATCTTTGTCACTTGTCCACTCGAGCTAGGGCCTGTTAGTTCTCCTCTTCCCAGGGTCTCTCAATGTCTCTCTGGACAAGCTGTCCCCTGCCATTCCAGGCAGTTCTTCATTCTAGATCCAAGGCTGTATCATTTCCCCATGGCTGGGAGTGGTAGGGGAACCCTGGCTGCCCTCTATTCCAGTTTCCAATTCAGGAACTTTATGCTCTACATCTACAGTCTACATATTCCCAGACCTGACTGCTACTTCCTCAGAACCTTGTTCTACTTCCTCCTTCTACCCCTTGGCACCTTTGGGCTCACCACCCTTTTGAACTTCTTCTACCTCCATAGCTACTTCCCCCTTTCACTTCTTACCAGTCCAACATACCTCCATAGTGTTTGTGGGTGAATACAGTCTATTTTCCCCTTCCGTTCTCAGCTGTCTTAGCTTTATGGAAGGTTCACCTGTTCTTGCACAGGTGAACTTCATTCTTATTTAAGCCTTATTGACCCAAAGCTGCTGTCTGGGTGCAATCTATGTGGTTCATTGGCCGATCTAGATACCTGAGCCCCTTCAGGACTGGCGTGGGATAAACAACCTCATATGTCCCCTCACAAGCTCTCCCATGGGGAAGTATGAATGAACAAACAGATGGCAAAACCTTTTCTTGGCTGAGGCTTGGCAAAAATCATTCCACCTGTGACTGTCCTCTCCATACTCTGAAAAGGTGTATTACCTTGCCAGAAAGGTGATCTGCATGATGTCCAGCCCTACTCAACATTTGCTTATGACCATGGGTAATGTGCAAACTAGTAATGTGCTATGGATGGATGCACCCTAACAACACCTACCATAGTTCAGCCTGGAACATCACCCTGACACTGCAAAACAGGTACGTACACCAGAATCCTGACTCTTTCTGCAGATCATCTGGCAGAGGTTTAGAAAGGAAGAAAACTGCTAGCTGAGAGGTTCAGTGTCTCCCTGGGAAAGATAGATCTTGGACTCAGAACTTCCACCAGCTCTCATTAGATTCAAGCTATGTGCTGGATTTCCCTGCAGTCCCTTGCCACACACCCACTGCTGAGGGTGAAGAGTGATTTATGGTGCCCTCAATAAAGCCATCAGCAATTCCGTTCCATCTGTCTCACATATCTCAGTTCAATGTAGAACTATTATTTGCAATTTTCAAATCAACTGGAGGGACTCAGCCCCTCAGTTCCCATGGTCACTTCCATTTGCATGTAGCTAAATGGTAGCAGGAGAGGGCAGAATAACTTCAATTCCTCCTACCACCACCAGTTTGGGATTTGAAGGCATCTTGTGAACCTTAGTTCGTTGACTCATCACACTCTCAGGTGGTGGGGATGCATCATCCCCACTCAATCAATGGGGAAACTTGGCCACATGTCCTGGTTCCCAGTTCCCTGCTTCCTTATATACATCAGTGAACATTCAATTTCCTTGTGAGCTCTCGGCTGACTATGACAGATGATTGCTCATATATGGATTATTGGTATCTTTCTTCCCAATGAACCAACCACCATGAAATTGCTCCCTTCTCTTTATCCCAGAACCCATGGAATGCTGGTTGAGCATGTGTACAGTGTATATTACTCACACTCTGGTTGGAAATTTGAGATGAGATACATACACACACACATTTTTATTTACTGCTTTCAGCCATTAATCTCTTCCCTGAAATACACTCTGTCTGGTGGGTAATTCAAGATACTTTGTAGCTGCAGACTCAAGGCTTGTCTAAACTAGGGCAATGTGCTGTGTACATGTTCAAATAATTTTAACTGGAAGACACATAATCAACTCCCCTGTTCTGCTTGCAAAATCTAAGCCGCTTGGCTTATTATTATTATTGCCATTTATTAGTTGTATTAGAATAGCATCAAGACCCTCAGTCATGGACCAAGACCTCACTGTGTCAAGTGTTGTACAAGTATAGAACAAAAAGAAAGCCCAATCTAAGTCTATTATTTTAATATATAGGGGCCTCGGGCAAAGGCCCAGCCCCTTTGAGCCAGACACTGTACAAACAAGTAGTAAAAATGGCAGTGTCTTCCTCAGAGAGTTACCAGAGTTTTACTTGTTCCTTTTCCAGTAATTACTAAAAGAAAGTCAATCTATTAGAATCAGAACTGCTCACACTATCCATACAACTGTAATTATGCTGCTATAACTAATAGCTGTGGAAAAAGCATCAAGTGCTTGGTAAGGGCAAGGCTAATATTTTATTTAGGATTGGCATTCCCTCTCTGCATCAGAGAATCATGTGAGGAAACTACAGAATAATGTATTCACAAGGTACAGAATAAACATAGAGCACTTGGCTTCTGCTAACTTCAGCCATTTACATGGTATTCAGCGTAATGCAAGGCTTTTCCTCTTCCAGCCAGTCTGAAGTAATCATGACTAAGTGGATCTCATATGATGTCAAGTAGCAGAAATCGGATTTTGATTAAACTCAGAAAATGTGTTTAATTAAATATTGTTTATTTGAAATGCATGCATTTAATTGAGTTAGGAATTAATTACTTGTACTCACATTGTAGCAGAATCAGTGTTCTTCCTTCCTGGCTCCTGGTGCAGAGGAAGTCTGTTTCCATTACTGGATAGCTACAGTGCTGCAAGTCAGACCAAATGGGAAACAATAAGCATGCTACATGATATTGTCCCCCCCGCACACTGAGTCTGTTCACTACTTAAATTCCTGTCTAGTCCTACTTTGGAGTCTTACCTGAGCCCTCCACAAAGGAGGTGATTTCTTCTAGTGATAATTTAGATCAGTGGTTCCCAACCTTTTTTCTCAAGGGCCACTCACGGACAACATTTTTACAGTCCTGCAGGGGCATCAGTCCCTGCCAGCAGGCCCACTCCCCTCACTGCAGTCAGAAGTTCAGCAAGGAGGATGCCTCCTTGCTGATGTCTCATCTCGGTGGCAGCTGCAGGGGAGCTGCATGTGTCCTGTAGGCCCATGCAGTCCACCTGGGTGCCTAGGCAGTGGGTCTCTTCTTCAGCAAGCAGGAGGGAAGTCGCAGGCCACTCTGAAATCTTCCACGGGCTAGTTTTGGACCTTAGGCCGCAAGTTAGTGTAAGGCAGGCTTAGAAGCTCTGCTTAACAGCTTCGGGGGGGGGGGGGGCAACTAATCTGCATGTGTCCTGTATTAGCATGGATACAAAGAACACAATTAGCTGATAAGCATACTGGGTGCAGGGCATAGTGGGTAATGATATTTGGGGTTAGTCTGCTCACAAATCTATCAATATCTGTAATTCTACTAAGGGGAAATATGAAATACTGTCTTTTTGTGAATTGCCACTCTATGTTTGTTGCAAATCTGTGTGAATTAGTTAAAGGGTAAAAACTATCCTTAGTTAAGAAGAGGCTTATAGGATGGGCGACTGCATGTTTCAGCCTGAAAGATTTGAAAAGAGAGAGGGGTTTGAGGCTATTTTAGCTTCTCCTGCTATTGCTTCCCCTGTCTTTTGATAGCTATAGTTAAGCTTTCTGTGAGGCTTTTGTCATTTAGACAGAGATAGTTATTTACACCTACTTAAGAGCTGGAATCACCAGGGAGAAGAGCAAACTTTCTCTCTGGCTAGAGAGAAATCTCTCTCCCTGAGCTAAAATGGGTGAAGCCAGTGGATAGTGAGAGTAACCAGTGGCGAATTGGGCGACATGAGTGACCGGAGGGCAGAGCCAGCAGACAGTGAGAGTGGCCAGCGGTGAGAGCAGCCAGCGGTGAGCTGGGCAGCATGAGTGACTGGAGGGCAGAGCCAGCAGACGGTGAGAGTGGCCAGCGGCGAGCTGGGCAATATGAGTGACCAGAGGTGGCGGACAGTGGACAGTGAGAGCGGCCAGCAGTGAGCTGGGTAGTGCGAGTGACTGGAGGGCATAGCCAGCGGATAGGAGGCAGAGCCAGCAGACGGTGAGAGCAGCCAGCGGCGAGCTGGGTGATACGAGTGACAAGAGGGTGGAGCCAGGGGACAGTGGGCAGAGCCACAGAACAGTTCTAGAGGTTGGAGTGAGTAACCAGTAGATGATGTTGGCAGACAGCTGGTGTGGAAGACACTCCCTGCATACTCTACGATTGGTTGGGAGTCTAGTTATCACTGATTCTCCAGATCAGTGCCAGTTTTGCCATTAAATTTGTATGTTCTGTTAGGCGGTGTGGGTTTTTGGGAACTTTGCTCTATACTAATTTTTCTAGATTAGTGCTGATCTCTGTTATTTGGCCTTTTGCATTTTGTTTTACTACTATTAAAAGTTCTGTTTACTACACTCAGCCTCGTGCTTGCGAGTGGGGAAGCCTTACCCCTTTGGGGTGCCCAGGGGACAGTGCAGAATTCCCCAGAAATCTGGGTGGGAGCTCGAGCAGGCTGGTGGTGTTACATTATTGGGAGACCCCTAGATAAAGAACCCGGCCCTTGTTCTGCCAGCCCACCCTGGCAGAAGGTTACATTTGGAACCACCGGTTAGATCATTTCACAGTGGGACTCCATCCTTGCAATTTTTAAAAACTGAATGGCCAAAGAAGTAGATGTTGTACCCTGTGGAACAACCACTGATTGACAAAGCACTAGGTTAGGCTGGTTTGGATTGGTTTATCAGTTGTTTTTTTGTTTGCATGGACACTACAAAATGGTCTGACATATTTGTAGGAACATCACTCAAGGGAGCTACCCATTGCTTTTAACTCCCTGTGCAGGCGGGCCAGAATTCCCTTCCCTGCTCTGGCTGATTCCTGTTCCTTTGAACAGACTGTGTTACAGTTAATGCAGGAGATGGAGTCCTGCTCAGTTTTCTTGGCAGTTCTTCCTGGCAGAGGAAAGTATCTTGCTGGGAGCCAATGGAACTGATAAAACTGCAGACTGCTCTTGCTTTCAGGAGGTATTCAACCTCTGCTTCCACAGACAAAGTCCCCATGGAAATTTCATCCTATAGTAGCTGTGACAACCATAATTACACTTCCAGAGAACTGGCTTGTCATAAATTGCATTCCAAAGAGCTTGCCTGCAAAGTGCCAAGGCCAGCCCTCTCTCTTTCTGGAAACCCTACACACAAGGCAAGGAGGGAAGGGAAGGTTGATATTTCAGGGGAGACTCCTTTCTTTTTGATAGGCTTGTTGTTCCCCCAAGTAGATGCTGATACAAAAGGGAACAGGGAAACCGAGTCACACATAAAACAAAGAATACTGCAGACATTTCCCAGTTTGCCAGCACCTCTCTAAAAAGCAGCAAAAAGTTAATGAGTGCCATTCTGGCCACAACCCATCACAGTGGCTAGAGCATATGTTGCCTTCAAGAAGGACAGAGTTACACAAAAAGTTTGAAATCCCAGCAGTCAGTTAGCAATCATCTAGGTAAGGATAGATAAGGGCTCAAGAGTCTATAGCATCAATTCCTGGCTCTGCTACAAACATCTTATATGACCTTGGGCATGTCACTTAGGATATGCCTATGCTGTGCACTAAGTGCATGGTGTGACTTAGGTTTGAGTCTAACCCCACTTCTGTCCACAAACAAATCTGTCCAACTTGGGTCAGCAAGCATTCAGGACCTGGTTCTTGGACCCTGCTGTGGGGATGAGACAGACCCTAAATCCTGCTGTGGCTTGGGTCCATGCCCTGCCATTTTGTAGTGTGTACACAGCTCAAACCTCAGATGATTCAGAAGGTCTGTGCAGTGCAATACCAATACGTATGCAAAGCCGTGAGCCTTAGGCCCAGCAATAGGAACAACAGCTTTATGATGCAGTGTGAATTGCTCAGGTTTAGGCTTAGAAACAGAGTCTGCAAGCCCGGGTCCCACAGGCCTGGGTTTGTGCAGCGTAGACCTCTCCTAGGATATATTCCCATGATAAAATCTTCACATGTGCCTGTGTGAGTTTTTGCTATTTTTTGCTCCACTTTTTCTGCCTGCTCCACTTTCGCCCAAAGCAGAAATGGTAATAACACCGGAATCTCATCATAAAGTAGATATTTGATGACATACTATTACAGGCTTTATTAGACTTAAAATCTAATTATAAATGTGTAGCCTGACTTTGGTTATTTGCAACGCTCTGCTGTCAAACCCCTACTAGTGAAAAAATTACTCTGTTTTGAAATATGCCAATTTAGCAATGCTGGAAATGGGAAAGAAATAATGATCCATTCTTCTAAGACCTCAAATTGTGCTTTTTACACTGGTTCTGGAACTCTGCAAGTGCCTGAGAAAAATGCAGCTTTCCACACAGCCAAGTAACTCCCCACCAGGTTGAAACTTTCATTTTGGCAATGAAGTTGGTTAGTGGAGCAGAGATTGCAGGAATTGTGGTTTTGTTTTGGAGAGAGACATAGAAAAAGTCATATTATTATGAATCAGGTAGCCCACATTGAGCAGGGCTGTTAGGCTGAGAAGTTGGATCAGGATCTGCAGGTTCCTATAACAGCTTGAAACAACCATTAGCTCTGGATAACCCAGTCTTTGAGGAAGTCAAGACCTGGATCCAGATTGAAGCTTTTTGCTCAGTCCCATCTATCAATCCTCTCCTTTCTAAATAGATACCCAGCTGCCTTCACACACTGCACCTGGTGTAGTGGTGAGTGAATGATTCATCACATACTTCAGCCCTGTCTCTCCTTCATGACCAATTTTATTATCTTAATAGCCTTAAAGTTTCCAACTGGCTGAGTTCAGCTCTTCTTCCTTAAATAGAATCAAGTAAATACTTATCCCTGGAGGCTGTCTGTGTGCCCATGTTACCTGTAGGGAGAACACTCTACTTCTATTTCTGATGATATCAGGAGGACGACGACAGGAATGACCCTGTCAACCCAAGTTACGTCTTTGTTACAGCACCTTCTTGTGCTTGCAATAATAGCAAAGGCAGATTATGCCATGACACTGGACTTCACTTAGATGGATCAACAAGCAGGAAACATGGGCTCAGAGCCTTAAAACTGGGCTGAATGAGGATGGTTGACATTGCCACTTTTCATTCTTAAACACTTGGCAAAAAATAAATCTCTGCCTTTCCAAAAACATGCTGTGCCTAGTCCACTAGGCAAACCTGTTGAGAGACTTTCAGATATTGTGTTCATTGGGGTCCACACCCCCATATTGCCCCAGTTACAGGTGTTTGGAGAAGAGCTGTGGTACAGTTATCCCTCATTTCCCCTTCCCCTGTCAGCCTGCCTGCAGGATTATGAAATATTGTATTATTGTTATCATCGTCATCATCTGATTTACAATGGATCCTCCAACTGAGGTCAGGACCACATTGTGTTAGACACCATGCACACACGTAGTTTCACCCAGTCTGTGTCCCAAAGAGCTTTCAGTTGATGCATATAAAACAGACAAAGGGAAGACTATCATCACCCCCATTGTAAAGGCAAGGAACTGAGTCACGGAAAGACGGAGGCTAGATGCACATGTACACGCTTATTTCAATTTAAGTTAAATTGAAATAAGTTAATTTGAAACGAAATCCTTAATTTGATTTAACTTAAATTGCATTAAGCAAAAACATCAAATCTAAATAGCAAGTACAGACACAGGACTTGCTATTTCAAGTCAGGAGAGGGGCAACATGGGAGGTGTAGCAACATGGCCCCCTCGCTGGGCCATGCCCCCACCCAATACATGGAAAAAGGAAGGCACCCTGGGAAGGAGAAGGGCAAAAATGTTAAATCGAAATAACGGTTATTTCTAAATAACACATCCGAACAGCATTATTTCAAAACAACCATTTCGATTTAACGGCTATTTCACTTTCTTTTAGTTTTACTATTTTGAAATAAGGTTTTTTGTTTCAAAATGATGGGGCTCATCATTTCGAAATAACGAACCATCATTCAGACATGCCATTTTTTAAATTGAAACAACGGTGGTTGTTTCGATGTAAAAGCAACGTGCGGACATAGCCTGAGTGACTTGGCTAAGATTGCTCAGGATGTGTGTGGAAGACCAGGGAACTGAATTCATATCTGCTAGGTCCCTTTCCAGTTCTTTAACTACATGAGCAACTGTGATCTTCTTTCCATGACCATAAGTGCTTTGACTCTCTCTTTTCCCCTGCCCATTCACAGTGCCTTGCCTAATAAGCCCTGATCGACAGTTCCAGGCAACACAGTAATACAGTCAAGAACAACAGCTGGAAAGGGTATTTCCATTTGCTAAATTCAAATGCAAACCAGACATAATTCAGTTTAATGCCTGAGCTCTGAACTTTTTATCAGATTGATAGACTCAAGGGACTCTGTCATGTTTTGCTTCTTAATTATTTGGAAAATGCTGATTCTAAATGGCTAGTTTATGTTGTATTTAAGAGAGAGATCAGCTCTAACACTATTGTTCTGACTCAGCAAAGTCTCTGCCAAACATGAGAGCACTTTGCTGATCCCAGAGCCTGATGCTGTGCTCACTGCAGATGTGGCAGTGAGATGGCAGGGTCAATGAGAGTTCTTGGTCTATCAGGATCTCATTCTTTTTTGAACCAGAATCAGAAAGAAAAGAAGACCCAAAAATTATTTGAGAACTGAAGAAAAATGTTTTACAGTGAGTGACATAGGGTGCTCTAAGTGGTTAACTTGTAAGAAAGGTCAAGAAATGAATTGATTATAATGTGGCAGTACTGGATAGTGACAAATACCAAGTATTGATGGGGTCTTTGATCTAAAACAGAAAGGCATCACTTGAACTAATGGCTAAATTCAAGTCAGGCCAGTTCAAATTAGAAATAAAGCACTAATGTGGCTGATTGATCATTGGAGCAAACTACCTAGGGAAGTGGTGACTTCTCCTTCTTTTGATGTCTGGATACCTTTGTAGAAAAGAGGCTGTAGTCAAACATGTGTTGCTGAGAGTAACTGGATTAATTTCTCTAGCCTGTAATATATACAGGAGGTCAGACTAGATGACCTAATGTGTCTGTAGGCGTTCCACGCCGGTGGTCGGTCGCGAGGGCGCCTCCTACAGGCGGTGAAGGGGAGTTAGCTGGGGTGCGCCCTCCCGCCGACCGACCAAATGTCTCTGTAAGCTCCCACGAAGTCCTGGAGCCCGGCCCCCAGGCGGGGCGGGCACTTACAAGGTCTGAAAACCCGGCCCCCAGGCGGGGCGGGCAATTACAAAGTCTGAAGCCCCGGCCCCCAGGCAGGGCGGGCAGTTACAAAGTCTGACGCCCCGGCCCCCAGGCGGGGCGGGCAGTTACAAAGTCTGACGCCCCGGCCCCCAGGCGGGGCGGGCAGTTACAAAGTCTGAGCGGTTCGGGGTGCCCGTAGGGCTTCCTCTGGCTAGGATCCATGGGAGGAGAGTTGGGGGAAGGGAGACGCAGGCCCACCTGCTCCACTGCGTCTCAGCCCAGGGCCCTATACCGGGGCAGAGTGGCCTACCACCGGGTCAGCGGGGCAGCCTCCGAAACACGCTGCCTGGGACCACGGCCCACCGTCCTGCCCTCCCTGGGCTACTTCCTCCACCCCGTCCTGCCCTCCCGCCCGGGGTACCTATGTCCACAGAGGGTAGCCGTCTTCAGGGTCCCCTTCGTAGCAGGCCTGTGGAACCCCGGCAAACCCCTCCGTATCCACGGGCAGCAGGTCGGGATACTCCGATGGCTCCTCGGCCAGGGGCAGCTCCTCCAGGTCCTGGGGCCCATATGGGATCGGCCTCTCCTCTTCAGTCAAGGGTAGCTCCTCCAGGTCGCAGGGGCCTGGGGCAGGGGCCAGTTCTTCTTCTATGGAGGGCAGCTCCTCTAAGTCACAGGTCTGGCAAGGGGTTAGGCCCTCCGCTTCCCTGCCTCCCCGGGTCAGGCCCAAGTGGGGAGGCTGCAATGGGGCCCGCCGGCCCCTTAAGTGCCCGCCCCAGTCGGCTGCCTCGGGGCTTCCTTCCCAGTCACCTGGTCCGGGGAGGCTGGGTGGGCCATAGCGCCGGGCGATCCGGGAGCCAGGGCCTGGCTGGGAGGCCTGGCCCTGGCCTAGCCTGGCTTGCTCCCTCTGGGCTGGCACGTCCTTTCCCCTCTGGAGCTCAGGCACAAATGAGCTCCCAGCCTGGGCTCTTATACTGCCCCTCCCTGCTCTGGCCATGCCCTTCTGCTTCCGGGGCTGAGCCCTTGCTGTTCCCTGGCCCTGCCAGCAGGGGCATTCGGGGAGTTCCTCCAGCCTAGACTCGGAGGCAGGCCCCAGTGCCTGTCTACAGTGTCCTTGGGGCCTTAAAAGTTATGATCATCTTCCTAGTGATGGAAATCCATCACAATGCTGCCATATGATTGGTGGTATACCCATCAATTGAATCCTGCACACAGCTGCGGGCACCCCGTCTCAAAAAGATGTATTAAAATTGGAAAAAGCATAGAGAAGGGCAACAAAAATGTTTAGAATATGGAATAGCTTCCATAGGAGGAGAGATTTAACAGACTGCAACTGTTCAGCTTTGAAAAGAGACCATTGGGGGTGGGGGTGGAGGGATATGATAGAAGTTTGTAATATCATGAATGGTGTGGAGACAGTGAATAGCAAAGTGTTTTTTACCTCTTCTCATAACACAAGAACCAGGGGTCGTCCAGTGAAATTTTTATGTAGCTGGTTTAAAACAAACATAAGATAGTCTTATGCACACAGTGCCCAGCCAACCTGTGGAACTTGTTGCTGGGGAATGTTGTGGGGGCCAAAAGTTAACTGGGTTAAAACAAGAATTAGTTAAGTTCATGGAGGATAGGTCCATCAACAGGACCGTCTCAACTGGGGTGCAGGGCCCAGGGCAATAGGCCCCAGGCTGTCCCACCCTCATGCTGAGGGGTGGCACAGAGGCTGGTCCTGCACTGCCACCCCACCCTTGCACTGGGGAGTGGGCAGGTGCAGGGACTGGGCTCTGATCTCTTGCCCCACCTCTGGGCTGGCCCTCCCTGACCCTAGGGCAGAACAGCTGGCTCAGGGGAGGGGCAAGAGAGTGGAGCCCACCCTCTGGGCTGGCCCACTCCACCCCCAGCCAGCTGATGCCTGCCCTGGGGGCAGGGTGAGCCGGCCCATAGCAGACGCCAGTTCGGTGCTCCTGCACCCCTTCCCCGCTGCTTTTGGCGCCACACCAAAGCCAGTGGGGAGGGGGCAGCGCGGCTGTGGGGGGGCAGTGGTGTGGGCCCCGCGCTGCCCAGCTCAAGGCAGGACAGCACAGGGCCCACAGAACTGCAGGACCAGAGGCAATTGCCTCTCTCGCCCCTCCTAATGGCAGCCCTGTCCATCAATGACTGTTAGCTAGGATGGTCAGGGATTCAACTGGGCACTCTTTGTGTTTCGAAACCTTTGACCGCCAAGGATTGTTACCTGTCCATTCCTGGGGTTACCACCTGAAAATGCCAAGGTCAAGGCAGGCTGCAAAAGGAGAGCAAATTCTCCCAGCACTGGTGGGTGACACTTAAGTCAGATGTCCCAGCCAGCCAAAAAATCATGCTTCTGACCTCCCCAACTAGTTATCAAAAAGCTAAAAAATATACTTAGCCCCCTTCACTGCATTTCAGTCTCTCATTCCCAGTCAGTTGCTGGGTCTAGTAAAGAGGTTAGTTATTTAAAACACCACGCTCTTTACCAGAAGGATTCTCCTGCCCCTAAGAGATCAGCCACATTCAGCTCAATATAAGTTTGGATTTTATCCAAAATACCATGCTGTCAGCCAGTCCTTCAAAAACTGAAACTAAAGGTCTATTATAAAAGAGAAGAAAAAACTATAAGACAACTGCTAAAGGATTAACGCAATCAAATACATACAAATGATTTAAAGTCCATATATATCAGATCTCCAATAGAACTGTGGCTTCTATAGTTCCTATGGGGTGCATCCAGTACCTCAGTGGGTCTCAGCCCTTTGTTTCACAGGTTTGCTCATTAAAAATCTAGTCCAGAGAAATGAAGACTAAATTGTAAGTTCATGTATAGAGTTTGTTCTAATTCTCTCATACAAATTAGCATGGCACTTCCAGGCTGGAGCTGGGATCTCAGTTTTGCAACCCAAACTTTCCCTCAGAAGTTTGGACAGATCTGAGATAAAAAGGATCAGCCCACTTGAGTCTTTATAAATCCATGCAGGCTGACCAATACCTTCTTGACAGCAGGTAGTTCCTTGATCCCTTAACAGATGACTGCTTGTGGCCAGGGCCGGCCTTAAGGGGGGGGCAGGAAGGGCAACTGCCCTGGGCCCCGCACTTTGGGGGGATCCTCGCGCTTTTGGGGGATCTGACGCAGCCGGCTACAGTAAGGAAGCAGGGAGCTTTTTCAAGCTGTGGGACTAGGGAGCAGCTCCGGCTGGTCAGGGAAGGGGGAAGGGAATTCAGACAGGCAGCGTTTGGTTACAGGAACTCTTAACTTGCCACCTTCTCACAACTGCTCCCTGAGGGGAAGAGAAAGGGCAAGTGAAATCAAACTTGTGGAGCCAGCCTCAGTCAAGCAAACGGAGGCAAAGTCAGGAGAATGTCACATCCCCAACCTTTACAAAACAGGACCTTCTCTTTGAATTTACATCAGCATCTCCAGAAAGTGTTCCAGATATTAAAGAACTTTTTTCCTTCTACATTTAACAAGAGTTTTCAGTCTTCAGGGGTGTCTTTTTGAGCACACTTCTCTGTGCAGAAAATGAACTATTATACCTGAGAGAGAAGACCCCAGGCTAGCACTCATATGGAAATACTGGGTTTTTAGGGTTAATGGCCATCAGCCAACACATTAAAGAAGTTTTTTGTCCTTCCTTCTGCACTGTAAGTATGCCCCATTGTCATTGATTGCAGTCAGACCACCAGTCCCAAAGAATGGCAAAGAGGAAAGCAACTGTGGCCAAAAACAAACAAGGAATCCTGTGGCACTTTTAAAGACTAACAAATTTATTTATTTGTTAGCTTCTAAAAGTGCCAAAAGACTCCTTGTTTGTTTTACATCAGGGTATCTGAGAGGAGGCCAAAGGTCCCTTGTTTCTTACTCTCATCCTCAAACAGTACCTGAGTGTCATTACTTAGATCTATTGTTGTTTTTTCACTGGACTAGACTAACACGGCTATCCCTTTTAAAATTACTTAGATCACCTGCAAAGCAATGAGGAATGTATAAATACATATATTAAAATAAGATGGAAAAGGAGAGAGTCAGGCAGCATAAAGGAAATAACATATATTAGACAATTGGAATCCAGTGCTTTAAGGTGAGAGAGGGCCTGAATTTATTTCTTGATATCATCCAAAAATAGCTTCCCTCTTTCTGAATTTTCAATTTAAAAAAACTTGATCTAAGAAAAACTATTTAACTTGTAAAATTGTGTGCCCATCTTGAACAGAAAACCAGAACCACAAAGAAGGGTACCTCCAGATGCTCCTGTCCACTTGGCTGTGAGGTTGATGAAACATCACCATGATACATTCAGTATTGCCTACCCTAAACATCAAAAATAGTCATAAGTCTGTCTTAAATATATCATTAAAACTCTCTTAAAAATAAAGAGATGTTTAAAGAAATAATAAATGGGGGGGGGAGCTATTTTCTCTGACTTCTGGGTTTTGAGCCTTTAGGATAAAGTCAGGTCATGTTTTTCTGCTTTGCTTTGCAACTTTTTAGCCTGAGGACTAGACATTTATGATTTTATTAAAGAAAAATTATGACACTGCCCAGTGTTCCCTCTAAACTGATGATGCAGCTGACCAAGTTATGGGTGCACAAGTTATTGGGGAGCCAGTGGGCAGCAGGGAAGAAGCCCATTGGGGCCTGGAGAACCAGCAGGGAACTTGCTCAGCTGTATCATCAGCTTAGAGCAGTGGTTCCCAACCTTTTTCAGGCTGGGGACCCCTTTGTAACAACAAAAAAAAATCTTTGTGCCCCCCCCACAGCTGATTATGTAATCTGGCCTACATGGGCAGACTCTGGCCTGCACCAGTGGGACAGCGGGTGACCAGCACTGCCACCACCATTGCCTGTGCCCCCGGGGAGCTGAGCCACGGCAGCTGTGGTCCCCTGCCCTTGTCCCTGCTGGGGAGCTGCTGTGGCTCCACCCCCTGCCAGGATACAGCCACAGACGGGGAAAGGCAGCCCTGGCAGGGAGCATCAGGGCTGTAGCTGGATTCCGGCCCTGGGTAGGGAGAGGCTCCGCAGACCCCCTGCAAAGTGTCTGCGGACCTCTGGGGGTCCCCGGACCACAGGTTGGGAACCACTGGCTTAGAGGGAACATTGCGCTGCAAAGTTTAAAATGGGGGGGCCCCACACAAACTGATTCGCCCTGGGCCCCGCTCCCCTCTAGGGACGGCCCTGCTTGTGGCTCTGAAGTATCATCTGTCATGTCCTGAACACACTGGTAACTAGTTACATTAAAAAACAAGGAGTCTGGTGGCACTTTTAAAGACTAATAAATTTATTGCATTTTTTGAGCTTTCAAAATAAATAAATTTGTCAGTCTTTAAAAGTGCCACAGGACTCCTTGTTTGTTTTGCTAAACTAAACTAACAGGGCTACCCCTTTGAAACTAGTTACATTAGCAAGAGGTAATTAACTGACCATTCACAACCATTTATAGGTGTTTACTACTTAAACATCAAAGAGAAATAAAAACAATAGTATCTTTACATTCAATATTCATCTCAATGTTCATATGCTTCTTTTGAATGTTTAATCAACAGAACAATGACAGGCAGGAAAGCTACCTTACTAATCTCTAACAAGATAGATGGAGCATTGTCAAATAACTATTAGCAGTACACTTGCATAATAATGTGCTAGTCTACTTGTATGGAGTGACCCTCACTACCATTTGTATTTTCCTATCATATGTCTTTAAAGGTCAAATTAGGGCCATGTGTTTACAAAGTTGCTGGGCCTTTTTGGGCCTAGCATGACATGGATGATAAGAGATGGTTTCCTTGATAATTCTCCTGTTCTGTCCAGCTCTTCTGACGAGTCTGGCACTGTCCACTATCAGAAGACAGGATCCTGGGATAGACAGATGTTGTTCTGACCCAGTATGGCCATTCTTATGAATCCATGACTATCATCACCTGCACTCTATGAAAACCAACCTTTTTCCTGTGATTCCTGGTGTTTGAGGAGCTGGAATGGCATTGTGGATAGTGCCTACTCTGAATATACAAATGCTTATTTTACTGATTCAGACCACCCCCACATATTTTATGAAGTTTTCCGTCACCTGGGATCACAATTGAGAACAATTTCACAAGTGTTTAAATCCACATGTCTGTAATGCATCTTAGTGGGAGATTTCCAGGAAGGAGAAATATGTGAGATAAAAAGCACAAATCCTTCCACCTTCCAGGGGTTATTTTCCCCCACTCATTTTTTATCCTTCTGGTGGGGCAGGTGGCTCACACCATCAAAGAAGAGGTTAATGGAGCCCTGGAAAGGCTGTGGCCATAGCAGCCAAAAAGAAGGGCCAAAAGGGAAGCAGCAAACTGGGGCCTGTAAAGGAAATTGCAAGATGAAGCAGGACTAATTCAAGGTGGAGTAAGTTTGGGCTGGAGATTCTGTGTGAGAGGCTCTGTGTTTGCTAACCTTAATAACTGAGACAATATTAATTACAGAATGTATATTGAGTCACAGACAGTCAGGGGAGCTAGTGTCTTAGATCAATAAGAGGGCAGACTCTTCATATAGATAAGAAAGTGATAAATAGGAAGTAAATACTAGGAAAGGAAGTAAATACTAGTAAAGGTTGCTAACTGAATTTTTGTTTCTAGTTGCTAATTGAATTTTCTTAATAAGTAGGACTATGACTCACATGAATGGAATTTTCTTTGTTTCCAAGTAGTTGCTTTAGGTAAAAAAGGCCACCAGCCATCATTGTAGGGCTAGCTTTTTCTCTTTTCTCTGATGCAGTTCATTGTGTCAGTTTATTATTCAGCTGAATAATAAAATTTGGAACCACACCTCGTTCTCTGCTTATTTGAGTCTCAGCTGGGAGTGGGCCTGCATTATTGGGGAGGATCTGCGGTTTCTCTTTCCAGCTTGAGAACCCAGACCAGTTTTCCCCCACAGGCCAAATAGACTGATATAAAAAGGGCTGCCAGCATCAGGGAGAGGTCAGTCATTCACTCTTGGGAGCTCACAGGGAGAAGGCTGGCCAGTCCGCTGTATGAGACAAGATAGAGCAGTGGCAGGCTCTGGGGAAAGAGCTGCTGTGAGCCCCAAAGCCAGCGGTGGGGTTGACTGCAAGGCTGGTTTCAGGGTAGGAGCAGTGGCTGGGCCCTATAGAAAGGTTCAGAAAGAGAAGGCAGGGCTGTGTCTGGATAGGGAGCAGCTGGGCCCTGAAGTAAGGGTCTGACTTTGGAATACTGTAGCCACTGATACATGTGGCCAAGGACTTAGACTCTAAGGTAAGACGGGACCAATATGATCATCTAGTCTGACCTCCTGCACAGTGCAGGCCACAAAACCTCACCGACCCACTCCTACAATGAACCTCAAACCCATAACTGAGCTATTCAAGTCCTCAGATCATGATTTAAAGACTTTAATATAGAGAATCAACCAGCAAGTGAGCCATGCCCAATGCTACAGAAGAAGGCAAAAAACCCCCAGCGCCCAAGCCAATCTGCCCTGGGGAAAAATTCCTTCCCGACCCCAAATATGGCAATCAGTTAAACCCTGAGCATGAGGGCAAGTCCACAACAACCAGTCAAGAAGAACTTCTCTGTAATAACTCAGAACCCACTTGATTAAATGCCCCTTCCCACGGCCCTATCATACCCATCACCAGTAGTAAAAGACAAACAATGGCCAAGCTATGCTGTCCATCATATCATTCCCTCCATAAACTTATCAAGCTCGGTTCTGAAGGCACCTATGGTTTTTGCCCCCACCACTTCCCTTGGTAGACTACTCCAGAACTTTACTCCTCTGATGGTTAGGAATCTGCGTCTAATTTCAAGCCTAAATTTTCTGAAGGACAGTTTGTATCCATTTGTTCTTGTGTCCACATTGGCGCTGTATTCAAATAATTCCTCTCCCTCCCTTGTATTTATCCCTCTAATGTATTTATAAAGAGTAATCATATCTCCTCTCAGCCTTCTTTTGGTCAGACTAAACAAACCAAGCCCTTTAAGTCGTCTCTCATAGGGAAGATTTTCCATTCCACAAATCATCCTTGTAGCCCTTCTTTGCACCTGTTCCAGTTTGACTTCATCTTTCTTAAACATGGGTGACCAGAACCGTACACCATACTCCAAGTGAGGTCGCACCAGCGCCTTGTATAACGGTACTAACACCTCCCTATTTCTACTGGAAATATCCCTTCTGATGCACCCCAGGACCACATTAGCTTTTTTCACTGCCACATCGCATTGGCTACTCATTGTCATTCTGTGATCAACCAGTACGCCCAGGTCCTTCTCCTCCCCTGTCACTTCCAGCTGATGCATTCCCAACTTATAAGAAAAATTCGTGTTATTTGTCTCTAAGTGCATGATGTTGCACTTTCCATTGTTGAATTTCATCCTATTTCTAATGCTCCACTTTACGAGGTCATCCAAATCATTCTGTATGCTATCCTGATCCTCCTCCATATTGGCAATACCTCCCAGCTTGGTGTCATCTGCAAACTTAATTAGCACATTCCCATGTTTTGTGCCAAGGTCAGTAACAAAAAGGTTGAATAAGATGGGTCCCAGGACTGATCCTTGGGGAACTCCACTAGTAACCTCCTTTCAGCTAGACAGTTCACCTTTCACTACGACCCTCTGTAGTCTCCCCCGTAACCAGTTCTTTATCCACTTTTCTATTTTTATATTAATCCCCATTCTTCCCAGTTTAACTAATAATTCCCTGTGTGGAACTGTATCAAATGCCTTGCTGAAATCTAAGTAAATTAGGTCCACTACATTCCCTTTATCCAAAAAGTCTGTTATCTTCTCAAAAAAGGAGATCAGGTTGGTCAGGCATGATCTACCTTTTGTAAAGCCATGTTGCATTTTATCACAGTTATCATTTTCCTCAATATCCTTAAATACTTTCTCCTTCAAAATTTTCTCCAGGACTTTGCATACTGCTGAAGTCAAACTGACAGGCCTATAGTTACCTGAATCACTTTTACTCCCTTTCTTGCAAATAGGGACTACGTTAGCAATTCTCCAGTCATAAGGCACAACCCCTGTGTTCACCGATACTTTAAAAATCCTTGCTAAAGGGTTGGCAATTTCATGTGCAAGTTCCTTCAATATTCTTGGATGAAGCTTATCTGGACCCCCTGATTTAGTTCCATTAAGCAGCTGAAGTTTTGCTTCCACCTCAGATATGGTAATTTCCACTTCTACATTCTCATTCCCATTAGCTGCCCTACCTCTTTCCCCAATCTCACCATCATCCTCATTAAAGACAGAGGCAAAGTACTTATTTAGATATTCAGCCATGCCTAGGTTATCCTGATCTCTACCCCATTTTCAGTGTATAGTGGTCCAACCTCCTCCTTCTGTGTTTTCTTTCTATTTATATGGATGAAGAACCTTTTACTATTGGTTTTGATTCCCTTTGCAAGGTCCAACTCTGCTTGGCTTTTGGCCTTCCTAACTTGATCCCTACATGCTTTGACCTCTAAAAGGTAGCCCTCCTTTCCTATCCCTCCCAACTTCCACTCCTTGTAGGCCTTGTGTTTCCTCCTAATCACCTGTTTAAGATGTACATTTATCCAGCTTGGTTTAGAACCCATGCCTGAAATTTTTTTCCTCTTCTTTGGGATGCAGGCTTCAGATAGTTCCTGCAGCTTTGTCTTGTTCCAAGCATCCTCAATGTTCATATCCATGAATTCCTCGGTCCAGTCCACTTCCTTAGCTAATTCCCTTAATTTTTTGAAGTTAACCCTTTTGAAGTCAAAGACTTTGGTCACAGATTTATTTTTGTTTACCCTTCCATTCAGTTTAAGTTGGATTAGCTCATGATCACTAGAACCTAGGTTGTCCCCTTCAACTAATTCCTCTATGAGGTCCTCACTACTGACTCATACCAAATCTAAGATCGTGTCTCCTCTCATTGGTTTGGAAACTGCTTGATGGAGAAATTCATCTGCTATCACCTCCAAGAAAATCTGGGCCCTTTTATTGCTGCGAGCGCAAATCCTCCAGTCTATATCTGGGAAGTTAAAATCTCCCATAATCATACAGTTCCCAGTAGTGTTTACTTCCTTAAAGGCCCTAAAGAGTTTTCTATCCATGTCCAAATCAGATCCTGGTGGTCTGTAACACACCCCAAGCACTAATCCAGGAGAAACTCTAGTAGCTTTCTTCTCCAATGTGATTTTGACCCAGATCGACTCTGTCCTGCTAATTTCATCACTCTGAATTTCTTTGCAATCATTGATATACAATGCCACACTGCCACCTTTGCCATTACATCTGTCTTTCCTAAAGAGCACAAAGCCTTTAATGCCGGTACACCAGTTGTGACTATTGTTCCACCATGTTTCTGTTATCCCTATAATATCCAGTTTCAAATCCTCTACCAGTAGTTCCAGTTCCTCCATTTTATTATCTAGGCTTCTCACATTGGTATATAAACATTTTAGCTTCTGCTGTTCGGCTTTGCTCACATTCTGTACCTGACATGTCCTTTTATTACTACTGCCAGCATCGCCCATCAGACCAGTATTTGTGCTTCCCTCCTTTCTAGCATCTATACTGTCTTTTCTGAATTCAGTCTCCTGCCTTTCAATGCTAGTATCAGGCACAGAGATTGTACAAGCATCTCCCAACCATCTCCCCACACTCCTTAGTTTAAAGCTCTCTTAATCAGTTGAGCTATCCTCACTTCCAGAAGTCTGTTACCCTCCCTACTTAGGTGAAGTCCATCCCTAGCAAATAATCTTCTGTCCATGAACGCCTCCCAGTGCCCATACATCCCAAAGCCCTCCTTGTAACACCACTGCCTGAGCCATCTGTTAACTGCCAGAATCTTCTCACAGCTGTGTTGTCCTTCTCTAGGGACAGGCAGAATCCCACTAAAGATTACCTGAGCCTCCATCTCCTTGAGAGTCCTCCCCAGCCTGGCATAGTCTCCTTTGATACATTCCAATGAGAATCTAGCTATATCATTCATACCCACATGAAGGACAATCAGAGGATTCTTTCCTGCTCCCATTAGGATCCTCTTCAGCCTCAGATCCACATCGTGTATCTTAGTTCCAGGCAAGCAGCACACCCTCCTGTTCTCAGGGTCACTTCTAGTTATAGGCCTGTCTGTCCTCCTCAGCAGAGAATCCCCAATCACATACACTTGCCTTTTCCTGGAAACAGTGTGCTTCTCCAATCTATCCCCAGTTCTCTCAGTCCGGGAGTCATGATGTCTACAGTTGCTGTTTGCAATCCTCTGCATCTGCTCCTGAATGCTCCCTGGGCTCATATTTACCTCCAGAGGCTGAACTCTCCTTTGAATGGACTAGCTGTTCTCCTCTTCTTCCTCACACTCCCACCTTCAGTGTTCCCCTGCTGGACTCCTTCATTTGCTAATTCAGCAAACCTGTTACTGAGTTCTATTTCACCTTCACTAGCTGGTCTTTTTCTCTGCCATCTTCTCACAGTCACGTGTTTCCACTGCTCACTTTCCTCACCTAGCGGTCTCCCCTCGGAAGTGGTTGCTCCTGTTCCCATCTGCAGGTCTGAGTTTTTGTCTCCAGACTCTCCAGTCCTCTGCTCCATCAACTGTTCAAACCCCCTTCTAAACTCAACCATAGTTGCCACCTGCATCTCCAACCCTCGGATATTCTCCTCCAACAGCTCTATGAGGCAGCACTTCATGCAAACAAAAATCTTTGGGGTTACACCCTCCAAGATGATGTACATCCCACAGATGCCACATCCTCTCATCTTCATTGTCTCTTCCCTTGTTGGAGTGATTTCTGCTGCTACCTCCATCTCTGCCATAAGTCTGCCTTTCTCCTTCTGAACTCCACTGTTGCTTGCTCCTGGTGCTGCTGCAGCTAGTGCTGCAGCTTGCTTGAGTGGCTGCCTTTATAGCTCCCCCAATAGGAAGGCTCCACCCTTAATTGGGGTCACATGATCCCAACTGCCACTCAGCCACTGCAAACTGAGAAAAAAAAGAAAAGAAGAAAAAAGAAAAAAAAAAGCCAAACCAGAAAACAAACACAAAACAGAAAAGCAAACACACACAGCAGTCTCAGCTCCACAGAACTCCCCTACAGTCCCTAACTCTCTCTCAAACCCCCCCCTGTTAACAGCCCTGTTGCCTGCTCCTGGTGCTGCTGAAGCCCCCTCAACCCTTCTGAAATGGGGAGGAGAAGGGGCTGAGCCACAGATGCAGGGGCTGCATCATGAAGCTGATATTGGGCTTGCAGAGTGGCGCAGGTTTAGGGAGAGACGAAGGATGAGTGATGCATCACCAAAGAGGGTGCGGTGGCCACCAGAGAGTTCCCCAGGATGGCCAGCAGGAAGCACCACAATGGTGAGCAAAGACCTATCACTAGAGCCCTGAGTGGATGCAAATAAGTGGATCCGTATCCGACCTGCATCCACAAGAAATGGTCCGCAGATATCCGTGTTGTATCTGTGGATGTGGATATAATGCGGATATCTGCACATATCCGCATATTTGCAGGGCTCTAGCTCTGTGCAGATAAAAATATGTGGATCCATATCTGATCTGCATCCGCAAGAAATGGTCCGCGGATATCCGTGCTGTATCCGTGGATGCAGATATAAGGCGGATATCTGTGGATTTGCAGGGCTCTACCTATCACATTCCCCAAATTCTTTTGACTCTGTTCTGCAGTCAGTGCTCAGAATGGCTTCTCACTGAAGTCACTGAAGCTTCACTTGAGACGGGAGCGAGGAACTGGGTCCTTTACTCCATCCTAAGCCATGACCCTGCTCCTCTCGGAACCCTACATGTGTGTATGCTCTCCCTGCAGCACTTTGTATGTGTAATGTACACCATTCTCTGGGCCTGATTGAAAAAAAATATTGTGACAAAAAACTTTCAACCAACTCTAGTGATCATGTCAGCACTAGTCCCAAAGTGCCCCAGTAGAGGCCTCATTATGAAAAGTGCAGAATGGGCCTGACAGGATTCTCCTCTCAAAAATTATTGCTTCTAATATGTATTTAAGGACAGAGGCTTGTGGGTAAATCAGGAAGGAAGTCCCAGGGATGGAGAGGGAACTGTCTATTTTATCTATCCTGAACCCCTTGGGCTTGGCAGATGAGCCTGTTTCCAGCAGGTATCCACGAGATATATTATGAGATGCCAGGTAAGCATCCCCTTGGTCACATGCATACCATCCACCAATATGCCATGTTATCAAGTGGACATGCCATCATGACCAGATTGGAGAGTGGCTAACTTTTTCAGGACTATGCATGTTGACAAGATCCAAAGGAATAGCCGTGTTAGTCATGTTCAGCAAAACAGTCAAGCAGTCCTGTGGCACTTTTAAAGACTAACAAATTTATTTATTGCATGAGATTTTGTGGGAGAAAAATCCCACTTCAGCAGACTCTTTGAAGATGGGGAACTTATAGAATGGGAGGAAAATGAATTCAAGAAGTGTAAATCATAGGATCACATCAGACTGTTACAGCAAGAATCTAAACAAATGCTTTGATTTGCTATAACAGTCTGACCTGATCCTGTGCTTTATACTTCTTTGTATTTATTTTCTTCCCATTCAGTAAATTCCTCGTCTTCAAGCAAGTGGGATTTTGTCCCATGAAGGCTCATATGATAGATAAATTTGTTAGTGTTTGAAAGTGCTACAGGACTCCTTGTTTGTTCTTCAGGCCTGTGGATAATAGACTCAGCCCTGAGTGTGTGAAAGTCAGAGGATTCCCCATCATTGGAGGCTGTGCTCACAGCAGAAAGTAATACTGCTAAGAATTGTATTGAGGTGAAAAGAAGGAGTCTGGTATACTTGGGGCACTGATGAGTTTTTTTAATTGTCCAACTAACTGAACCCAGTCAAAGAGAGCTGGTTTTTTGAGAGCCAGTCTGCCTGTAAAAGGCTTGAACAGCCATTGAGAGACTAGCTGACCTCTCTAATTGTTTCAGGCAATGGATTTTTTCCAGTACTGGAACCAGAGAGCCTCTGCAAGCTGTTTCTGTAGCCAGGGCACATATCTGAAGCAGTTTCTTGGGAACGTGTCATTAATCTGTATATTAGACCTCCTAATCCCTTTAAACATGGCCTTGTGAAACGGAAGTATTTGTCTGTGCAGCCAGCATTTCAAGGACTTGCTTAATGACTGCAAACAACACTAAAGGATGTGCAAACAGCTCCTCCCTGCTGGAGCAGGGTGCATACTTGGAAGACAGTCTTTCTGCAAGTGTTTTGGGGTGAAGGGTTTGGCACATGAGCTGAAGTAAAGAATTCAGCCAGGGTTGTAGATGTTGTCAGCCTCTGACTGCTGCACCAGGAACTCTGTTTGAAAACCACTGGGCTACTCCAGGGAGAGCAAAATATGGAGGGATGAGTCTTTGAGAGCTCACTGCATCCGCACTTTGTAAACTGTGGGTTTCCCAGGTTAACTTCCAGGTGGTGGTTTGAATCTGTAAGGCCTTGTGTGGTCTGGGGCCTGGCTGCCTTAGGAACCATCTGTCTTTCTCTCCATTACAACAGCTAGGATCAGCTGAAGGGTCCCTAGTGAGGAGTGACACATTCTGAGGACTGAGCTCCAGGAAGCACCACCAAATGTGGAGCTCACTCTTTCCCGTAGTTCAGTTCCAGCCTGAAAGAAAAGAGCCCAAACCACCAACGGACGTTAGCTGGTGAAAGTGGTTCACCTCAGAGCTAGCACAGGCCACTCACTGTGTGTGGCACTCTTCCCCTCATCTTAGCAGTAAGTATCTCAGTGCCGCCTCCATAGTGTGTTCTGGGTTGGAAAAACAAGTGTTGAAATGATTACTGGTGCCTTTGATCCTCATTCTAAATTGGCTTATTTTAGAAGATGATCCCAGTGGGCACATCCAAGCTCTGATGCCAGCTCAGCCTGGCACATGTCAGTCATGCTGGGTTTTTCTCTGCTCTGCCCGATTATAAAGATTCTGGACCTGGAATAGAGTGGTGGGGGTGCTCTAGGCGGCGCATGAAGCAAAATGGATCAGAGAATCAGAGAAACTGGAAGGGACCATGACAGGTCATCAAGTCCAGTCCCCTGCACTAATGGCAGGAGCAAGCACCCTCTTAAACCATTCTTGACAGGTGCTTGTCTAACCTGCTCTTAAAAACCTCCAGTGATGGAGATTGCACAACCTAATTACAGTCCATTCTTTCTGTTAGGTCAAGAGAGCCCATTTTTACTGCTCTCTCTTCTGAATAACATCTGCTTAGCTCGCTGATTAGCCAGGAAGGAAGACCCACCCATCAACATTATTTCAGCCTGTCTAATATCTCCATGGGATTTATAATTTCTAATACATGGACCAGATTGCGGAGGAAGAGTGAAAGTTCCTGAAAGTAGAGATTTCTTTTTAACTATAACTTTGCTTGGTAATTGCCTTTCATAGTTATGTAATTATAGCATGTACATTTATTTACATAAGTAAGAGCTATAATTACATGCTAATTAAAATGTGTAATTTGGCAATTAGGGTATGTAAATATGTGGATTTAAAAAAATAGTGTATGAAACTGCCTCAGGAAGCAAATGGCTTGCCCATGCAGCAAAGGATGTTCTTAGCATTCACAGTGCTGGCCCATGATTTAATTTCTCTTTGCTGGGAGGAAAGAAGCTGTCCAGAGCATATGATAGGGAGGCTGATGATGCTACAGAATTCAGAGGGGACTATGAACTGCATGGGGAAGAAATACTCCTAAGGAGCAAGTTAGCAGCCTTCGGCTGTGTTCACACAGCACTTTTGTTTCGAAACAACCTTGTTGTTTCGAAACAAAAAAAACCATGTTCACACGACGCACCGTTGTTTCGAAACAAGTGCGTTGTTTTGAAACAAGTTAAACCCCATTTGGGGTCGAAACAACCTTGTTTTGAAACGCTTGTTTCGAAACAACGCGTGTGAACATGTTGTTTCGGAACAATAGGTTCCGAAACAACATTTAAAGGGCTGCCCCCTCAGCACCCTGGCCAGGGAACACTCAGCACCCTGGCCAGGGTGCTGAGGGGTGTCCCCTGGCCCGCAGGCACTGGCAGGGTTCAGCGCTGCCCGCAAAGGGGGGCTGCA
>ML682025.1:25949577-25970385 GCA_007922195.1 Podocnemis expansa
GTGTGTGTGAACACAGCCTTTGAGTCCAACTGTTCTGTCAAGATACAACTGACAAAACTATTTCTGGAACACAGCCTGTGCCTTTTTGAGTGAGAAGCTGTGAACCTGGACAAGGAGAGTCCCACAGGAATGCTGCAAAGTTCACTGTGTAGAAGAGGTGCAAGTTCCTATGGGTGCACTGCACGGAGTGAATTTTATTGGGTGTTTAGTAGGATCTACAAGAAACCAAGGCCTCAGTTGTCTTCCCAGATGTCTGACTGTTAATTCCAAATAGACTTTTTTGCCCTGAAGACCCAGGGATCTGCAAAAGATTTGCCTGTAGCAAAGTTCACATTCCAAATGATTCTGCAAATGCAGTAATTCCTGTCCTTTCATTTACCAAAAAGACCCAACAGTGCACAAATCCTTCTGTCTCTGCCTCCCTCAGATCATGGGTACAGAGTCATATTATGAAACCTGAATCTCAGCACTGAGATCCATCCCTAGGATTCTAAGAGCAGCATTCTGGCTTGAGGGCAGGGTCCCTTCCTGCTGTTCATACTGCTTGGAAGTACCTTGATTTTTCCACACATGACCCAGCTGCTGAAGCCCCAAAGGAATAACCACATGGGATGGGTTCCTAACCCACATGTTTATTCCCTCTAATAATGGTGGTGGGCCTATCTGGGAGCTGTCCACTTGTGCATTGGTTTGTGAGGCCACCCCTGGCAGGCTTGTCACATTACCTCACATCTAGATGAGCTATTCCAAGGGCAAGCCAAGCCCTTACCTGAACCAAAGCTATGCCCAAAGTTGATGTCACTTTTTATCAGACCTGTTAATGGAAACTTCTGTTTGCTAGAAGCCTTGTTTTCATGTCAATTGAAACATTTCAAGTGTTAATAGGATGATAATTTTGAGGGCTTTTTTTTTTAAATAGAAATGGTGTGAAATGTAGAAAGTCATCAAATGATGGGTCTGGCTGCAAATTCTATGAACTGTAACCGATTTTAATGAAGGATTCCACCAGCTTTAGTAATAGCCAAGGCAGGGGATGAGAGAGAAGAAGAGGCAAGTCCTGAGCTGCTGGAAACCGGTTTGGTTCCCAGGAAGAACTGTTGTTAGCCTACGCGTGCTAAAACAGTTGCTAATCCCGCTGTGAAAAACAGGGTGTGCTTAACCCTCAGGCCTGCCAAAGGAGCCGTGAGCATGGGCATGTATCTGGCGTAGTTCATCCCTTGCCATGACACCTGCCCCATCCGTGGTGTGAGGGCGACCCTGGCACACGCCTGTGTTGAATGAGCCAGGTTGCAGCCCCTCTTCCAGCTCCTCCAGAATCTTCTGTTGAGGTTCTGGCTGCACTTCTCCCCACACTTGGTTTTTATACGCATGCCCCATCCATGGCCCCACAAAGTCATGGGATTTTCTCACTGACCTCCTCCTGGCACTCACAGAAGTAGCCATTTATAAAACCAGTGAGAGGAGGTTGCCAGAGGGGGTGGTCTTTGTGACTGTGGAGCCTACTTCCAGTTCCTCCTGTGTTCACATTTCCCAACAGAGTTCCTGTAGGCAGCATCCACTGGCTCCCTCAACACCTTATGGGAGCAGTGGGTGCTGTCCAGGGTCCTCTGCTTGCTGTCTCCTTCTGATTCCCTTGTTTTAAACCTGTGACCCTCACTCCTGTCACTGTTTTTTCATTAGTCGTCCCCTGAAATCAGTTGGACCTGTGCCTAGTACTTCCTCCCCATAGGCTCGGGGAGGGGTTTTAGCAGTGGACAGGCTCGCACCTACTCACATCCCAGTATGCAAATAGGAGCACCTTCCTGTAGTCCTCAGGCTTGACTCCGTTACACCTCACCAAAGACCAGCAGTTTTGTTTTCTCTTTCATGTAGGCTGGGGAAATGGCCTAACCTGACACATGATGAAATATTTTGAGCCATGCCAGGTTCATTTTAGAGAAATAAACAGAGGAAGGTTTTAAAAGTTTACAAATTCCTGCCATGTAAATATCAGAAACAAAACAATCATTACAGTTCACTTTTATTTAAAGAGACTTTATACAGGAAAAGTCATCACCTCTTTCTGGCTGACAAGCTGTTACCATATTAGAGCATGAGCATTGGTCACAAACAGGGGTTAAAGTAACCCAGAATGCCATTCTGGGGCCCACCATTTTTAGTAGACCAGTGTTCTGGGGCCCCTAAAAATAGAAGCAGCAGCTGGAAAGCTGTAGTCAGGTTCATTCTGCCTACTACCCCTGTGAAGTTTTAAAAGCTCCCAGCCTGAGGAAAGCTCCCTGCTGGCACAGTCTTCTGGCCAGCAGAGAGTTTCCTCCAGTCTGGGAGCTTTTAAAATTCCCACCCTGAGCCTGCTCTGACTGAGCATGCTCAGAGCCTCAGAGCTTGCTCAGTCAGTGCAGGCTCAGGGCTGGAGGAGCAGCCTGTGGGGTGCCAATCTGCTCTGGCAGCCAAGTAAGGGGCCCCAGGGAAGGGCCTGGGCTGGAGGAGGAGCAGGAGCAGGAGCTGAGAGTGCAAGGTCAAGGCTACTCCAGCTCCACAGGTCCCACGGCAGCAACATGGGCCAGGGCCAGAGCCAGAGCTGAGAGTGCAGGGCTGAGGCTGCTCTGGCTCCACAGTGCACTCCCTGGGGTGGCGAAGGGGGCCGGGGCTGGGGCTGGTGCAGGGAGTGGTGGGGTGGATTCATTCCCACTGGGACAGCCCTGATTGGAGTCTTCCAGCTCCCTGCAGCTGCAGAGGGGTGCTGGGTAGGCGAGCAGCTCAGTGTCCACTTCATCTATAGCCCCAGCCCCCCAACTTCTCTGCTTCAACCCTTCTCTGCCACCATCACCCTCCCTTCCACTGCCCCCATCCACCACTTCAGCACCCCCACATCCTGTCCCTGGTCCATTCCTCCACATCCTATGCCCTCATCCTTCCTGGACTGGAGGCCGCACATGCGGGAAGAGAGCCCAGACAATATGTGGAGGTGGCCAGGGATTAAAGTAAGCCAGAACAGCCCAGAACACCATTCCAGGGCCCACTATTTTTAGGGGCTCAGCATTCTGGGCCCCCTAAAAATAGGAAATGGAACCAGAATACTGTATTCCGGGGCCTTCCATTTAAAAATACCAGGGCCTTGGAAAGCAGGGTTCTGGTTCAATTTTCTATTTTTAGGGGTCCCAACTCTGGGCCCCTAAAAAGTAGCAGGCCCCGGAATGGTGTTCTGTGGCACATTCCAGCAGGCAGAGGGAGAGTGGGGGTGGGGGCGTGCCTGCCAGCCTGCACGTGCACAGGCTGCATACTGGTAGTTTCCCAGCCCAGCGCACAGCTGCCCATGAGTACTGGGGCAGCCTGGCTCATGCTGGGTGGTGGGTATTGGGGACAGGGGGTGGATTCTGGGGACAGGTATTGAGGGCTGGTGGTAGATTTTGGGGACAGGGACATAGATATTGGAGGCACGAGCTGGGGTGGGGGACTGGCATGTGGGGGTAGGAGCTGGGATGCAGGGGGGGGGACCACACTTGCAGGAGGGTTCCAGGGCCAGCCAAATTATACTTTAATCCCTGGAGGGAGCCCACTGATTAGGAGGGATATGGGGGCCATCAAATTATGCTTGAACCCCTATGCACAAACACAATTTCTGCAATAAAGTCAGGCCAGTTTGAGATGGTTCCAGTTCCCAGGGCACTATGCTGAAGTGGGCAGCAGTAAAATGTTCGGCTGCTGTGTTCCGTCTTAGAAAAAGGTACATCTCAGGAGTGGGTGAAATGATGCAGTGGATGAATTCTCAGAAAACCTTTGAAAGCCCTGGCCTGAAAACTGAGTGCAAGATGCTATTTATGTTCTCAAACGTCATGGCTGCATGTAAGTCATGGAGACATGCTCTGAAATGAATTCTTGCCTGTGGACATCCTATGTTCCAAAACGAATGCATCTGTCTGTAGTGAACACAGATGCCCACACCTTCCCTAGTTTCAAACAACTTTCTTACTCTTCCCTTGTCTTCATGATTTCACACATCCATATTCAGGTCTCAATTCAGCAAAGCTCTTATGCATGTGTATAGACCCCATGGGGTAATGGGATCATACACATAGTTAACATTCAGCATCTGATTAAATGATTTGCTGTACTGAGAGAGTCTTTCCTTTGAATTCTTTGGACTTTGGATCAAGCACTTCTGGAATTACTTTGCTACACAGCAAGAAAGGCATGAACTTAGAAACCGTATATATGTTTGGAGATTACCACATTCATTATATGTGCAGTTCATTTTGTGGATAATTAAATGCAATAATAGCCTTCAATTTCCATCTGTAATGACTTCCTGGGAGCTGCAGAGAATGAAATAGATGATGTAATTTTATCGGAAAGAGTTTTTCCTTGCTGCCCTCCATGGCTTTTAAGAAAGTTGCAGGGGAAGAATGAATAAAAATGAAGTTAGTTTCAAAATTTCTGCACCATGAATCACATCTTCAAGTTATTACCCAAGGCTGAAAGGAGAGGAGTAAGGAAATCAAAGGGGAAAGAACTGGAAATGCAGTTAGAATCCATTTAGGTTGGAAAGAAATTCTCCCTGATAGAGAGATGAATTGAATACCATTACCATTGCTTAAACATTTTTCATATGCAGTAGCACACATGCTGATCTTCTAAGTAACATGCTGGGAAGGTGAGCTCCCTGCTCCACCTATATCGTAAGTCTTGTAGAACTTGAGCAGGTCATGGACTGTGCCTCTGAAGGAAGGTTAGTTTCACCAGTTGAGCCCTTCCTCTTCTCAATCAAACCCTTCCTTAAAGATCACTCCCCCCCTTCTCTACCCCCACCCCTGCTCACAGAGCTTTTTTCAGGGACCCCTTCACAGACAACATTTCCATGCTTGAACCCTGTGTGTGGCATTTGTCTGAGTGAGACAGTAATGGGGCCTGCTATTCAAGGATGCTCAGGACTTCAGTGCATGCTCAGTAGCTGGGAATATCAGACTCTACACCCTGGTGGATTGGGATCATTGTGTTTGAAACAGCAAGCGGCAGAGCTTGGATACTTTTCACTGTCAGGTGAGGTGTGGATGAGAGCCTGTTACTGAGGAGGATCTGTATTCCACCCCAGGTAGAGGTTGGTCTTCATGGACTTTGTCAGCCTGCACAAATCAGCATTTATATTCTGCTGTTGCCATTTTCATTAAGTATGTTTATGTCTCCAATTAGACCTGCTGTAGAAGTGAGCGATTTCTGAAGGAAATTAGGTACGGCTTCTGTTTAATAATTGAAACAATTTAGCAAACAGATTAAAAAAAAATAAAGCCAGGCTGAAATTTAACCGAGTCTCTAGAAAATAAAACAGTGCTAAGGAGAAAAGGAGCAGAGCCAAAGGCTCCAAAAATTATCCTTTCATGCCAGGTCAGAAATCAGGCATGTGGATGAAGCTGGAACGGGTGGGAGGAGACTTTCTCTTTAGCAGCTGCATTTAGCGATCTAGTGGATGGATCCCGGTGCTGTGATTGACATCAATTGTTCTCTTCACCGTGTTTGACTTTTCCTGACCAAGACTAGCTAAAACCCTTGTGTAACAGATTATACTCTCTGGAGTCCTCAAGATAGAGCTCTTTTGCCAATATACTGGTTTTTAATTGATACAGCCCATTGCTTCTTGTCACTGGCAGTTAGAACTTGAACTGAAAATGTGGTATTTTAGAAATTATCTTAAGCCTATTTTAGCCTTTGGGATGAGTCCTGCCCAGAAAGGTGGATTGTTTTCTTATTCTTTTGCTGTCTTTATGACTTTTATTTTTCTGAACGAGGGAATCTCAGGCTCCTTTGTGTCCATGCTAACCAAGAGTCACTGACCCTTGCAGTCTGAGCAAGGGATAAGTGGGTATAAAGCTATTCTCTTGTTGAGCCTTCAGACTGCTTTGTATCCTGCAGTTGGCTTAGATCAGGGGTGGCCAAACTTAGGGAATTCAAGAGCCACATAAGTTGATTATTAAACCTTCGTGAGCCGCACTGAGGCATATAGCCATATACTTTTACCTACTCCAAAATTGCTAAGGTTAAAATTCTCTGCACACTTTAATTTTATCATAAAAGAGGGCAAATATTGATCCTACTAATGTCAGATTCTAATAATTTCTCAAGGTTACCATAAAAACTAGGCCCACGATAAAAATACCACCACTTCCCTGACCATGCCACGTTTTTCTCTACCATCCCTGACCGTGCCATCCCTTCCCCACTGTCTCTGATCATGCCACACTTCTCCTCGCTGCCCCTGACCATACTGCCGCTTCCCCACCATCTCTGACTATGCTGTGCTTCTCCCCACCGTCCCCAACCATGTCGTCACTTCCCCACCATCTCTGACCCTGCCGCACTTTTCCCTGCTGTCTCTGACTATTCTGCCGCTTCCCCACCATCTCCAACCATGCTGTGCTTCTCCCCACTGTCCCCAAACATACTGCCACTTCCTCATCGTCCCCGACCATGCCGTTGCTTCCCCACCTTCCCCGACCATGCCACACTTCTCCCCACCATGTTCTTTTACGAGCCACACTTTTTCTTTCAGCTCATGAACTGCAGTTTGGCCATGCCTGGCTTAGATCCTCAGGTAACACGTCAGTGGAGGGAGGAGCATCAGATGATTTTTTTTCCTGTCAGTGTACATGGCTGGGCATCACTGTGGTGTTCTGAAGCATTCTAACTGGTACTCAGTGGGTGTTGTGTTCCTGACATTCACCAGTTACGATGAATCTTCTTTTCATTTACTGTAGGACCATATTCTTCATGCGTGTAAAACAGGGATGCACTCAGTAATGAGGATCTGCCCTCTGTATCTTGTCCAAAGTTGTTATTCCAAGGAACAGAGCTATTTTTAAACCGTTAGATAAAACAAAGACAGGTGATAATAATCTAGTCAAACACATTCCAATCCTTCACCCCCACTTTACAATTGGGGATGCCTTCTATTTGGAAAGAAACCCTATTGTGGTGAATGTCATACTCCTCGAAAAATAAATCCACAGATGTTTGGGAAATGCATGATGATGGGAAGTTCTTCAGCCATACAAAGTGACCCTCCATTTGGTCCACTTCATTTGGCCTCAGATAATGGATTTTCCTTCTGATTCCATGAAAGCTGAACTCTTAGCCCTAGTCTATACTTGGGCTGGTTTTCGGCAGCAGCCAACCAGCATTTACACAAGGCACATAAAATGTTTTGTGTAAATGCTGGTGATTTTCTTAGGTCCGAGGACACAGTCGGGAAAGCCAGCCACAAATGCCTTGTGGTTTGCTTTCCCGTATGCCTCCTGGTCTCCAGGACTTACGGAGCCAACTTCTGGGAGCACAGCTCACTGCTAAGCGCTCCTGTAACACTGGGCTGCTGGTGGCGCTTTTGCCACCATCAGTACAGACATACCCTTAAAGAGAGTCAAAAATGTGTCTGTTGTTTCTGTTTGTCTTGTGGGAGTAGAATCACTATCTATGTGATTTTAGTTCCTTTTCCTGAATCAGCAGTGAGGCATTTCAGAAAAGCAAAGGATGGTTGGAACCTGATCAGGACATCTAGGTTAAAAATACCCCAACTCTTTTAACTTTCCTAGCCCCAGATCCAGATAGCACAGAGGAGTAGACTGTGAGAAAATTTTTTAAAAGTTAATGAGGTTTTTTTGTTCTGAGTATTAATCAAGGCACATTCTGTTCCAGATTTTCAACAACCTCAACTCCCATTTAGGCCCCTAAATGTAGTTCTCAGTGTTCCCATGACCTGGGCAAGATTGAAATCCAGCCTTTTGAGTTGAAGTGAAGTTTGCCTTGGTCTATAGAGAGTGCCCCTTTCTAATGGGCCCTTCTTAATGCTTGCTGTGTGATAGAGACAGCTTCCAATTATGATGGTTTGCAAAAACAGGACCAGCAAAAAAAACAAGGAGTCATGTGGCACTTAAAGACTAACAGATTTATTTTTCACATGAGCTTTGATCAGCCTGCTGATTTTTTGATCGTTCTCCCGAACAGGGACAAGGAGTGCAGGTGATCTCTTCTGCACTGGCAGAATCGACTCTGAAGCATTCTTTGTTTTGTTTTATGAGGTGCCAGTGGCTCTTCAAATATATGTCTGTGTTATGTTCTGATGATTGTTTTTCTCCTCAGTCTTTCCACAGAGAAATACATTTTCCTGAAATTGCCTCCGCTCACTGTATAAATCATGAAGCAAATTGCCTAAGGAAGGACTCTAGAATGGGACTGCAGATGGGTCCTGCTGCTGCTGCTTGAACTTCTGTACCACAGATTGAAACAAGCAAAGTGTAATCCAGGAGCCTCCAGGTGCCAGCTGGCAAAGGGCACAGAGCATGCAAAGTGTACAGGGGTCCCCCTCGGTTGGCTGTATGCATAATTCACTAACAGGTAGAATGTGAGGTCACAATTGAGAGCTAGTGCCCACTCTTGCAAAAAGTGTATGCAGTTACTATTTAAAGAGTTACAGATCTATACCAAAAAGTATGTTCTTAAAGTAGGGGGTATTAGGGCGGGTCACCAAGTGATGATGTACCTGAGATATGACTTTTTTTCCTTTTGTTCACCTACATCTCATGTGTATCTGTCTTATAATCGGTCTATTTGCATACCAAGCCAGATACCAGGTATAAGACTGAAAATCTACAAGCAGAGGCATCACTGGTGCCTGGCACACAGGGAACATACCCCAAGTTGCAGCACCAGTGCCCTGAACCAGTGCCCAACAGCCGTTGTTTTGAAATAAAATTTCTCATGTCCACACGATGTACCGTTATTTCAAAACAACGGGACCCATTGTTTTGAAATAACGGCTGTTGTTTCAAAACCGTTAAACCTAGCAGGAAAGCGAAATAACTGTTGTTTCGAAACAGTTGTTTTGAAACAATGGCGTTTGAACATGTTGTTTCGAAACAACTGTTTCGAAACAACATGTCCAAACGGCCTTATTTTGAAATAACCATTTTGAAATAACAGCCATTTCGAAAGCAAGCTTTCCCTTAATTCGAATTAAACTGTTAATTCGAATTAACTTATTTTGAAATAAGGATTTTATTTCAAAATGGCTTATTTCGAAATAACAGTTACCGTGTAGACATACCCACTTACTGTTGAGTGGCAACACAGTAATGTGTCCCAACACAGTGGTTGAGGACCACTGCTCTACACCACAGCCTGGCTGCTGGGAAGCCCTGGTGAGCAATACTTTATTAAACATGAGAGTATCTAATTAATTACATCTAAGGTCTAGAATGCATGTTATGATTTCTTTTTTTTTTTCCACAGACACCATTTGCTTCCAGTACTTCTACTTGCTAGCACTCTGCTCTCTATTCCTGTTAAATGAACTTTTACTTGTTTTCACTATAAGCGTGTCAAAGTGCAGAGGATTAGGAGGAACAGCGGTGTGAGGTGTAACAGGTGGGGTGGGGTGCGGTGCACTACTTCTTTGGAAGCAGCAAATTTGTAAATATTGTGATTGTCCAGTGGAATAGGGGCTGAGCTCACCAGGGGCATGCTCAGATGGCTTAGAATGGGTCTAGGTCTGTAGACAGACAGCAGGGCCTGCATAGCTCCATGGGCCAGGGGCTTTGTGTTGCTGATGGAGTTGAACAGTGGGTGGGGGGCTTCCTCATGCTGAGGGAGGTAGGTAGTAGGGTGCCTACGCATCTCCAGAAAGTGTCACAGAGAAGCATGGACTGGGGGTGGAGGGAAGAGGCTTGTGGGGTGCTGTCAGAGCTGAGGGGGCCCCAAAGGTAAAGAAAAGGGCTTCTAAAGAAGGAGCAGATAGAGCAAGACACTGTGGTGGCCTGTGGAGAGGTGATTTAGCAAAGGTTGCTCCTTGTGAATGGGGTTGTCCTGAAGAGGCTATTACAGTGTCTAAAGCCAGCAGGGGGTACTTGTTGATGAACAATCACGACTCAGGTGGCACTTTTCTTAATGCTGAGCTCAGCTCAGAAAGAATCTGAGCCATGTCTGTCCCTTTCCTACAATCACCTCATCTTTATCAGGGGCACATGCCAGCTCCCAGGAAAGGGCTGGGTCAAATCCCTTTGGCATCCCCAGGCATCTTCCTTGATTTTACTGGCCCTTGGATCAGACTTCACTGGGAATCAGTTCAAATCCCAAATGCCAAATGGTCTCAGCAGTTCTTTGGGTCCTCAATGATCCCTCTAAGCCCATGATGCAGCTGAGCAAGTTCTGGATGCAGCTGAGCAAGTTCCCTGCTGGCTCCCCGACTCCCATTGGGCCCTTTCCCCGCTGCCTTCCAGCACCTCCAACAACTTGTTCAGCTGCATCATCAGCTTTGAGGGAACACTGACTGTGTAAATAAACAAAAAGCAAGAAAATAGAATTAGATTAGAAATATCTTTCTCTTCTACTCCCCAAATTCACTGGAAGCCTGAGAGGCAGATTTAGTGTTTGGGTTCTTGTCACACTAGTCAGGGGACTCAAACACTTGGCCCCTAAAGCTATTCCCTGTGGCCTGCTTTGACACCATTGTTACTAGTATTTGCGACATTGGTGTATGAAAAGGTTTCAGTGGTGCAGCCCTCAGGCCAGTATACTAGTCCTCATGCAGCCCTGTGCTAGTCCTCATGGAGCCATTGTGATGATTTGGGTTTGAGACCCCTGCACTATGTCAAACATTAGCCAAATAAAAACTGGCATACAGTTTAGTCAGAACCAGACAGTAATCCTCGATTAAACATACTTCTTAATTAAGAATTCATCCTGATCCTAAGATTTAACCCTTCTTGAAATTGCAGAGCCTTTTATCAACAGACAATTTATTGATATCCCTGTCTTTACTGTACGTAGTTATTAATTTTCCTGCCCATATGACCAGTTTAGTAAAGGTTGGAAATTCAAGCTGCCATTTACTGTAGCAAGTCGTTTCCTTTCTTTTTCTGACAAAGCCCATAATACAATATGCAAAAAGGAGGGGTACAATTATACAGTATTGTGAATAGGAAGGGAAAAATAGACTGAAAGAACAGAATTTCTGGATATATTTTTCTGCTCTGTTGCTGCTACTTTATTGCAATGGCTTCTGCTTACAGCTCTATATAGAGAACATTGTTGCACTGTTGTGAAGTTATATTGAGCCAGAATGTTTACACATAACACTAAAGAGATGAAGATGCATACACATGAACTTAAGAGTGATACATGTTCTGTGTATTCACACTATGGTGCTCATCTATTTCAGGAATGAAGAAGTTTAAAAAAACTCTATTAGGTGAAATACAATATCCTTTCAAGATCCAATGGGGCAGCTGTGTTAGTCTAGTTCAGTAAAACAAAGAAGGGTCCTGTGGCACTTAAAGATTAACAACTATCTTTATTGCATGACTTTTTGTGGGAGAAAATCCAGTTCATCCAACGCTTTGAAGATGAAGGAACTTAGAATGTAAGTCTGATGAAGTGGGATTTTCCTCCCACAAAAGTTCATGCAATAAATATAACTGTCAGTCTTTAAGTGCCACAGGACACCTTGTTCATTATACAACATACTGGGTACAAGCTGAGTTGCTATGCTGACATTGCTTAGTGCTTGCATCAGTGGCCGTGTGTCTGTCTGTCTGTCTGCCTGCCTGCCTGCCTGGGGGTAGCTGTGTGTGTCTGTCTTTCTGCCTGTCTCGGGGTGGCTGTGTGTGTGTCTGTCTGTCTCTCTGTCTAGCTGTCTGGGGTGGCTGTGGGGGGGGAGTCTGTCTGGGGTGGCTCTGTGTGTGTTTCTATGTCTGTCTGTCTGGGGGTAGCTGTGTGTGTGTGTGTGTGTCTGTGTGTCTGTCTGTCTGTCTATCTGTTTGGGGGTGTCTCTGTGTGTGTGTGTGTCTGTCTGCCTGCCTGCCTGGGGGTGCCTCTGTGTGTGTCTGGCTGTGTGTGTGTTTCTGGCTGTCTGGGGGCTGTCTGTCTGTTTGGGGGTGGCTCTGTGTGTGTGTCTGGGGGTGATTATTGGATGGCCCACTCCCGCAGGGGGGCACCTGTGCTGGAGGGCTCTGGGGCCAGCAAACTACACTCTAACCCCTGCAGCCAGAGTAGTTTATGCAAGAGCCTTCCCTGCCCATGCGCCAGTTCCTCCAGCCGACCCGTCGTTGAGCTCCTTCCCCACCCGCTTCCCAGAGTCCCGGGCGCCTTCCCAGCCGATCCCACTGCCACACTTCCCCCAGTCCTCACTCCAATCCCGCTAAAATCCCCCCTTCCTGCTTGCCTGGCCGCCGGAGCTGCTCCCTGGCCACAGGCTGATGCAGCCCTGACCATCATCAGGGCAGGAAATTTCAAACTGACACAGCCCCCTGCCAGCCGGAAGACTGTGTCTTCCAGCTTGCAAAGGTCCGTGGCTGGGCTGTGCGCTGCCAGCAGCGATCTGTGCGCCAGAGAGTAATTGTTGCTGCGCATGCATGCACACGCACAGCTTACAGAGAACATTGCCCTAGATGTCTGGCACTCTGTGGCCCAGTGGCGTCGCTAGCGCTGGGCACACGGGGCATGTGCCCCGGGTCCCAACGCTGGTGCCCCGGGTCTCCGGCCCAATCGGGCCGGGGATCCGGGGCCCGATCCCTGGCCGTCCGCGGCCACGGTGGCTGCGTCTCCGGCCAGGGATCCGGGGCCTATCTGGCCGCCCGGCAGGCCCCGCCCCCTGGCCTGGGATAGGGCCAGGGGGTGGCCACGCCGCTGCCGCCAGCTAGCCCTCCCTGCCGTGCGGCGCGGCTCAGCCTAGCCTGGCCCGGTGCAGCCATAAGCGGCCGCTGGAGGCCGGGCCCGCGGCCGCAGCCCTGGATCCCCGGCCGGGGACGGGGCTGCCGCGGCCGCAGCCAGGCCCTGGATCCCCAGCAGGGGACAGGGCCGCTGCAGCCGTGGGCTGCTGGCCGGGTCCCGGATCCCCGGCCGGGGACGGGGTCGCCGTAGCCACCGGCGGCCAGGCCAGGGATCCGGGGCTCGGCTGGCCGCCCGCGGCGGCCCCGTCCCCTGCTGGGGATCCAGGACCCAGCCAGCAGCCCGCCGCTGCAGCGGCCCTGTCCCCTGCTGGGGATCCGGGGCCTGGCTGCGGCCGCGGCAGCCCTGTCCCCGGCCGGGGATCCAGGGCCGCAGCCACGGGCCCAGCTGCACCGGGCCGGGCCAGGCTAGGCTGAGCCGCACCGCACAGCAGCGCGGCCCAGCTGGCGGCGGCGGCGCCGCCGCGGCCTCCCCCTGGCCCTATCCCGGGCCAGGGGTGTGGCCTTTTGGCTGGGGGCGGGGCCTGCCCTCCGGGGGGCGGGGCTGGGCCCGTGCCCCGGGTCTTTCCCCGCCCCAGCGATGCCCCTGCTGTGGCCCTCATCTCCATTCCACAACTTTTGTTGTCCCTGGCTCCCTGCATGCCTTGGTTTGTAGCTGGCCTGGACAAAGAAATGAATTACCACCTTGCACAGGAGCGAAATATTTTGTTCTCATTCATTTCTGTCTACTGGTCCTTATAGTGTGTCTCTTTGACTTTTAAAAGGGCCTCTAAATTACCCTTGCTTTTGGCTAAAAGGAAATGATATTCTCATTATTTGATCTGAGCCATTTAGGTCCATGATCACCATTTTAAAGAAACTCATATGTCTTTCCCAGGAAAGGATTGCTGTGTTTGGGCAGCACCTCAGATCAGCCTCCATGTCACAGAACCTTGTCTCTGCATCTGATTAGCACTATGAGGCTATGTTCAGACAAGAGTTTTATTTCGAAACAACAGTTGTTGTTTCAAAATAAAATTTCTTATGTCCAGACAACGTTCCATTCTTTCAAAACAACGGGACCCCTTTATTTCAAAATAACAGCCATTGTTTCAAAACAGTAAAATCTCGCATGAAATCGAAATCCCTGTTGTTTCAAAACAGTTGTTTCAAAACAGCAGCGTTCAGACACCTTGTTTCAAAACAACGGCTATTTCGATTTTGGCTTGGCTTGGCCGCCTTCTTCCTAGGGCGCTCTGGGCCAGGAAGTGCGTTGCCAGCCTGGTGCCTCGTGCGTACAGGCCACAGGCCACATGGCACAGGCTCATGCTCCTGGGACAGAGGGGCAATGCCGGGCCCCAGTGTGGTCCAAGGAAGAGACCCTGTGCCTCCTCAGGATCTGGGGCAGCAAGGACATCAGGGCCAGGTTCCGGGCACATCATCGAAATGTCGATGTGTACCAGGACATCAGTGAGGCCCAGTCTGCCAAGGAGTATGAGCACACCACCAAGCAGCTGCACTCCAAAGTGAAAACCCTGAGGCAGGACTATGCCCGGGCCAGGGAAGCAAGGGGGCTCCATGGGGCAGGAGCTGCCACCAGCTGCCCCCTTTACCAGAAGCTCCACACCTTCCTAGCCCAGGAGCCCAGTGGCCTGCCTTCATGGCCAGTGGACTCTGGGGAGCCCCGCACCCTGGCCACTTCATCCCCAGAGCTGGAGGGGGCCTCCTCTGACCCTGAGGAACCCCTTGACGTCGGGGACAGCAGCCAGCCCAGCACTCTCCATCTGCTAGCCTGGAGCTGATCCCTGCAGGGGAGGAGTGTACCACCAGCCCCAAGGAGGAGCCACAGGAGGAGGAGGAAGCCACCCTGGAGGGGACGTCACAGAGGACATCAGGCATCCCAGTTGGTGTGTTCCCCCCCCCCCCAAGCAGGGAGGCCCAGCTGTAGAAGCCATGGGTCCCCAGGGGGGCATGGCCCTGGGATGGTGGGGCTCGGGCCTGGGGCGGGGCGGGGCGAGGTGCAGCAGCTCTCCCATGGGTGTGGGTGGCAGTGGGCCATGTACAGACAGGGTCCTGGGTCCAAACAAGATGGGGGTCCCTCAACATGGGGGTGGCAATAGGAAGATGTGGCAGCATGCAGGGCAGAGAGCCTGCAGCCAGCACTGCTGGCACATGGCCTTGAGAGACTTCTCGGGCCACATGCTGCCGAGAACAGCCCACTACTCTGGCCCACGAGGCCACATGCCCCTGAGTGCAGTGTACACAGCACACAGATTGGGAATCCTGCTGGCTGTTGGGGCAGGGCTGTTTGCAGCTCACAGGCTGCACACATCATGCCTGTAGCCTGACAGTAACTGTTCTCCCTTCTGTCCTGCAGCTCGTGCGCCCACCTGCCGGCCTTCCCTGAGAAGACCACCAACTACCTCCCGTTGCAGAAGGTGAGCCCGCCAGACCCGGGACAACATCCTGGCCAGCCTCCTCCACCTCAGCCAGTGGGCCGAAGACTCGTCCCAGGCCTGGCATCTGGAGCAGGGCAGGTGGCAGGACACGGACATCTGGCAGCTCCAGCATGCCGCAGATGCAGATGACCGCTTCGTGGCCGCCATGGAGTGCCAGGCAGCGGCGATGGAGTGGCAGGTGACCACGCTGGACAACCTCCATACGGTCATCCTCCAGCTTGCCAACTGCCTTGCCACCCCAGACCAGGAAGGACCTGCCCCTCAGGACCCCACTGTCCCTTGCCGCTGGCGTCCCCAGACCCGGGGTGGCCTTGGGGAAGGCCATAGGGCTGCGGGGCATGCTCCAGGGGTGCCTTCCCCCCCAGTATGCCCCCTCAGTTGCCCCAAACCCCCAAGCCACATCCCCGTCCCAGTTTAGTGCCCCTGTTGTGCCCCCACTCGACCCTTCCTGCCTCCCAAGCTTCACCTTCCCTAACCCCTGTAAATAAACCAAGTTCACCATGTTAATAGTTTGAGTTCTGTGTTTTATTGGGTTGGGGTCAGGGTGTGAGTGGGATGGGTGAGGGCTGGCTGTGGGAGAACAGGGGAGCCGGTGGTGTGGTGGGGCAGGCCTTGCCCTCAAATGTCCTCCTGGACAAACAGGTCCCTCAGTGCCTCCTACACTGCATTCACTCTGGGTGGCTATATATGTGGCTGCCGCCTGGCCCCTCACCAGTTCCTACTAGTCGCCAACTCCAAAATGCAGCCCATCTCAAAGAAGGACAGTTACTGGTAAGTAACCCACTGTTCTTCTTTGCGCGCTGCTCAGATACATTCAGTAATAGGTGACTGCTAGCCGTGCTGATGGATGGCAGGCGGAGTTGGCTTTTCTGCCTTCAGCACAGCATGTCTCCGATGTGGGTAGATGTCCACTGCATAAAGTCCCTGGAAAGTCTAAGGTATCAACCTAAGGATCATGGTCCAGGTAAGAATGACCTGGGATGGCAGGATCTAACCTAGTGGTGGATCAAACGCCAAATTGCCCAAGCATTAGTTGATGTGCGAGGGCAGAATAGCCTGAGGTCACCTTACTCTAAGGTGTAAGGCAAGATGCATCATGGCTATGACCAAGAAATGTGTCTCCAGTGGCGTACCTGAGGAGGTATTAATGAAAGTATGCTGACGCCAGAGGCTATGTTCACCCAGGGCGGACTTGTTTCAAAACAAGTTATTTCAAAATAACTTGTTTCGAAATAACATGCTATTTCAAAATAACTTGTTTCAAAATAACAAAACTGTGTCCTCGAAATAAGCAAAAAAAATGGGAATCAAAACAGCGTTTCCACAGTGTGGCCTTGCTATTTCGAGCCGGGGCAGTGCAGCATGGGAGGTGTGGCAACATGGCCATCTCCCTGGGCCACGTCGGCGGCCATGTTGCTAGCCAATCGCATAAAAGCCGGCCTTGACCTCACTTCCCTGTCCACTCAGGCTAGCAGCACGCTGCAAGCAATGGACTCTGCCCAGCTGCCTAGACAGCGCCGTGCAGTACCCAGCCCCTCGGAGCGCATGCAGGGTCTCCAGCACATGTGGGAGACTCTGTTTACAGACCCCGAGGATGACTGGCTTCTGCCCGAGGAATACATGCAGCTCATCCACAGGGCTGAGCTACTGCCCCTGCCCCTCCCCGTGCCTCGCCCCATCTGGGCACGGGAGACCAGCCCCGACTGGTGGGAGAGGGTCGTTCTGCACACCTGGGGCGACGACATCTGGCGGCAGAACTTCAGAATGAGCAGGACCAGCTTCACCCGCCTGGTGGGCGAACTCGCCCCACACCTGCACCACAGGGACACCCCCATGAGGCCCACCATCCCAGTGGACACATGAGTGGCCATCGCCCTGTGGAAGATGGCCACTCCGGAGTCCCACAGGGCAGTGGCGCATCTTTTTGGGGTCGGGAGGTCCACCAACGGCACCATCCTCCTCGAGGTCACCAGGGCCATCAATCATGTCCTCCTACGGCGCCTGGTGAGATGTGGGGACCTGCAGGACACCATGCCAGGGATGGCCACCCTTGGCTTTCCGAACTGTGCAGGGATCCTGGACAGCACACACATTCCTGTGCGTGCCCCGGAGCACAGGGCTGCTGTGTACTGGAACCGCAAGGGCTATCATTCGGTGATTATGCAGGCCCTTGTGGACCACCAGGGCCTGTTCCAAGATTGCTACGTGGGATGGCCAGGGAGGGCCCATGATGCCAGGGTCCTGTGCAACTCCGCCCTGTACCGGGGCATGGAGGCAGGCACCCACTCCCCCCCCCCCACACACACACCATCCACCTTGGGGGAGTAGAGGTGCCCGTCCTCATAGTGGCAGACGCGGCCTAACCCCTGCGGCCCTGGCTTATGCACCCGTACTCTGGGCCACGCCACCCCAGCCGGCAGCTGTTCAACCGCTGCCTGGCCCACTGTCGACAGGTGGTCGAGCAGGCATTCGGACGCCTCAAGGCCTGGTGGGGGTGCCTGCTAACCAGCCTCCACCTCGCAGAGCGGAGCCTGCCGCAAGTCATCGCGGCATGTGCAGTGCTACACAATTTCTGCGAGCAGCAGGGGGAACCCATCCCACTTGCATGGGAGGCTGAAGCCCAAGTACTTGCCAGGGACTACAAACAGCTGAGATCCCTGCCAACTCGGGAGCCTTGAGGCTTCAAAAAGAAGTTGCTGAGATCAAATTTTTTTTGCAAATTAAATTGCATTGCTTCAGGACTTAAGAGGGACATTGGATTTTTCTCTCATTACAACAGGTGATTTGACCTCATCTCCCTCTGTATGCTGTTCCCCAGTGTTTGAATCTTTACAACTATTTTGATATGCTGTTACAGTGTGACCTGTCCCCATGACTTACACTCCCCTGCATTTATTTTCTCCCATTCTGTAAGTTCCCCCATCAAAGCATCTGACGAAGGGGATTTTTCTCCCCCAAAAACTCATGAAATAAATATATTTGCTAGTCTTTAAGTGCCACAGGATTCCTTGTTTGTTTTACTGAATTAGACTAATGTGGCCACCCCTTTGGAACTTGAAAACAAGAAAAGACGAAGATGGCAGTGCTGTTACCCCAGTTTATAGCCAGAGACTAGAGGCACAGGGCAGTTCTGTGACTTTGCTGAGGTTCTACAAGGAATCTGGAATACAAATGGGTGTCGTATAAAATCTGCAGGGAAGGGAATGTGTCCAACCACCAGTTCTGCAAGGCTCATTGTGTAAATAAAAAATACTGTGAATTGCCTTGTCCTTTGCTAAATGGAGGCTCAAAGACCATGAAAACTGACTGGCTCAGAGAAAGATCAGAAGTCTGGAGACACGCATTCAAATCTGGCCGTGTTTTGAAATGCCCAGCAGCTTACATGAAATGAGTTTGGAGACCAGAGTATCAGAGGAAGGAGAACATAGTCTAATTGACATGGTCACCTCTGCCAATAAATGACCCCTTTGTGATTAGATTCTGCAAAGCCAGTTGATTAATGAGGGAGAGAATATGCATTTAGCTGCAAATGTAATGGAAAATTAACAGAATAGGTTATGTGACAAATCATGGGCTGATCCCCAGATGGTGTAAAAGGACACTGCTTTATTGATTTTGATGAAGCTGTGCTGATTTACATCAGCTAACCATCTGGTCTATTATTCCATTAACTCTGCTTGTGATTTTTCAAATGGGAGAGTTAGCTTTGTTCCAAAGAGAATAAGTTAGAAATAGGATTTTTATTATACAGAATCCAGGGAAAGGTTTTCTAAATGAAAATGGCTAAGAAAACATGGCATTCTTCATAACTGCAGCTGTCAGTCAGAGTATTGATGTATACACTAAGGAATATTTCAGCATCAGTATTGATGTTTGCAGTCTTCTTTCATTTGTTTCTATCCTGAATTTGTTTTTTATAATAGCTAAAGAAAATAATTAAGTGGAACTGGTGAAAAAATGAGCTTAAAAAAAAAACCCAATGCCATGGCAGTTCTCGTGCCACTAGCTTTTCTTTCACCATTATTACTGATTTTTAAAACGTTCTAAATTAGTCATTAGCTTTTTATTTAAGGTAAACAAAGTTGTAGACAAGATCTTTTATATTCTTACAAGTGCAAAGAGAGAGATTAACAGTTATAAAAGATAAGGGAATACAATAAGATTGAGGCAGTTTAGGTTATGCAGAGGTTTGGTAGAATTCAAGGGGTTTTTATAATTGCAGTGGATAGTACTGATATGTATTTTTAAGCATTTGTTTTCTGTTTTTCTCAATTAAAATTTTTGCGATTGGGGGAAATTTGAGGGAGGTGTCAGACAATAGTGGGACTAATTACACTTGTGAGAATAATTATTTAATTAAAGCTTAGTAATTTTTCAACACTACACCAAAGGTACAATGGAAATATCCATAAATCAAGCTCCAGGACATTCTCAACCAGCACTCTTCATGCGTTGCCTAGCTGTAAATTGTGGTTACTATCAAAGGAAAGCTTTTTAAAATCTGTTTGTATGTGTACAATGAAATTTGCTGACAAAAATCTGATCCTTCCAAATATTGTTGTGACTTGCATTGAGTATTCATCTGACTTATATAAAGTTATAGCAGTGATTTGCTTGTTTACTTGCTATTATTCAACCTGGATAGTTCATCTTTTTTGAAACAGCTCAGTTAATCTGAGACAACCATCAGTTGCTCACTCTGTCTGTGAAGTCTTGTACTCTAGTGTCATGGGATACACAACTGTGCACCCCTAAGTTATGAGCTATGTAACATTCCTGCTCACTTTTGCAATGTAATTGTATGGTTCAATGCCAATTATGCCATGCAAGCAGTACTGTAACTATGATGAGGCGAGCGGGGCTTTGCCCCAGACGTGCCAGAGTGGCTCCATTGAGCTGCTCCATTAAAGGGTGCATTCCTTGTTGCTCATCCCTGGTGCTGGCTATTTTAAGAAGCTCTGAATTCTGCAGTTATGGCTCTGCATGCAAAGTTCCTTTATGAATGCACATAACCTATTCTATATGATTATTATGGTATCCTGTTTCTTGTAGCATCCTGGATGTGCACCCATGTGAAGCAGGTTACATGGCTCAATGTGGAGGGTGAGACAGAATATTCTTCAAGCAGCACATAAACAGCACAGATTCTGTAGAGGTGCATCACAGAGGTGATGCAAATTCAATGGCCTAGCTCAAGTGGGACAAAAGAAATCACACAGCATTACAGCGAGGGAGGGGCTGAGAGGAGACTGAAAACAAAGACAGACACCGGGAGCTTCTCTGTGCTTTTGGCCAGAGATACTCTGTCTTGAAATAGCTACAATAGGAATCAAGCCCTGTTCAGAAATAGACAGAAAATGGCTGCAAATCATCACAGCCAGACCTGTCTGGTGAGATGAGCATAACTGTAATAGTGTTAGGAGGATAGTATGCAGTTTATATCCTTTATTTTTGATTGTGGCTACTACTGGTCAATGTTCCCTCTAAGCTGCGCTGGCGTGCTGCAGCACAGCCCGCCGCAGCTGCCAGCGCAGGGAAGGCTGCTGGCAGCGCACTGCCGGCAGCCAGAGGCCCTCCATAGAGCTCCTCTGGGGCTGGGAGTTTTGAAAACTCCCGCCCAGAGAAGCTCTAACGGAGCATGCCCAGAAAATCTGGGCATGCTC
>ML682025.1:25980385-26035766 GCA_007922195.1 Podocnemis expansa
GCCAGGGTGCTGAGGGGGCAGCCCGTGACCTGTTGTTTCGGAACCTCTTGTTCCAAAACAACATGTTCACATGAGTTGTTTCAAAACAAGTGTTTCGAAACAAGGTTGTTTCGCCCCCAAGTGGAGTTTAAATTGTTTCGAAACAACTGTGCATTGTGTGAACATGGTTTTTTGTGTTTCGAAACAACAAGGTTGTTTTGAAACAAAAGTGCTGTGTGAACACAGCCAAGGACACCCAGAATTTGATCACTACCCAGTCTCCATGTCTCTCTCTGTTTTTTTTAAAGATGCTGCCAACACAGCCCTTGAACATCTCTGCACCATCAGACGATGCCTTCTGCTGCTTGGGGCTCTTGGGCTGCTGGCAGGGGCAGCTATTGGAATGTGGTTTCTAGGTCTGTATCACCTTGAGGATTCCTTACCTCTCTTGAAACTGCCCTTAGCCCAGTGGCCCAAATGGAGAAGAGGACTTTGGGATCATGCCAGTGATGAATGGATAGTCACCAGGGTCCCAGCACTGCAGACACCAGGCAGGGAAAAGCCTAGCTGTGAAGTCTATGAGGACAAGTTCCAAAGGGGTAGCCGTATTAGTCGAGTTCTGCAAAACAAGCAAGAAATTTCCAGAGGGGTTGCTGTGTTAGTCTGCATACAGCAAAAACAGTGAGAGTTGTATGGCATTTTATAGACTAACAGATTTTTTCGGACATAAGCTTTTGTGGGCTCCAACCCACTTCATCAGATGCATTTGACAAAGTGGGTTGGAGCCCATGAAAGCTTATGCTCAAAGAGAACAAGCAAGGAGTCTCATGGCACTTAAAGAATAACAAATTTGTCACAATAAATACATTTATTAGTCCTTAAGTGCCACAGAACTCCTTGTTTGTTTATGAGGTGACAGAACAAGAGGCGACACAGGCCGTGAGCATTGCAGTGGGCTCTCATACTGGTCTGCTATGATCTGCCATGTGACCATGGGCAAATCCCTTCTCCTCCCTGAGCCTGATGCCCCTCCCACTGTGTACCAATCTTGTCTGTTTCAATTTAAGCTTTTTGGGGCAAGGACTCCCTCATTGTGGTTGTACAGCACCTTGTGGTTCTGATCTTAATTTTACTTCCAAGTGCAATTTATAGATCAGCCTCTCAATAACTGAAATCAATGGGAATCACTCTACTGACTTCAGCAGGCTTTGGCTCAAGTCTTTGGGGTACATGGAAGCCTCAGGGCCAAGACAGCATTGTTCTCTCACAGTATATGGTCTCCTCCCTTGTCTGGTCTGCTCAATCACAACTCCATGTTCTGCCCTTCCTCCTACAGTGAAATTCCTGACGGCACCCCTGTCAGTCCAGGATCCCACCCCCTTGCAGGACATGGAGTCAAGTCAGATATGCCAAGAGGCAGAAGAAGACGAGCCCATTGTCACCACCACACCCAGGAGAGGTTTGGAGGCTTTACTCCCCCCCCACCCTGTGTCATCCAGTCCCTTCAGCTAGACCTTTCACTCACAATGACCTATGATGGTGTAAATGACTTTGCCACTTCCCCACCCCTTCTGCTAGCGCAGCATTAGCCCTCTCTGCCCATCTTCAGAGATCTCAACGCATGACGGTGAACATGGGCCCCAGCCTCACAAGGCTTTTTCCCCTCTTGCAAGCAAAGGTGCAGCGGCAGCCTCTCCTTGTGCACAGCATTTCTTCAGCGCTGGTGCTGGGACATAGTGTGCTCCAGAAACGTTACGCTTTCTGTTCTTCACATGCCCCCCCCCTTTTCTCACCGTTATATTCAGGAGGTATCCCCTGCCCTTGCTTAATGCTACCTGAAACTGTCCTGGGGGATTGGGCATGTCACCAAATCACCCATTAACACTGATGAAATTTTAATCCAGGCCCTGATATATTTAGAGCTTGTAGAATGCAGACTTTGTAGTCCATTGGACTGGATGTAGGACAGAGGGTTTTGTGTCGGCCTCTTCCACAATCTCTCTATGACACTGACTGCTTGGCTCTGCCAGCCTGTCTGTCAAATGGGGATAGTGTTAACTATGCTATGTAGAAAAGTGCTTTGAGATCACTGCATGGGAAGGGGTATGCAAATAATAAGTGCCTTGGATTCAGCCTCAGATTAGTTTTGCAGCTGCTGTTTCATTCAAATGCTGTCTGGCTTTTGCCTTGAAACTCAATTCCCAAAGTTCTTTGTTTTTAGTGACTTGGGAGTGATTCTGCAACAAAAGGAAGGCTTACTAGATACATTTGTATGGCACTTTCCAGATCGCTTTGCCAGCACCCAGTTGTGCCATGCCCTGAGCCCTGGGAACACACAGAAGAATCCAGATGTGGGTTGCAATAGCTGCAATGGTTTTCTGGGGCACCATGCAGAGCCTGACTTGGAGGGGGTTCTTCCCTCCTTAGCCACCAGGACTTCACTGTGTTTGGCTTTGTCCATTGCAAACAGCTGTTAATGAAGAAGCTTGCAGGATGTTTTTAATAAAATGGCTTTAGTATCTTTCAGAATAAACACGGGAAACTTCTTGTTGGAAGTGCAGGTGGAAGGGAAGCCTGGCTGGCTCTTGACATGTCACGAGCGATGGAATGTCTCCTTAGGGACTCTGATCTGCAGGCAGCTGGGATACCTCCGGTAAGGAATACTCCTCACAGTATAGATACAGTCAGCCAGGCTCAGGCAGAAGTCTTTGATTTGCCACTTGAATGAAGATATTGTAGGGCGTAATGTGATCAGAATGTAAGACTGGGAGCTAGAGGCTGTAGAATTACTGATGTTTATTTGCTTTACATTGGGACCTAGCTTCAAAGAGTTAGGTTAGTCCCATTTCTCCCCCTTTTTTCTATTTTGCCACTAGAAAAGCCCTCCGAATCAAATGATCTGGGAGTTGGAATTTACATTTTTTTCAGAGGATAGCTTTTAAAACATGAAAAAAAAGATCAAAATTTCCTATAGAAGAAAAACACTAAACTACATTTTTGACCCATGCTGCCCGTAATATAGGTTAGTTTTGCATCCACAGACTTTTATAGCCAATTCCCAAACATATAGCATCATGTGCTGAGGAACTATCTTTCCACTGGCTTCACTGGGAGCGGAGCTGAGCCCATATATCATTCCCATCTATAGAGTTCCTCCTAGATATAATGTTGCTGTTCTTGTATCCACTGCTGTGCATTTGCACAGAGCATGACCACAGAGATGAGGTGTATGGCTCTGTGGCATAAATGAGAAGCAGGACATTAGGGTTCTAATTCTACCTCTTCTCTCCCTTGTGTCCTCTTTTTTCTGTGCCTCGTTATGCCCATCTCTCAAACACAGATTCTGTAATAATATTCATCTGTTTCCCAAGGGAGGATGAACTCATTCATGTTTGGCACATGTTTTGAGATCCTCACTTTTGCTTGTGTTGGTGAAGGACACAGTAATGCTACTGTCTCATATTGTGCTCATAGGCTGTTGACATTGCAAGGCAGGCAGAGGGATGCTGGCATCTGAAAATATAGTTGAGTGATGCAAGTAGATGTTTTTCTTGACTTTGGGGTTAGGATATAAAGAAGGGGAGTCAAACTCTTTTGCTATGGCAGGCCAGATTTGACTCAAATGTACTTCAAGTGGGCCACACATACCATAAAGTGAAATACTAGGGCACTCGTGCAGCATCACAGAGTGATATGTATGTGAGACTGCGCCCTGCAGTACACACACATATTCTTTCTCTCTCTCTGTTAGGGAAAGAGTGTGGTCCTATGGGTCAGATGGAAGAGGGTCGTGGGCCACATGTTTGACACCCCTGATATAGTTGGAGTATTTTTGTTTGCAGTATACTATTTAGCCACTAGACATCCCTCTGTGCTGCACAGTTCCAGATGGGTCATTGCTTTGGGTAAACAAGAGAGACAAAAGTGGAACGCAAGCAGTGTGGAAGCCTGTTTGTCTGTGTAGTTGGTAGCCCTCCTGTTTATGGACTGTGATTCCATGAAACTTGACTGGATAAAGGCTTATTCTTCCTAATATGTCACGGCTATTATATTGAATCCTTTCCGCTCTATGTAAGCAGTGGCCACCATCAGCGTGTATAAACTAGAGTTCACTGGTTCTGTGCAGAAGAGAGGAACAGAGTGAACATAAGAACTCTGTCATAACAGAGGCAGGGGTGAGCTCTGATCCTGTGGAGTGATAGCATGGTAGCCACTCGCTTTGTGCTTAGGTGATGGCACTGGGACTTTTGCTTTTGCTTCTGCAGACTTACCCATCACAAAGGAGTGAACCTGACAGATGTCAAGGTGAATGAAACACAAGAGTTTGTTCAGATTGTACCTGACCAGAGCAGCATTGAAGACATGTGGCAAGTCAGGTGGGTGGCAGAGCTGGGGTGAGCAGGACTGGTGGTGGTGTGACTGAACAGAAGATCCCTGCACAGCTATGTTGTCTGTGGACAAGTCTCCATTATTCTGGAGGTGACTGCCAGGCTTTGCACAGCTGGGATTGACTCTGATCAGTAAATACAGAGGGAGGGAGAAAATCTGAACTGGTAACTAACTGAAGCCAAATGGGAAAGCACACTGCACAGCGGCTGCACTGGCAGGAACTAAAATTACATGGTGAGTCACAGCGTTTTTGGTCATGCCATTAAAATAGGCCTTAAATCAGCAAGCTGCTTACCCAGAGGGGTTGTCTGCATAGAACACAGTGATGTTATGTGGCCTGTGTGGACATATCTGATCTAGCTGTGGTCTAACCAGTGCAAGTACCAACAGCAGTAAAGCTGTTGTGGCAGCATGGATTTCAGCAGACAAGCCACCAGAATAAGTATCCTGAGTCCCCAACAGGCTTGCACAGCCTGTATGGAAATCTGCTTACTGCTTTTGGTACCTGACCTAGCTAGTGCAGGTGTGTGTACATACCTCTGACTGAAGAAGAGACATCCTGTGGCGCTATTTGCGTGCTGGTATTGATTGAGTCACTGACAAGGTGACCACAACTGACAGAATAAAAGTTGATTTATTAGAGGGGAAAAGAGCTTACATCCTTTCAGCAGCCAGCCACCCCACTATGGCAGTGGAAGGGCTCCTGGATGTTGTTTCCAAGGCACCTGCTGCAGCTTCCAGGGTCCACCAGAGAAGTGCAACATGCATTAGACATTTCCCTGAATTTATGCTAGCTGAAAGTGGGGAGGAGGCTTACAGAGTTCTCCCATCTTCAAAGCATCTGACAAAGTGGGATCTTCTCCCACAAAAGCTCATGCAATAAATAAATCTGTTAATCTTTAAGTACCACAGGACTCCTTGCTGCTTTTGCTGAACTAGAATAACATGGCTGCTGCTTTGGAACAGAGTAACTAGGGATTAACACATACACACACAGCCTAGGTTGTTAACAGCATATCTACATAATGATCACAAGATGAGCACCCACCGTAAACAAGCTAATGTGTATGTCATCAGAGACTCAGTGCATGGACAAAGCACAGAGACAGGGAGCTACGCATGTCTCTAGGTACCTAGCTCATGGCCAGGGCACACAGCGGTCATAGTGGGGGTGTCACTCATCTATACCGTGCAATATCTTCCATGATTCCCTTATACATCCCCTCAGTGCCAGAAGGGTAGCTGCCTCACAGATCTTCCAATAGGCCTCTTAGACTTCCTAGAAGCGCTCCACTGTGTCACTGGAGAGACACACGACCTGTGCCCTTGCACATTTGAGCTTCTTGCGCTGCACCAGTTTGTGCTTACGAAGTGCTCCGGGTGAAAAGCCTTCTGTGTGCGTGATGAGAATCCACTTTCCAGGCAGCCAGGTGAATTTGGCCTGTCACCATTCCTAAGAGAGGTGGCATGAAGTCTTGTGGAGGGCTGTCTCTGTGAGTTTCCCACCTGCAGAGTTCTGGGAGAACTTACTTTCTAATCCTAATTCTATGCTTGCACAGGAGCAGCTGTGCTTCAGGACAAATCGTGGCTCTGAAATGCTCCGGTAAGTCCTTCAGCCCAGTCCTTTGATTGCACTGAAGTCTCTTGCATTCCATGTACTATTATAGACACGCTGGTAATTAGGAAAGCCCACAAACTGGCTAGTCACTAAAATCCTGTTGGCAGGACCGTAACTAGGGCAGGGTGACTGGGGCGCCATTTGATGGATTGACTGAGGGGTGCACAGTCCATGCTGCTTGCTACAGTGCACCTCAGGTACCAAAATACCTCGTTCTGGCCCTGCGTATTGGTCTCAGCAGCCTCTTCTTGTCAGAAGATTCCCTTATTGGGAAGAAGTTGTGGCCCTTAACTCTCCCTTTGAGGCCCGGGACTAGCCTATTGCAAGAGCAAGCAGCGAGATGCAAACCCAGGTGGCGAGGCTGGGCTCTGCATTCCTCCTCATTCTCTTTCACGCCCCCCGAAGCCCAATCCAAGCCACTCTGAGTGTGGATGTTTCATACCTGAAGAAGACTTTGTTTAGCTCACTGACTTGAAGGCAGAGATCTTGGAACTGTCTCTGAGTACACAGCAGGGAATCAAGTGAAGTGCTTGGTACTATTTCACATAGGGAACAGCACAGGTGGCAAAAGAAAGGGAGCAAACAGGGGTCATCCTGACTCCTGACACCCTGGGCAGGAGGGGGGAATTGGGGAATGGGCAGCGCACAGGTGGAGCTGGGTCTCAGAAAGTCAGTGAACAAAGCAGAGCCAGATATCAGGAAGCTCCCATCAGCTGTTTTTCTCTCTCTTGCCTTGCTTTCCTTTTCTTTTCTGCAGGTTAGGTCTGCTGCTCTCCTCCACCAGCCTCAGGCACAAAGACCTTCATTCTCTTCCTGTGGCTCCTGTGAAGCCCAGCTGCCCACCCCTCCCTGTCTCTCAGCAAGAGATTTCAGGGGGGCAGCTAGTGGAGAGGGCTTGTGTTTTCTCCCCCTTTGCAGAGTGTGGTGTACGCTCCAGGGCAGCCCGGATCATTGGCGGAAGTGATGCCCCGTTAGGACGCTGGCCATGGCAAGTCAGCCTGTACCTCAACTCCAAACACATCTGTGGAGGCTCTGTGCTTGCGCACGACTGGATAGTCACAGCCGCTCACTGTGTGCACAGGTATGTCTGGGAACAGCGGAGCTGGAGGAATGACCTAGCGCAGAGCAGGGGACAAAGTGGGGAGTCGGCCACTCCAGCCATATGCAGACCCAGAAGAATGGGTGGACTGTGTCTTCTCTCAGTTACAGGACGCCTCAGGTCTCCAGATGGCTGGTCTTTGCTGGGATTATCACACATGTATCAGTCAAACACCAGGCCGGGGCAGCGGTGGAACAAATCTTCTCCCACCCACGTTATGATGACAGGAGTCATGACTATGACATCGCGCTGGTGAAACTCACAGTACCTTTGAACTTCTCGGGTGAGAGCCTTCTCTGCAACCATCTCCCCCTTTCAGGTGAAGGGAGGAGTGTGGGGGGGGGGTTCCCTACAGAGCAGCACCATGGCTTCCATTTCCAAAGGAGTGCGCTTGGAAGGACAGCCACCTACCACTGGCCTTGGCTTGCATCCTGCTGGCCCGTGTTGACCCCCCCCTGGCAATGTCCAGTTCGGGGGGGGGGGCAGCAGAAAGCATTCCCCACGGACTTCTGTTGCTACTACAGGAGACAGCATGCTGCAATGACCTTGTCTCCCATGCGTGATTGAAAGTAAGTGGCCAGATTTTCCACAACACTCAGCTCTGGCTGTAATGTTCACAGTGAGAGCTGCTGCATGCTGAGCTCTTTGGACAATCTGGGCCCTGCAGCCAGTGGGAGCAGTGGGATTAGGGCATTTCACTTGCATTTATCAGGTTTAGTTCGCCCCTGCTCCACCCAAGCCACCTGCACTGGGGAGCCACCCTTGTTTTGTTTGTGCTTTGAGCAGAGAAGGGCATCCCACACTGGCACTGCTCTAACACACGACTGTCTCCTCAGATGCTGTTCGTGCTGTGTGTTTACCACTGTACCATCAGGAGTTCCCCCATGGAACCCGGTGCTGGATCTCCGGCTGGGGCTACACCAGCCCTGACCAAGGTGAGCAGTGCTAGCTCTCCTGCCTCCCCTTTAAAGAAACAAGTGTGAAGTCTGCAACTCACCAAAGCAATGTTTGAGCCTAGATGAGAGTATTGAGTTGAAATCTGATCTGCAAAAATCTATTTCAGTGCCAGCCTGAGCCGGGGCAACCCTGGGCCTTTTTTTACAGGCTCACACCCTCGGCTCCCCCGCCCCCACTGCTACCCCAATCACACACACACACACACACACACACCCCTCCTAGGGCCACTGAGAGGAATCTCCATTATGCTCCACATCCCACTGTGCCTCGTGGTTAGCAGGGCTGCTGCTTCAGCTGTCTCTTTTGTTTGTTTTCCTCCCCTCCAGTTCGTGTTACTGAGATGCTGAAGGAAGCTATTGTTCCCCTAATCAGCACCAAGAAATGCAACAGCTCCTGCATGTATGCTGGGGAGCTCACCCCCAGGATGCTGTGTGCTGGCTATCTAGATGGCAAAATAGATGCCTGTCAGGTGAGTGCAGGGCAAAACCAACCTTGAATGGTTTTGGAGGCTTCTAGCTAAAAGTCACTGGGGGTCGAGTCTTTTTCCCCTTTGCAGAGGTGCATAGCACTCTTGTCCTTAGGCTAGCTCCCACTATGGCACATCCATGAAAATGTGGGGGAGTATGGGAAAGACGGCTCCTTGTCTAATTAAGCAGGGATCTCTGCCCTTGGGGGTGTCTCCATCTAGTTGCCTACTGGAGAGGACATGTCAAGGATGCATGTGCAGAACTGGTGACAGAGTGCTGGTGTCAGGGCAGGAGCATCAGTCACCTGACAGGGGTTGGACCAGGCCCTGAACTGAACCCGGGAGGGTGTGTCAGGAACAAAAGCACAGGCCCCATTCATTGTGAGATGCAGCTGTTCATTCAGGTGTAGAAGTGCAGCCACTGCTATAGGTTGTCAGTGCTCCTTTCTACAGTGAAGGCAGCCTCCCTTGCTGGTGCATGTATACTTTTCTTTCCTTTGGAAGTCACCCTTTTCATCTTATTTGCAGCTGCCCCAAGCCCTGGGCACTGTAAAATCCATTCACCTTCCTCTGTAGCATGTGGTACAGCTAAGTTGCTGGTGGAGTCTCTGTACCTTAAACCATGATTTGAGAACTGTGATAACACAGTGATACATTAGAGGTTTATTACAAAAATGGGTAAGGTTCCACAGCCAGAGGTCAGACTATGCTCATGGCAGTCTCTTTGAACCTTAAAGTCTGTGAGAATTCACACCCTTCTCTCCCACCTACAGCTCTTGTACTTTCAAACAGAAAGCCCCAGCATTTCACACTGTCATCAGCAACAGGCTGCCTCAGTAGGGGGGTGGCATTGTTGATCAGTGGCATTTAACCCCTGCTGCTACATTCCTGGTTGTCCCCCAGGGTGATCAAGGCAGATCACTGGGGGAAGAGGTGAAGTAACACAACAATTCCATGGAGAAAAAGTAGGCCCAGCATCAAGGAGTTAGGTGTCCCAATCCCTTGCTGAATGTGGGCCTGAGAGAGCAGCATCTTTGCTCTCTCACTCAAGGAAATAGCAGCTGCAGGCCCCAAAATAAACATGTTCACAGAGAAAACACCATACAACACAGGTAGCCTCAGGCTGTGGGGTTTCTTTTCTGTAAGGCAGAAGCAAGGCAGTGTGGAGCACAGAGGGAGAATACTTGACTGGATCCAGTACCATACTGCAACCTGTGAGCAAAGCCCAGCTTCCATCCTGAACATCTTGTAGTAGCATCTCCCAAAGGATGAAGGGGGTCCATGCAGCATGGGTCAAGTCTCTTCCTGCTGTGACATTTCTACATACATAAGAGGGAAGAAGAGCACAGGGGAAAGCACCATACAGCATATCAACCCCAAATCTCAAGGGGATTTAGGTGCCTGACACCCATTTACTCAAATACCTCAGTACATTTGCAGATCTGGTACTTTGTTGCCAGGATGCATGGATTGAAAAGGGCCAGTAAAGTGCTCTGAGATTCTCAGCTTGGGAGAAAGGGAGCGAAGAAAATCGTGTGCGCTAAAGCAATGCAACAGCTGGGATTTGGCAAGGTTTGTGTTAAAGGAACATGGTCACATCAGGCAGCTCAGCTTCACTCTTCCCTGCCTTTCAGCCTCTGGCAAGGCTAGACAGAATAGAAAAAAAGCAAGAAGTTGTGTGCAGGGGTTAAAGTATGCCAGAACTGCCCAGAATGTTGTTCCGGGGCCCAGTATTTTTAGGGGCTCAGCGTTCCAGGGCCCCTAAAAATAGAATGTGGAGCCAGAATGCTGCGTTCCAGGGCCCACCATTGAAAAATAGCAGGCCCCAGAACACAGCGTTCTGGGTCCACATTCTATTTTTAGGCGCCCAAATGCTGGGCCCCTAAAAATAGAAGGGCCCAGAGCAGTGTTCCTCTGCGTTATGGTGGGCAGGGGACAGGGACAGGGGCAGGGGCAGGGGCTAGGGGCATTAGTAGGGGCTCAAACCCCACCCCAAATCCCTCCTCTTGCAGGCCTTGCCCCCAACCTGGGGCCTGCTGTCCGAGCCCCAGCCAGAGCACCACCCTGGAGCCTACCACCCCCACCTCCCTGGCCACGCTGCCACCAGTGAGCATGGGGGCAGCTGGCTTGTGCTGGGTGGGGGCGTATTGGCGGCAGGGGTGGCAGGAGCTGGATCGGGGGGGGCCCACTGGCACTGGAGGGGGGTCCACCAGCATAGGTCATTCTGGGCCCCCCCAAATTAGACTTCAACTGCTGGTTGTGTGGCACCTAAAGACTAAAATAAATCTGTTAGTCCTTAAGTGCCACACAACTTTTTTTTTTTTTTTCTGGACTAGACTAATACAGCTGCCCCTTTAGAAATTAGACAGAGTAGGACAGCCATGAAGTGCCTCTAATCCCACCTGCTGGCTTCACAGAAGTCCTGCTACCCCCATGACACTTGCTCTGTTTTACAGGGAGACAGCGGGGGGCCGCTGGTTTGCCAGGATGAACTCACCTGGCGCTTAGTGGGCATCGTGAGCTGGGGCACAGGGTGTGCAGAACCCAACTACCCTGGTGTTTACACCAAAGTGGCTGAATTCCTGGACTGGATTTATCATGTCATTGAGGTAATGTGTGCAAGTGGACAAAGGCTTGGATGCACGTCACAGGAGATGCCAGAACAGAGCAGGGTGGCTTATCGGCCCTGTCCTCCTGGCTACTAAAAACCTGTCCCTTTGGCCAATACAGTGCAGGGAAAAAATCCTTTCTGGTCTCTGCAGCAATCTTGTTCTGCAGGAGACATTCATAGTTATGGGCTTTAAAATAACCAAACAATCCTACCTTTATAGATCCTAGGAGAAAAACAGCTCTGTCCTCAGCAGCAAAACCCATTCAGAGGACAGGGCTGCTTGAATCAAACAAGGCAGCTTCTTCTGCTTTGGATAGTGGAGCATGGGTAGGGAGGCACTGAGGCAGGACAGTCAGTAGCATGCCTTGCACCTAGATACATAGGGAGACATAAAAACACTCCAAAAAAGCTCTTAAAAATATCCAGACTGGGTCAGACCAATGGTCCATTTAGACCATCTCCTGCCTTTCACCAGTGGCCAGTGCCAGGTTCACTTCAGGGCTTGGATCTGCATCCCTTCCAGGAGCCATCACTGGACCTTTTCTCCAGGCACACACGTGTTCTTTTTTTAAACCCTGGCATAGTTTTGGTCTTTGCAACATGCTCTAAGTGCCCTGCTCCCCATGGGGAAACATAGGCACAAACATCACCAGAGCATCCACACACCACAACCTCAGCACATCCGTGCTCCCCCAGCCAGCGTGAAGTCTCCAGATCTTAGCCTTCCTCCCTCAAACAGCTAAAGCATAGAAAGGAGGTTTGTGCCTTCTCTATAGCTGTCAAAAGCAAACATAAAGAGGAACAAGGAGAGATGTTACAGGGGATTTTAAAAAGGGACTCAGCTTAAAAACTATTCTTAAAAAGCAATGCACAATTTTCTTACAGCAGCTGTAACTGACAGTAGGACACGATGAAAAGTTTTCTCAATCACCAACTCATTGTTGGATGTTCATTTACTATTGGGGGACAAACAAGTCAGTCCCCCCCACCCCCATCTATTTTAATCTATATCATTTCTGGGCAGGCCAGTTACACCAGCTGTGTTTGAGTAGCAGAAGGATGGGTTTTTTTGTTTTTATTTTTTTTTAAAGTTGCCATGAAACTGGTTACTTTTATGATTTGAATTGAAACATTGCTGTTGATTTCAGGTTCACTCCAGCCTCTACTGACCTCCATTTACATTGTTTACCAAACCCCTCTTACTGTAACAAGATTTTGTTGTTGCTTCCACAATACCAACAACGTTGTGCTTGTGAGTCAATCTCTGACCCTAGACCATGGAACTAATAGAAGTTTTCGTCTGTTCTTCACCCAGAGCCACTAGAAGCAAAGCAGCAAGGGATTACTTTCAAGGCGCAGTCACCTCCCACTGCCACCTGCCAAGCAAAGAAGAGTGCAGGATGACTTTACAGCTATTGCCATGGCTTCTAATTACCAACCAAGTATCAGGGACTCATTTGGAGGCCCTTTCTCATCCTGGGGCTTGAGGAAGCATCCTCTCTTGTCCATAGAGGGTAACTGGTTCAACATGATCCCTGAGCTGGAAGTTAAAGTCAGAGGTAGGGAACAAAAGACCCCATCTTCAGCAAAAGCTGCTCCAAACTTCTAAACCACCTACCTCTCACACTTATTTGTGCTCCCAGTGGTTGTTCCACAGATAAGCCGCTGAGGATCCTGTTAATGTTCCTTCCACCCCCACCCCCCGAATTGATCAGGGTGCCACCCAAAACTAAGGCATGTGTGGTTCCAAGATTCCTGGGTACCCCACCTGCCTGCCTCCTCCCCCCCACCTGTTCATCTTGGGGTACTGTAGGATGGATCTATGCAACCTTGCAAGATCTTTGGGTAGAAATGGGCATTTATGGACTATAGAACAAAGAGCACCACTGCACACTCAGCTGCGGCCTCCGTATGATACCACACTAAGCAGAGGGCTGCACCTGGATAGCCCCACAGGGTGAGACATGGTAACATATAGCAGAAGTTAGTCTTCACATCCAAGGACCCCATGGTGTGTGTTTGGGGGGAACCCCTATGCAGAACAATGGATATGACTGCCTAGCAACCTCATTCTGGAGCTGCTTGTTTTGCCCATTTCACTCAGCCCAGGTTCCCATTTCTCACTAGTAACAAGCTTTACTCACTGATATGCAATATAGCATCAAGAGCTGCTGCTCCTACCCCTTTGCAAGGCAGGAGGATCCCAGAGGAAAACCTGTCTAGTCCTGCTTGAGGGAACTTCCCCCTCTTTGTACGAGCTAGATCCTCAAGGTATATAGGTACTTAACTTGCTGAACTCATGGAGAATGGGACTCCTAGACTCAGTTACACAAAGAGGATTAAGAGTTTTGATGGTGGAAAGTGACTCTTGGAGGGAGGTGCACTGGGACATGCAGGACCATGTAACCTGCTATATTAGCACCTCTCACTCATGGCAGAGTTTAAAGTCAGAATAAAAGGCTGCTGAACCCAGTCAGCTACTACTGCTGCTACTACTGAGAAAAAATAAAAAGCATACCTGGTAATAAGTCTTAGCAGGCAATTGCTTGCACTGCCAAGCAAAGTGCCTGGCCCTCACTGCTCCTGCAGGTCAGCTCTGTTTACAGAGATATATAGAAACAGGAACACAGGGCCAGGTCTCCAAGGCCAGGGGTGGGGGGACAGGGCCTTTATGGCAGTCTTGCCATGACTAGCATAGTGGGACCTCTGGGCCCTCTTGTTGTACAAAAACTCCACCGCAACTTATTAGAAATGCTTTATTTAGTTTAACTGACGATGGTTTAAATCTGAACAAAGTATTTTTCCATAGTATTTGGAACCCAGATATTGAAATGTTTGGCTAATGCACAAGAATCAAAAAGAAAAGTCAAGCTGTCTACTTTTGCTGGGAGTTGAGTGAAATGCAAGGGGTAAATAGCATATCTAGTGAAAAAAGTTACCACAGAGTTGCTTCAAAATCTGAGCTGTAGTAACAGAAGGCTCAATTAAGCTGACTACATCCCTTTTAACCACTGCTTTTTCTAAGAGTATTATAGATCTTTTAACAATGACTGAAGTTAGACAATGAAAAATCATTCAACAAGAATTAGACTTTTGCTGAAACTTCATACAGACAATTCTTTGCTGAGACTGTTTGCTCATAGGCTTAGGCTTCTGAGAACAAAGATCCTGTCTCAAAAATAGGCACACAATGGCTGCAGTGGTTTGCATGGGTTTGAGGAGCCTAATTTAATAAGATTGTATAACAAGACCATTGAAAACAACACTTTCTGGCCACTGTAAAGGCCCACTCCTGTAATCTGCAGTACTGAATTTGCAAGGCAGTAAAAGAAGGTAACCAGACACTCTTTTTCATAAAACATGAACAAGGATGAAGTGGGAGAAGAAAATTAGCTTCTTTGAACACTTATAAAATCTGCTGAGATGCCTGTTTCTGTTACAGTGAAGCAGCCCCTGAAGATAATTCCTACACACACTTTGGTTTTCTGGCTGGACTGCACAGATCTAAATATTTGGGAAAAGTTGTTCAAGGGTGCAACTTCTCTCTTTGCAAAGGGCTATGTGAGAAGGCTAGACACCCCTTGTAAGGCATCAAAATAAGTGGGACTCAAGTATTCCATGGTCTTGGGCTGGCCAGCTGTACACAACTTCATATCATCTCAAGGCAGTGCTGAGAAGATCTTTTGCTCATCTAGCACAGCCACAGTTATATGAAAGTAGTTTGCTTTGTCTAGGAAAAGGTATGATTAGAGAGAGCATGCAAGTGCAATTTCTTTTGATTTGAGTGCAGATCTCTTACAACATAAATACCATCAGGTTTGCATGGAAACAAGTCAATTTGAAACAGCCTTGTGTTAAGTGCACACATCAATATTTCATTAACTTTGTAAGAGCCTCTTCTCCCACACAGGTGTCTCAGCCTTCACAGAATCCAGAAGGAATCAAAAACCTTGTTTGCAGAAGCCCAGGAGATTTGGTTAACAGAAAGGGACAAAAGCAGCTAAACGTTTTTTTTTTTCTTTCAAGCAGGTGCAGTGAGATTAACAACAGTGCCTTTTGGTTAATGTTATTAAGGCAAAAGAAATTTGGCCAGTTTCACTAGTGAGGAATATTGTGCCTTGACCATTTAGCCATTTAACTAGGTATAGATGGTAGAGGGAGCCTGTAACCCTTATTCTTTTGGAGGATTGCTGTCAGCTGCAAAAACCTGAAAGAGGTGATCAAATTGATTGAAACTTGGTGATTGAACAGCCCAGGGAGGTGGCATTGAGCAAGTACACCCCACCCTTGCCTGGCAAGAGTTAATGCAGCAAGTGCTAACTGGTAGCCTCCCAGCAGCTGGGATTGCAAAAGAGCTAGGCTGCAGAGTGGCCCCCCTGAAAAGCAAACAGGTGGGAGAAGCAAATTCCTACCAGCAAGCTGGGGAGAAGCTGCCCAGAGGCCACAATACAGGAAAGAGCAGCAGGCCAGCCAGCCCAATCTACAGGCTGGAGGAGCCAGGAGAAGGAAGGAAGATAGGAAGGTGTTCAGGGCACTGTATTCCCCATCTGAGTTCTGAATCTCGCAAAGGCAGGATTACCAGATACCAAAGCATGGAAAGGAGGACAGGGACGTAGGAAAAGGATGACATTGGAGGACACATGGAGAAAATATAGTATTCATGTAATATTCTTTTGTTTTTAGGGGGTCCTGGAACACTTCCCTCTAAAAATAGGGTGTTCCTGGTGTTCCAGCATACTTTAACCCCAGTAAGTACAAAGCCCAAACAAAATCATGTATTTTTAAAATGCTTGCCAGATGGAGGACGTGCAGGTAAAAAGGATGACACGTCCCCTTTTTGCCTGACATCTGGTAACCTTACTCAAAGGAGATTCCAGAGCCCCTGTGACTGAGCATACAACCAGCCAGTCCTGTGAAACATAAGCAGAAGCTCCTAAACGCCAGCAGACTGCAATATTGTCTGACTCAAGGGAGTGCTATCTAATTAGCACACAGCTCATGGAAAGACTTTTGTTTCAAAAGTAAACTACCCCAAAGGTCTCCCCCCCAAGGTATGTGCATCAGTCCCTCAGGAGACTCTGATACTCAACAAGGTATCTCCTGGATAGCAGTCAGATTTAAAAAGGATTCTAAATTATTAATAGGAAGAAGAAGTTGATTGCTACCACATGTTAGGTACATGTCTAGCAGTAGTCAGCAGCATGGAGAGAGATGCTGGAAGCAACTCGGGTTTTCTAGAGCATCTCATGTTTAAATGAAATGTTTTATAGATCAAGTAATCTGATGTGAATCTCAAATGGCAAAAAAAGGTAAAGAAACTGATTTTGGAAAAACAGCAGAAAAGTTTCTAGATACAATTGAGAAGGAAACTTTGTATTCAGTGGGAATACATTGAGCCCCAGGTGACATTTGTATATATTGTTTTGCCTTCTGTTAAAGGCAGGGCATGTCAGCACACAACAGTATGAGTTTCTTACAATATAAAGGACCATGATATCTGTTGTTTTTTTAGACTGATTTGGGAAAAAGTTTTGTCTGCTTCCTGCAAGTTCTGTATATCGATCAGCAGGGAGGGGTAGCTCTGGATGCCCACAGCAGGATTGATACACCTCATCTTAGTCCCTCAGACACCTGTGCCAGTTAAACAAGTAGGGCTCAGAGCAGGATGGTCTCTTAGCTGGAGCCCAGCATAACACACAGAGGCTTCCACAGGTTTGAGCAAATGACCTGTATAGTCAGGCTCTGCAGTTATGCTCACATACCAGCACAGGCTAGATGGACATTATGGGAATTTCCGCCCACCCTATTCCACCAGGATCTGGTGTCCTGTGAAGCCAGTTACCTCCCTGATCAGGGTACAAGTAATGCCCTCAACACATTCCCTGGGTCCATAATTCCACTCCAGGCCTGTCCTCTGTGGGTAGCACCCTGGCACACCCCATGCGCCACTGCAGCATAGTCAAAGGCATCACTGCAATCTGGAGGACTGACTATACATCTGCACACACTCACTTCCATCCTTCTCAACCAGCTCCCCCACCCAGGGGCCAAAGCAGCTTCCTCCAGCAGGAGCATGCCCAGCCGAGGGGTGAGAGAGGGGGCCTCTTAGGCCTAGAGTGACTGGTTAATCTCTGTTAACTGTTTTTCTCTCTGTGTTGCCTTGCTTCCCTTTTATTTTCTTGCATTTCTGCCGGTTAGTTAGCTACTCTCCGCCTCCAGTCTTGAGCACAAATCCTCTGTCTTTCAGCAACCACAGTCAAAGCCCAACTCAGCTCCTGGAGAATACTGGATTTCTCCGACACTCTTTGTTACCCTTCCCTCCACCACTCTCAGGAAAGGGGCATACGGGCATGCTGTGTGTAGGGTACACAGTTCCTCCTTTGCAACGTGTGGCACAAAGTCCATTGAAGCCCAGATCTTCAGCAGCAGCAGCATTACATTAAGATGCTGGCCATTACAGGTCAATCTCAGATAACACATGTAGACATTTCTTTGCACATTATTTTATACAACTCATTCATGTCCCAGCTTACATATCATTCCCAGTGCCACAAGCCCTCCATGGCACAGGTAAGAAACTTAATTATCAGGATAAAAGTGCCCCAGGCAGCCTCTGCCACCGTTTCCCTCTGCTGGCCTACTGGAAGTTCAGCAGCAGAAATAAAAGGCCTGAGCCCTGGCCTAGCTGATATCCAGTGTGCTGACTCCCTCAGTGTTTCTGTTTGAAGGTGGACCGCTGTCCTCCCATAACTAAATGGGAATTGGATGCAGATCAGTAACTAACATCCACTCTAGTCTCATGGTCAAAATGATGCTCTGTGAATAGGATGGGTGTTGGTTTTCTCATTCTTTTCTGTTGAAGAAATGGCTCCTCTTTAACTACATATTAGCTTATAGGTGGAGCCCTGCAAAGGGCATGCCCCCACTAGGCAGCTGTGAGGCAGTTCCCAAGTGATTACTGCCAGCCCCGGATGTCACAATGGGAACCTCTGTCTTATAGGGATCGGGCTCCTCCTTCAATCATCATATGTTCCTGTCCGTCCGTTTAACATTGAAATGGACTGTGCCCAGCCTCCCTCACTCACACCCTCTAAAGTTTGCACAGCTTTAGCTAAAACAGATACCTGTACTGATCAGGGTATAATTCTAAGTGAGTATATAGCAAATCAGTGTACAATCATTTAATAAAGCCCTCAGAATTAGCCACAATCAAATAAAAGCAAATAGATGCATTCTATTCTACTAACACTATTCCAAGGTCACTTTTTAATCTATTCTCCTCATTTCTTATCCCCAAAACTGGTTCCTGGTGGTGTTTAGGCAGCTTAGGCCCTCCTGGCCATGGGTAGGCCTAAACGCTTTCAGCTGCTTCTCAGATGGTGCTTCTCTGGCCATCAGCCAGCACCTTTTCCTTTGTTCAAACTTTCTCTCTCTTTGTTTTTCAGTTTCCTCTCAGCCCCCACCATACCTCTCACAAGGTGACTCTTTTGTTATGCACCCCTCCATCCTCTGTGCAGTTTTGGTTGTTTACATGCTGGAAAACAACTCCACATGTTCCCTTTCCCCCTGAGCCATGAAATCTGCTTCACAAAGGTACACATACAGGATGTTGCAGGATACATGATTCCATAGTAATAATAGAATCCTAGGGTTGGAAGGGACCTCATAGGTCATCTAGTCCAACCCCCTGCCAGAGGCAGGACCACTCCCACTAAACCATCCCAGTCATGGTTTTGTCCAGCTGGGCCTTAAACACCTCCAAAGATGGAGACTCCACCACCTCCCTTGGCAGCTCATTCCAAGGCTTCACCACTCGCCTAGTAAAAAAGTTTTTTCTAATATCCAGCCTCGACCTCCCTAACCGCAACTTGAGACCATTGCTCCTCGTTCTGTCCTCTGTTATTACCGAGAACAGGCGAGCTCCATCTTCCTTAGAGCATCCCTTCAAGTAGTTGAAGCTTGCTATCAAATCCCCCCTCAATCTTCTCTTCTGCAGACTAAATAAACCTAATGCTTTCAGTCTTTCCTCATAGGGCTTGTGCTCCAGCCCTTTAATCATTTTGGTTGCCCTCCGCTGGACTCTCTCTAGCATGCCCCTGTCCTTTTTGTAGTGGGGAGCCCAAAACTGAACACAGTATTCTAGATGTGGCCTTACCAGTGCAGAATAGAGGGGAAGGATCACATCCCTCGATCTGCTGGTAATACTTCTTTTGATGCAGCCCAGTATGCCATTGGCCTTTTTGGCAGCAAGAGCACACTGCTGACTCATGTCTAGCTTCCCATCCACCATGACCCCCAGGTCCTTTTCTATAGTGCTGCTACTTAACTGAATGTTTCCCAGCCTGTAGCGGTGCATGGGGTTTTTTTGTCCCACCTGCAGGATTTTACACTTGTCCTTACTGAACCTCATAAGATTTCTATTGGCCCACTTCTCCAATTTATCTACGTCTCCCTGAATCCTGTCCTTGCCCTCCAACATGTCTACTGTTCCCCCCCAGCTTGGCATCATCCGCAAACTTACTGAAAATGCAGTCTATTCCATCATCGAGATCATTGATGAAAATGTTGAACAGAACTGGCCCCAGGACCGACCCCTGGGGTATACCACTTGTGACTGGTTGCCAGCTAGACATGGAAACATTGATTCCTACACACTGAAACCGTTGATCTAGCCAGTTTTCTAGCCACCTTATAGTCCACCTATCCAACCCATACTTCCTTAATTTGCCAATGAGAATGCTGTGGGAAACTGTATCAAAAGCCTTGCTAAAATCAAAGTAGATAACATCAACAGTTCTTCCTGCATCCAAAAAACCAGTCATCTGATCATAGAAGGAGATGAGATTGGTCAGGCATGATTTACCCTTGGTAAATCCATGCTGACTGTTCCTGATCACTTTATTTTCCTCTAAGTGTTTGAGGATGGATTCTTTGAGAATCTGCTCCATAATTTTGTCAGGGATTGAGGTGAGGCTGATGGGTCTGTAATTCCCCGGATCCACCTTTTTCCCTTTCTTGAAAATAGGCACTACATTTGCTTTTTTCCAGTCCTCTGGCACCTCCCCCGTTCTCCATGAGTTTTGAAAGATAACGGCCAGCGGTCCTGCTCTCTCATCTGCCAATTCCCTTAGCACTCTTGGATGCCGTTCGTCCGGCCCCATGGACTTGGGCACATCCAGCTTCTTTAAGCAGTCCCTAACCTGATCTTCCGTCACCAAGGGCCTCTCTTCTTCTCTCCGATCCGCCACACCCATGGTAGTGGGCCGGGAGCTGACCCTGCCTGTGAAAACTGAAGCAAAAAATGCATTGAGCACTTCAGCTTTTTCCTCATCCTCTGTCACAAGGATGCCTGCCCTCTTCAGCAAGAGGCCTACACCGTCCCTGATCCTCTTCTTGTTACTAACATACTTGTAGAACCCCTTCTTGTTATCCTTTACATCCCTCACTAGCTGCAACTCCATTTGTCCTTTGGCCTTTCTGATTTTATTCCTGCAGTCTCGAGCAATATCTTTATATGTCTCCTTGGTCATCTGACCAAGTTTTCACTTCCTGTAAGCTTCCTTTTTATGTTTAAGCTCATAGCAGAGTTCTCGGCTAAGCCATTCTGGCTGCCTCACATGTTTGTTCTTTCTCCTAATTGGAATGGCAACTTCCTGTGCCCTTAGCAGGGTTTCTTTAAAATATAACCAACTCTCTTGGACTCCTTTCCCCTTCAGATTAGCTTCCCAAGGGATCCTGCCCATCAGTTCCCTGAGGGAGTCAAAATCTGCTCTTTTGAAGTCCAGGGTTTTTGTTTTGCTTCTTTCCTTCCTTCCTTTAATCAGCATCCTGAACTTAACCATGTCATGGTCACTACTGCCTAGCTTGCCATTTACCTCTACGTCCCTGATCAATTCTTCCCTGTTTGTGAGCAGCAGGTCGAGAGGTACAAGGCCCCTAGTTGGTTCCTCTAGCATTTGTACTAGAAAGTTGTCCCCAACACTCTCTAAAAATTTCCCGGATTGCCCATGCACTGCTGTATTGGCCTCCCAGCAGATGTCAGGGTAATTGAAGTCCCCCATCAGCACCAGGGCCTGTGATCTAGAAGCTTCCGCTAGTTGTCCATAGAACACCTCATCCACCTCCTGCTTCTGGTCTGGTGGTCTATAGCAGACACCCACCACAACATCCCCCTTGTTGCTTTCCCCTCTCAGTGTAACCCACAGACTTTCTACAGGCACGCTTCCACTTCCATAATGGAGCTCTGAGCAGTCATAGAGCTCTTTTACATATAGTGCTACTCCTCCCCCTCTTCTTCCCTGCCTGTCTTTCCTGAACAGTTTATACCCATCCATGGCAGAGCTCCAGTCATGCAGACTATCCCACCACATCTCCGTTATTCCTATGATATCATAGTTCCTTGTCTGCGCTAGTATTACCAATTCTTCCTGCTTATTTCCCAGGCTCCTCGCATTATTGTATAGGTACCTAAGATACCTGGCCAATTGCCCTACTTTGTCATGTTGATTTCCAATTCTATTACATAAACCTCCTTGCATTTTTTCTTGGAGTTCTCCTCCCCCACTCTCCTTGCGTATTGGGGCTTCAGTAGAGCACTTAAGACATTTATTTGATTCCCCCCCCCCATGTTCCAATTACCTTCTCTTTTATTGCTGGTGCTACAGTCCCAGCACCCCCCAAGTTCCATCCCTTCCCCCAGATCACCCACATTGTCACTTACCTGTGGGCTTTGGTCTCCTTCCCCCCTTGAACCTAGTTTAAAGCCCTCCTCACTAGGTCACCCAGTCTGTGCTCAAATACGCTCTTCCCCTTCCTGGACAGGTGAAGGCCATCTCTGCCTATCAATCCTCTGTCCTGAAACAGGACTCCATGGTCAAGGAAGCCAAATCCCTCCTGGCCACACCATCTTCGCAGCCAGGCATTCACCTCTAGGATGCATCTGTCTCTCCTCAGGCCTCTATCTAGCCTTGACTGGAAGGATCAAGGAGAACACCACCTGTGCTCCAAACTCCTTCACCCTTGCTCCCAGAGCCTGAAGTCACCTTTGATCTGCTGAGGATCACCTCTCACAGTATCATTGGCACCCACATGATATGTGGAATATGTTATGTAGAATATGTTATGAGCATTAATAAAGGAACCTTGAATGGCATACTGAGCATCAAACCAGTCAATTACATTGCAAAAGTGAACAGAAAAAATTATATAGCTTATAGCCTAGGGGTATATTCCATGACACCCCATCACAAATAGGAGGGGAGGTTTGAACCTGTGGCCACTGCAGCCTGGACAAGCAGGCCAACCCCGGGACTACCCCACAGGTCACGTGTGAACCAAACCACATTTAACTAAAGTGTAATAGCATCAACAGGAAGGATAACCCACCCTTCTACTACAACAGCCCCCACAGAGGGAGACCACCTCACCTCACCGCTCTAGCCACCGAAGCAAGGTGCAATTAGGACCAGCACTGTTAGTCTCGCAGCGAGTGCGCACACACCCACCCATCCTCAGATTAATTACTAATGTGATTCTCAAAACCAAGTGATTTCTACAAATAGATTCAAAACCTGAGACTGGTCATGCTGTACAAGGCTTGTTTTGCGCTCTGCATTATCCTGCTACATGGAAAAAAGAAGAGAACAAAGCTACAAAATATTAAAAGGACATTTTGGGTAAACCTATAAAATCAGCCTTAGGCAAACACTCAGCATGACAATTTCCAACTCAGAATAATTTCAGTTTGGCAAAGTTATAAGCAACCAAATCCCAGGTCTTATAATGAAAAGCGTCAGGCCATCTAAGTAGAGGGGTTGCTCCCTGCACTGCCTATTAACAACTCACAGACGCTGAGGTTCATGTCTCATCTCTTACAGAGTCTCACCAATAATTACCTATGGATTGTTCATTAATTTATATGCAGTCTAGCTGGATGTAAGGAGCATTTACACACTACTTCAATGGGAGCTGACAGCCTCCTACCAGGCTCTAGTCTCTGAGCACAGCTTCTGTCCTGTGCCTGCATTCTTTTAAAGTTAAAACTGTAAAAGCAGCACAAAGAACGGAAACAGGTTGCTCAGGTTCTGTCTACACTACGGCCTGTCTCGGCATAACTTACGTCACCCACGGCTGTGAATAAACTTTCCCCTGGGCAACATAAGTTACATCGACATAACCACTTGTGCGAACAGTGCTGTGTTGGTGGGAGAGCTTCCCCTGCCAATGTAACCTCTGCAGCTCCCAGAGGGGGCTTTATTATGGAGGTGGGAGAGCTCTCTCCTTTGTCGACACAGAGCATCTTCAACACATGGGTTGCAATGGTGCAGCTTGATCTTTGCAACAGCATGGTGCATATAGACATGGCCTTTTGCCTTCCTCTGGATGCTAGTGGTAACTGGCATCACAGCTCTGAGACCTTCAACTCATTTCACCTAAGCCACCACCCTGTCATCAGCCTTTTACTTCAGTCTCTCCTGATCACCGAGCCTGAGGTAAAAGGTTACAGATGCCTTTTCTGTTGTCCCCTTAGCTTTCCAGGGCCGCTCTCAATGGCAAGGTTATAGAAACCTTCCGTTTGTCATATGTGGCTCTCTATGGTCCCAAAGCATTTCCAGGGCATTTACGATTTCCATTAAAGTATTTGTGGAAGACATCAACAATTTCATTAACAGTCTGAACAGGGTCTCACATGTTTTGCATTTGTCACTGTAAGGTTCTGAGAAACAGATCGCTTTGTGAATCAGCAAAGGCCTAATGGCTATTCTGATCCCATTCAGCTGTGTCACAGTGAGCTTCAAAGTAGCAAATTGGAACAATCCATTACCCTTCTACATCCCTGACTGACAGGAGCTTCAGATACATTGCAGAACCCCTTTCTAGCCACAGAGGACAGTGAAAGGAGCTGGCTGAAGTGTGGCATCACAGGACACAAAATTTGAGAAAGAGTCAATTTGTTTACTAAAACCAGTACATGTAGGACACTCCCTCTGCATGCTGCTGGTATGAATTTACACCCCTTGGAAACAGCATGCAGACCCCAGGCTGAAAACCACTGCTATCTGATAACTGTTCCCCAGCTGATACTACCTGTAGAGTCTACATTGTAGACTGCAGATGATTTTTTGACTTGTCCTGCATGGTCCCTGGTGCTGCAAAAAACCACCCTTACTCTATTAAAAATGCAGCAACCCACAGTGACTAAATGCAGCACTGACTCTGGGTCTGCTAAAAAGACAGTCTGGAGCAGCAGTTCTAAGTGCCAAGGGCTCTTTAAGGCCATACTGACTCCAGAGCCAGAGGCTGAAGATATCAACTCACTGCAGACCATCACAGCCAAGATGTCACACTAAGGAACCTTCGTCCTCACTGTTGGTGAATTGGGGTGGGTGGGGAGAGGTCACTGGGAACTGGGTATTCTGGCTCCTCTTATTTCAAGTCAGCTCCATCACCACCCACAAGACTCAAGCTGCCTCTCCTGTGTCCAGTGTTATCCTGACTTGTGCCCTGACCCCACAGCCTGGTCCTCCAGCCACCAGATCCTTCTTTACAGTGGAGACCAGACAGATGGCCCCAGAGTCAGCTAAAGAGAAGCATCTAACCTGTTTACAGGGCTTTGCCCATCCCTAAGTTAATTCTGCAAGGCACCTGGATAAATGATCAGTGAAGTGGCCTATGCAGAGGCTGCGTTTCCTGTGTGCTCAAATCCCCAACTGTCCTCTACACCCAGCTGCCAAATCCTCCAATGTTTCTCTCCCTACGGTGCATGAATGGCCCCCATCACAATGGTATCTGGGCCCATCACAATCTTCCACCTTCTGCTATGCAGCTCCGCACTAGCAAAAACCTGTGGCACACTGAAAATGAGCAGACAGACTGAAATTGTATTCAGTATTAATACAAATAAGGGAGGCTGTTATTATTCACATTTATATTTAATTCACTAAAAATCTCACTGAAAAATTACACCAGACTCTGCTGCAGAATTCACCAGCAGACTGCTAAAGACAGCTGGCCTGGTGCTTGGTCCAGTGTAAATGCCAAACAAAAGCAGCACACCTTGATTTCCAGACTCATTTAGTCAAGTGGCTCAGCACTGGTCAGACTCCCACTGCTCTCTGTATTGCCACCGAGTAAGTTGTTTGCCACTTGATGTTGTGTAAGTGGAGCATTTGTGCTGGGTTCCAGCAGCAGGGAAAGGACCCATCTCTGTACACATGGGTCAGACACATCCTGTGCTGATGTACAAAAAGAAGGGAGGTAGCTGAACCTCCACATTTCAGGGATTGCTGCTGGGAAGTTTCACCTTGTGTCTGCTGAAATGGGCACCAGGAGGCTTGCAAGGGTGCAGACTTGCTGTAGTGCAGGCCCACCCTGAAAAATGCCTGCCCCTTGCCTGGTGCATTTTGGAACATGCCTCAGTTTGGGGCTTACACCAGCACTGCCACCCCTTTGTGCCTAGCTGAGAGCAACTATGAATTTGGCCCAAGGTCTATGACACAGCTTGGACCAGAGCCACCACTTGCACATGGCAAATCCTGCGTAGAAGCTGAACCATTTGGCCCAAGGGGTTTTCCTGGGGACTCATATAGTAAAGCTGAGCTAGGATGTTGACAGGGTGTCTGTATGTGTGACAGAAGCAACAGAACAGAGCAGAGAAACTGAACAGAGGCAGAAGCCAAAGAGACATCCACAAAAGCACAGGTAGCATGACCCTGAGAGAGAGAGAGAACTTTTGGGCTAAGTGCTGGCTAGAATGGCACTTGGAACTGTGAGCAAAAAAACTGTTTCTTTCTGTTTGATTCCTGCCATGTTCAGGAAACAGGATTTTACGCACCTTCACTGTAAATAATCAGCACTGCAACAAATAAATACCTAACTCTACCAGCGATGTCTCCATCTAGCAGAAACCATTGGCTGACCCTGCATTGTGGCTAAATCAATCCTGTCAGAATGAGTAGCTGCATATTACTTCCCCCTGCCAGCTCTGCCTCTTCCCTTGGAGTAACATGCAGCAAGCTGGTATTTACTAGCAAAGCTTCATCAGCATCACAGTTACACAAATAAAAGCATTCTCTGCCCCTGTAGTTTACAGAAGCCAGTTTACAAATTGTTCTCTGACCTTGTGGTTTACAGCAGCCAGTTTTCATAAGAACCAGCCTGTGACACAGCAGAAACAAAGCAAAAACAAACACTTATATTCGCCACTACCACCAGTCCCTTCTCTTAGAGAGGAAGCAGACAACCAGCCAGAGAGAGAAGCAGTCTGAAGCATAAAAAAGGGGAAAAGCCATTTCTCCGTCTCCATTTCAACAAAATACCTCCAGCCACTAAAAACCCACAATCTAATCCAATCTTTCATTACAGAAAATCAAAATCTTCTGCTAGTAGAATAGGTACATTTTTAGCACATGCACTTCCTCCTGCCTTATTCAACCCTGAAGAGTCCAAGGATTTCACGTCACCTTGGTGGTTTTGGTTTGTAGAAATGGTCTGTTTCGATAAAAAGCAGAGAAGTCAGTGAATTCTGAGAACCACAAATTAAATAGAAAATCTCATTAGTTTGCCACAATAATTGTCTTTAATTATCTAAAAGTGACCTTATATTAAAAAAATAAACACTCTACAAAACCAGTGTCTACATGCAATAGTTACAGCACATAACAGTTCAATGGTCCTTTGAAAGACTGATTTGATTAATTCCTCAAAATTATGTGATCAGTTGAGCTTAGTTTCATTCCCCTGGAACTCTCTCTTCCCCCTTGTACACAACAATGTTCTGGTCCGTTTCATACACCTTGACTTTATAAAGAGTCCCTGCAGGCAGGAGCTTCTGGAGGTTTTTCCAGATGTACACTGCCACGTTTTCGGTCGTACTGCAGGGAAAATGGGGTTGAAGTTAGACACGGAGCAGTAAAAGCACACTGACTTTTCAAAGCATGCTGACTTCTTGTACACTTAACACTACAGACACATGGAATGATGGATGAGAAAAAGAGATGATGGGGAAGAAGCTGATCAGTTTAAAATAAATGACACTTGGAGAATCAATGGGAGCGTGAACTCGTGCCAGACAATATACATGGCACCAATGTTCCCTCTAAGGTGCACTGGCGCGCTGCAGCACAGCCCACCGCAGCCGCCAGCACAGGGAAGGCTGCCGGCAGCACATGGCTAGCAGCTGGAGTCCCTGCTCACAGCTCCTGTGGAGCAGGGAGTTTTTAAAACTCCCTCCCAGAGAAGCTCTAATGGAGCATGCCCAGAAAATCTAAGCATGCTCCGTTAGTGCTTCTCTGGCCCCAGGAGCTGTGGCTGGGACGTGTGGCTCCAGCCGCAAGGTAAGTTTGTGGGGAGGTGCTGGGCAGGCTGGGGGGGGGTTACCAGGGAGTGGGCCCGGGGGGGGGGGAGGCGCCAGGATCGGGCCTGCAGGGGGGGCAGTGCAGCAAGCAACATGAGTTGCTCAGCTGCCTGAGCCTCTTAGAGGGAACATTGCATGGCACCCATTATTACCTGTAAAAACAACACAGGCTAGACCCTGGCACTGATTCTTTTACACCTAAAGATCCCCCTACTCACCTGACAACATCAGCAAAGTAAGGCACGTCTTTATCCAGGTTCTTGTGGTCAAGGGGCTCCATGATGGCTTTCTGAGGGCAGAGAGGAAGGACACTGGTAGCTACATCAGCAGGCTGTCTCAAGCGGGCACAGTAAATAGCAGATAATAGAAGAGCATCCTCACAGGACTCGGGAAAGGCCCTGCAGTGTTGGTGGCCAGAAACTCATGCTGGGAACCCAGAGGTCACCAAGTCTGATGCTGGCTTTTTCCTGAGGGGTACCAGGTACGCAGAGTTGGTAAGGAGGTGCCAGGGCAATGCTATTAGAGGGAGACAACTCACACTGTGCAGCTGGTAGGGGGGTGGGGAGGGCGTCAAAGACCTTTTGTACGTCATGGGACCAGAAGGGGGCACCACGCTGCAACAAGACACAGCGCTGAAGCACTTTTCTCTCATAAACCATTCCCTAATTCCCCACCTTAACAACATCTCCTCCCCATTTCCCAGACCACCACTAGAGCCCTGGGTCATAGATAATTCCATGCAAGAGCTCCATGAGTTTTTACCTGCATGTGCTCCTTCAGGTCTGTCAGATTTATAACCATTCCTGAGGCAGGATCAATCTACAGAGCAAACAGAGAAGGAAACCAATAAACACATCTCCAAACACTCACCACCTAACTGTGTTACCAGCCCACCAAGCAGTCACAAACCCCACCACAGGGGTCTCAGTTTCCAAACTGAGTCCTCAGGTTTCCTGGCCCATGAGAGGATCTCTGCATTGGCAAAACTGTCTGAGCTTTAGCCCTACTTACAGAACATCATAAAAACACCCTAGCATGGCTGTACAGGGAGAATCCACAACTCCCAAGAGACCAGTGGAGTCCATAACGCCTACACAGCAAGACTGCTCCCAAAACACCTGGTTACGAAGCATGGCTTGGGCAGCACCTTTCAACCACACAGAGAAGCAGCCCAGGAGGCAGGAAAAGGATTTAATTAATTGCTGCATCAACCTGAGACACAACTGCTACACTCAAGGATCACATACAAATCAGTGGCACCAGTGGGACATAGACACAGTGCCTAGGTAACCTGCATTTTTCCTGAATTAACTGCTCTTCTGTAGGCTCATGGCCATGGTTCCCCAGGCTGGGACTGGCCAGCAGGAACCTCCAACTGCGACAAACTGGGACTGGATGACTGGGGATGGACCACTCAGAATTGTCCCATTCTGTTCATTCCCTCTGAAGGATCTGGTATCAAGGTTACAGTAACTGGGAAAAAACACAACATGGCTTTACAAAATGTAAATAGTGCCAGACCAGACCAACCTGATCACCGTTTTTGAGATAATATCAGATTTTTTAGAGAAAGGAAATGCAACGGATCTAATTTACCTAGATTTCAGTAATGTATCTGACATTTCCACACAGGGAATTATTAGTTCAATTTAAAAGACAGGGATTAATATGAAAATTGAAGGGTGAAGAAGGAACTGGTTAAAGGGGAGACTACAACAGGTCATACTGGAGGGTAAACTATCAAGGAACTGGGGAGGTTACTAGTGGAGTTCATTGGGGATTGGTCTTGGGACCAAACTTTTTTATTACTGACATTGGCACACAAATTCAGCATGTGTTAATAAAGTTTGTGGCTGACACAAAGTTAGAAGCTGCTTGCGAACATGGGGACTGAAAACAGGGGAGTTTGAGCAGGAAGGAGTTGGTGAAGGCCTGAGGAGGCAGCAAAGGCGATCCCCTAGCTGAAGAAGCGAGGGCAAGAGTGAAGTTTGGGTGAGTGAATTGCTAATTGTGTTTGTGTCTTTCCCTAAATGTGATTTCTGTTAGTTGTCAGTTACTGTGGGAACTGGGACTGTGATTGTGTGATTGTCTGGGGGCTGTTTGTACCATTGTTCCCTGCTCACCTTTGATCACCAGCTTCAATCAGCTTTGTGATCATCCTTCCCCTGTGTGTTTAATGAGGGGCAAGGGCTGAGCTAGGCAGAGAAGGCCTTAAAAGCCAGTGCCTAAGCAACTAAGGGGACTGAAAACAGGGGAGTTTAAGAGGGATTTTGGGGAGGAGTTGGTGAGGCCATGATGGTGAAGAGGAGCCACACTGCTTGCACCAGCACCCTTCTGTCTCCTCCACCTGTGCCTGTAGCCAGACAGACATTCTGAGCATGGATATCTCTACCCAGATCCTGGTGTGGACTTGCAGGGACTGTGGCCTGCATTTCCCTGTCACAGACAATCAGGCTGGGGAGATGAATCAATGTGACAGGTGCCTTCTGGTGGAATCTCTCAGGAAGCAGGTTGGAGAGTTACAGGAGGAGGTGTCCAGGCTCAGAAGTATCCATACCCTGGAGAAGTTCCTCAATAGCATCCATGAGGAGACATGCAAGGAGGAGGATACTATCCAGGTGCCAAAGACTTCTGCTGCACCACTGGAGAACGATGGGATGCCTATGGCAGACGGAGGACACTGGCAACTGGTTACCTCTGGCAGCAGACAGTGCTCCACTTCTGCTCCCATCCCTCTCTCTGTTGTGGTGAAGAACCGCTACGTGGCACTAGAGACGATGGATGAGGTGGAAGAGGAAACACCATGCACTCCCGAGGCTGGGAGGATCACAGCCAAGAGGAAACATAGGACTGTGGTGGTTGGGGACTCACTTCTGAAGGGGGTGGAGGCACCCATCTGTCACTCTGACAAGGCCTCTCAGGAGGTATGCCGCCCGCCAATGGAGGGACTGTCGAGAATCATCCGCCCCTCTGACTACTACCCCATGCTACTCATCCATGTGGGAACCAGTGATACTGTGAGAAGTGATCCTCGGCAGATCAAAGGTGACTACAGGGCTCTGAGAGCACCAGTGAAGGAGTTCAGAGCACAGGTGGTGTTCTCCTTGATCCTTCCAGTCAAGGGTAGGGACCTGAGCAGAGACAGATGCATCCTGGAGGTGAACACCTGGCTGCAAAATGGTGTTGTCAGGAGGGCTCTGGCTTCCTTGACCATGGGGTGCAGTTCCAGAAGATGGACTGCTAGGCAGAGATGGGGTCCATCTGTCGAGGAAGGGGAAGAGCATATTTGGATGCAGACTGGCTGACCTAGTGAGGAGGGCTTTAAACTAGGTTTGAAGGAGGAAGGAAACCAAAGCCCACAGGTAAGTCAATGAGGGAGACCTGGGGGAAGGAATGGACCTTGGGGGGTGCCAGGACTCTAACATCAGAGATAAAAGAGAGGGTAGTTGGAACATGGGGAGAAATCAAACAATTGTCTTAGGTGTTCTAATGAAGCCCTAATGCCTAAGGCGAGTGGGGGAGGACAACGCTGTGAGAAAATGCAAGGTGGTAGATGCAATAGAACTGAAAATCGATGGGAAAGTAAGGCAATCGGCCTGATATTTTAGGTGCCTGTACACGAATGCAAGGAGCCTGGGAAACAAGCAGAAAGAATTGGTCGTACTGGCACAGACAAGGAACTATGATATAACTGGAATAACAGATATGTGGTGGGATAGTTTGCATGACTGGAGCTCTGCCATGGATGGGTATAAATTGTTTAGGAAGGACAGGCAGGGAAGAAGAGGGGGAGAAGTAGCGCTATATGTAAAAGCTCTATGACTGTTCAGAGCTCCATTATGGAAGTGAAAACGAGTCAACTGAAAGTCTGTGGGTTAAGTTTAGAGGGGAGAGCAACAAGGGGGATGCCATGGTGAGAGTCTGCTATAGACTGCCAGACCAGAAGGAGGAGGTGGATGAGGCATTCTGTGGACAACTAGCAGAAGTTTCTAGATCACAAGACCTGGTTCTCAAGGGGTACTTCAATTACCTTGATATCTGCTGGGAGGCCAATACAACAGTGCACAGGCAATCCAGGAAGTTTCTGGAGAGTGTTGAGGACAACTTCCTGGTGCAAATGCTGGAGGAACCAACTAGGGGCCTTGCACCTCTCGACCTGCTGCTCACAAACAGAGAAGAATTGATTTGGGGAAGTAGAAGTGAATGGCAACGTGGGCAGCAGTATCCATGAGATGGTAGAGTTCAGAATCCTGATAAAAGAAAGAAAGGAAAGAAGCAAAACACAGACCCTGGACTTCAGAAAAGCAGATTTTGGCTCCCTCAGGGAACTGATGGACAGGATACCTTAGGAGGCTGATCTGAAGGGGAAAGGCGTCCAGGAAAGCCGGCTGCATTTTAAACAAAACCCTGCTAAGGGCACAGGAAGATACCATTCCAATGAGCAGAAAGAACAGCAAATGTGGAAGGCGCCCAGCATGGCTTAACAGAGAACTCTGCACTGAGCTAAAGCATAAAAAGGAAGCTTACAGGAAGTGGAAGCTTTGACAGATGACTAAGGAGGTATGTAAAGATATTGCTCGAGACTGCAGAAATAAAATCAGAAAGGCCAAAGGACAATTGGAGTTGTGGCTAGCAAGGGGTTCTACAAGTATGTCAATAATAAGAAGAGGATCAGGGATGGTGTAGGTCCCTTACTGAATGGGGCAGATATCCTTGTGATGGAGGATGAGGAAAAAGCTGAAGTGCTCAATGCTTTTTTTACTTCAGTTTTCACAGGCAGGGCTGGCTGCCAGCCTACCACACTGAGTATGGCAGATTGGAGAGAAGAAGAGAGGTCCTTGGTGACAGAAGGTCAGGTTAGGGGCTAAAGAAGCTGGATGTGCACAAGTCCATGGGGCTGGACGAACTACATCCAAGGGTATCACCTCAATCCCTGGAAAAATCATGGAGCATTCTCAAAGAATCCATCCTGAAACACTTAGAGGAAAACAGAGTGATCAGGAACAGTCAGCATGGATTCACCAAGGGTAAATCATGCCTGCCCAGCCCCATCGCTTTCTATGATGAGATGACTGGATTTGTGCATTCGGGAAGAGCCGTTGATGTGATATACCTCGACTTTAGCAAGGCTTTTGATACAGTTTCCCACAGCATTCTCGATGGCAAGTTAAGGAAGTACGGGTTGGATATGTGGACTATAAGGTGGATTGAGAACTGCTAGATCAACGGTTTCAACGAGTAGGAATCAGTGGCTCCATGTCTCATTGGCAACCAGTAATGAGTGGTGTGGCCCAGGGGTTGGTCCTGGGGCCGGTTCTGTTCAACATCTTCATTAATGATCTGGATGATGGGACAGACTGCGCACTCAGTAAGTTTGTGGATGACACCAAGCTAGGGGGAACGGTAGACACGCTGGAGGGCAGGGACAGGATTCAGGGGGACCTTGACAAATTGGAGCAGTGGGCCAATAGAAATCTCATGAGGTTCAACAAGGACAAGTGCAAAGTCCTACACTTGGTGCGGAAAAACCTTATGCACCGCTACAGGCTGGGGAGTGATCAGTTAAGTAGTAGCACGGTAGAAAAGGATCTGGGGGTCATGGTGGATGGGAAGCTGGATATGAGTCAGCAGTGTGCTCTTGCTGCCAAAAAGGCCAATGGCATACTGGGCTGCATCAGAAGAAGTGTTGCCAGTAGATCGAGGGATGTGATCATTCCCCTCTATTCAGCACTGGCAAGGCCACATCTGGAATACTGTGTTCAGTTTTGGGCTCCCCACTACAAAAAGGACATGGACAAATTAGAGTCCAGCGCAGGGCAACAAAAATCATCATGGGGCTGGAGCAAAAGACCTATGAAGAGAGACTGAAGGAACTAGGCTTATTTAGCCTGCAGAAGAGAAGATTGAGGGGGGATTTGATAGCAACCTTCAGCTACCTGAAGGGATGCTCCAAGGAGGACAGAGCTCAGCTGTTCTCAGTAGTAACAGAGGACAGAACAAGGAGCAATGGTTTCAAGTTGCAGCTGGGGAGGTCGAGGTTGGATATTAGGAAAAGCTTTCTTACTAGGAAAGTAGTGAAGCATTGGAATGGGGTACCTAGGAAAGTGGTGGAATCTCCATCTTTGGAAACATTTAAGGCTTGGTTAGACAAAACCCTGGCTGGGATAATTTAGTGAGAGTGGTCCTGCTTTTTTTGGCAGGGGGTTGGACTAGATGACCTCATGAGGTCCCTTCCAACCCTATAATTCTATCAATACAATGAAGGATCAGGATATCATAAAGGAATATATGGACAACCTTGTAAACTGGAGTAATAGGAATAGGATGAAATTTAATAGTGGAAAATGCAAGATCATGCATTTAGGAACTAATAACAGGAATTTCTGCTATAAGCTGTGGGTACATCAGTTGAAAGTAACGGAAGAAGAGAAGGACTTGTACACATTGGATGATCACAGGATGATCACCAAAGAGCCACCAACATGACGTGGCCATGAAAAAAAAGATAATGTGGTCCTAGGATGCATCAGACAAGATATTTAGGTTGAGATAGGGAGGTATTAGTACCGTTATACAGGGCACTGTTGTGATGTGCTGCACCTCCTGACATCTCTGTACTGTGATCTGTGTATGTATCTTTCTTGTCCACCCTTGCAATGTAACTGTACAGTTTAATTCAAAGTATGTCATGTAATGTGTTTTCTGAATGATCATGGCATGCTCTACATTACTGTTACGGTAACATGTGTCTTGCAACATCATATACATGCATAGATACAAAACATGTCCCCAAATGTATTTCATGTGGCTCAGGTGGGGGGCAGGTAACCAGAGCCATATTTCACACAGCCAGTGAAGGTAAGCATAACAAAACAATGGCTAGCCAACCATCTGTAGCACCGGCTCAAAAGGGGAAGATCAACCCCCTCCCCACACACACACCCTTCTGGACAGGGTAAATCACCTGATCCCAGGAAGGTAGGTGTCAAGAAAGATTGGGTAAAAAAAGAGACTCCTTTTTCGGAGGCTTTCGTGCCAGGGACTCCATCTTAATAGCAACCTCAAGGTTGGAGACTTATCCACAGAGCATAGTCTTGTGGAAGACCATCATAACGAGGCCTCTGTAGCATAGACTGAACATGACTGAAATGGTAATTGTCGTTTAGAATGTGAGTTCTCTTTTGATTGATGAATTCATGCTGATTTTGACATATACTCACTTAGAATCATGTTCTAATCAATAAACTTGTATTTGTTTTATCTAAAGCAGTGAGATGTTATTTGAGTATAAGTGTAAAGACCTGACTTGGAGCAAAAGTTAACACATACCAATTTCTTTGATAAACTCATGGACTGGAGTAAATGAGCCTGCAGTCATCAGTGAGGTGTCCTGATCTCTGCAAGACAGAAGTTCCTGGCATTGCATCGTGGGGCTGGCAGTGCTCACTGGAGGACCCATCCCTTGAGTGGCTAGAAAGAGCATGCTTCCATTACCTGAGAGACCAGTTACATGGCGGGGTGTGATTAGGCCCAGGAGTGGGCACTCACCCAAGAAGGAAAGGTAAGCTGGTGCTCTGGGTGGAGTCTTGTGGTGGTACAGCAGCATACCAGCCCAGATTGTAGGAGGGGAACTTCAAAGCTGGTGAGACCCCATCTGGACTATTGTGTGCAGTTCCAATCCCCCATGTTGAAGAAACAGGAATTCAAACTGGAACTGGTGCAGAGAAAGGCAACTAGGATGATCTGTGAAATGGAAAACCTGCCTTATGAAAGGAGATTCAAACAGCTTGCTTTGCTTAGTCTAACCAAAAGAATGCTGAGGGGAGATATAATTGCTCTCTATAAACAAACCAGACAGATAAATACCAGGGGGGAGAGGAATTATGTAAGTTCAGCACCAGTGTGGATACAAGAACAAATGGATATAAAGTCATCATCAGAAAGTTTAGACTTGAAATTAGATGCAGGTTTCTAACCATCAAAGGAGTGAAGTTCTGAACAGTCTTCCAAGGGGAGCGGTGGGGGGTAAAAAATTTAGCTGGCTTAAAAACTGAGCTTGATAAATTTATGGAGGGGATGATATGATGGGACAGTCTAGTTTGGCAATTGACTGATTTTTGATTACTTGTGGCAGATATGCTAATAGCCTGGCATAGGATGTTTGTGGGGGTGGGTTCCAAGTTACTACAGAGAATTCTTTCTTGGGTCTCTGGCTGGTGAGTCTTGCCCACATGGTTAGTGTTTAACTGATTACCATATTTGGAGTTGGGAAGGAATTTCCCCCATGGTAGATTGGCAAAGACTCTGGAGGTATTTCACCTCCTTCTGTAGCATTGAGCATGGGTCATGGGTCACTTACTGGTGGATTCTTTGTATCTTAAAATCTCTAAACCATGATTTGAGGACTTTAACTCACTCATAAGTTAGAGGTTTATTACAGGAGTGGGTGTGTGAGGTTTTGTGGCCTGCATCATGCCTGAAGTCAGACTAGGTGATCATATTGGCCCCTTCTGACCTTAGAGTCTATGAATGGGGCTGAAATGTGGCCATCTGCATGTTCATAGGAAGCAGAGTAAAAGGAGAGCTGCCTTCTCAGGACCCACCTCTCACACAGAAATTATTACAGAAAATTTTCCTTTTTCTAGTTGATGGAGTTTTCAGCAATCCAGCACTTTTAGCATGTCTAGTAAGGCAAACACCAAGGTTTGGGAAACGAATATCTGATACCTCTGAGAAGGCCAGGAAGGAAATAATGATTGAACTTACCTCTCCACGCACAGTCACAGCAACTAGAAAAAGAAAAACACCAAGTCATAAGGGTGAACCAATGTACATGGAACAAATTACATCAAATGGCAGATCAGTGCGTCCACTCAGCATTCATCAGATCCAAGAGGCGGGTTAGAGGCTGTCAGTAATATTAGAAGTGTTAATGTTTAAAACAACATCCACTCTATAAAGAACGGTAACTGACCCTACAGCAATTGTGGCTCTTTGAGTGACTCTCCCCACAGATATCTATCTCTGCCACTAACAAGCAATTATCTAATTGCTAGAAGCCGGGTTCTATTGTGGGCCAGGACTATACCTAACTTTCCTATGGGGATGCGATGTGAACCTTGGGAAGTGTTATGAACTGCAGAGGACTATACTGAACAATGTGTCAGACAACAATGGATTTGCAGGGCAAACTGTCTGAAATGGTTCTCCTGGGGAGTCTCTTGGGGTGTGTGGGGGGATAAATGTAAATTTTCCACCTCTGGATATACAAAACCACAGACTTTTGAAGCGACACCAGAAGGAGAAGAGCACTGTCTGTGGATTACCAGCTCCCAGTAGCTCACATTCACAGGTCCAGCCTGTATAAAGGAAAGACTGAGCTACTGAGGAGGTGCCCATTCTGAGCTAAAGCTCTTACAAGTTTGTATACACAGAAAAAAGCCCACTGTGGGGTTTGATGGACCGAGTCCTACCAGAGCCCTTGACAAAGTCAGGACAATCTCTGGTGACCTTTTTAGTATACATGCAGCAGCTTCTTTTTTTGTTTTTAGTCCTTGTTCTCTGTTATGCTTTCACTTAAGAATAAATGTACTTGCTTAGAAGGAGCTGTATGGTGACAAAAATTTTAACTGCTGGCAATTACTATTATTCATAAATTCTGGAAAGGAAGCAAAGTGCAGATGCTGACATGCTCAAGCTGTCTCCCTTGTCAGGAATATCACAGCATAAACAGGGAACCATGAAGCCTTGAAAAAACCCTCATAAAGGGGGAGAGAGGTGCAGGTCTCTGACTGAAAGAGGTGCCAGCTGAGGAGCTGGGAGCCTGCAGGGGGCGCCTCTGCTGGACCACAAGGTGAATACAGATGCAGCTGCCTTGAGCTGGGACCAGGCACTTTGGGAATCTTGCCACTGAAGTGTAGGAAAATTCAGTACAGCCCTGGACAGGAAGGCGATGAGCAAATATTGCTTCTAGATGGACATTATGGAGCTGATGGAAAGTCAAGATTGCTTCAGAGCTAGCAAATAATCCAATATTGCAGAGATTGCTGATATTGAGGGAGGCAGGTGCCCAAATGGACATTCTCTCTTCCATTTAGCTTTAAGGGATTAGCCTAATAACAAAAAGGGGGAAGGGGGGCTGTGAAAAAAGCAAAGATATGAGTACCCATATTTATGTGAGTGTAGAGCTGAGATGTTGAGAAGAAACCAAAGGACCTGAAAGAAGAAATTATTTAATTCTTATGCAGCAATGCTAGACACCTGGGTAACAAACAAGAAGAATTGGAATTGCTCCTTTATGGACATTAATTCAGTCTGATTGGTATTACTGAAGCCTAGGGAGATGAAAAGGAGCAAGGGAGGGGTCACTCTGTCAAGTGAGCCCCATCTCTGTATAGGACACGTCAGTCCCAGGGGTACCTCTCCAATACAGTGACCAAAAGCTGGTTCTTTGAATGTCACCACCGTTAATGTTTCCAGGAGAAGTCACTCTGGCATTGGGCCCAGCGATAAGTCACTCAGCAGTCAGCACCACATGTGGTTTAGGTGCCAGGACAGTCAGGGCCACAGCAGTGGGTACCCTAAAGAGGATCTGGACCAGGATGGAAAGTACCATGATGTAGTGAGCACAGAGGCACTTGGTGCTGAGGCTCCAGGTACCAAGGCACTAGGGTTCTGAGGGTTGGTGCTGAGGGCATCGTAGTTGGTATTTTATGGCACTGCATGAACTGACTCAGAAGTCGGTCCCAGGGCACATGAAGGGGCATTCATAATAGCTTTATGGCAGATGGAAAAATCACAAGTCATGTGACTGATGACTCTTTGGTCTCAATTTGCCAGATGTCGGGCAGCAAACCATGCCTGGGCTCATCTTTGGAGCACTGCTCCTTTCTGCCCATTAGATGTCAATGTAGATGAAGTGATGGACAAGTGGAGCCTCTGAGTGGATGTTGCCTGGGGATCCATGTGGAATTATAGCTCAATGGTACACTAACTGAGACAGACTGACCTGACAGCTGACAGAGCCCTGATCTCAACTCTCCTCTGTGCCCAAAGAGGCTTGTATCGATCCCTTTAGGAGGAACAGTTCAGCTGCACATACTTTGCTCTCTGACAGCATGCGGAGAAAGACTGAGACAGAACATTAATCCAGCATGTCCTCCTCCCAGACAGAGCAGGCACCACAATGGCCCATCACTAATGGCCTTACTGGTAGTACTTGGCTTCTGTGGAATCCAGGGGGGGGGTGGAAGAGACTCGGAGCTAACTGAAACATTATGTATTTTGCCAGTGGGCATAAAAAAGAAAAAATGACACTAATTACACTAACTTTACTGTCTAATTATTCTATCCAAGGCTAAGGAAAATCACAGAATGCCTAGAGTAAGTGGATACTGCAGGGGTTCTGCTTCTCTGTCATAGGCACTCAGAAGAAACTGAGGGACAGCTGGACCCCACTGCCCTGTATGTCCTCAGATAGCAGGTGTCAGGGCACCTAGGGAGGCCAACGTGGCCCAGATGGACACTCTTGATCAAAAGGATCCAAGGCTTGCATGGCTTGGGACATGCAAAAGAAGAGAAGAATCCACATGGACAATCACCCAAAGATTTGTTTTTTGAATGACATTTGTTTGCTAAGCAGAAACTACCATTATGATTTACTATCATCTTGAGTACGAGCAGATTTAGTTTATTTAGTAGCATTTTTAAATAAGATTCAGTATTTAATGGTCTAAAAGTCAGATTTGTGCTTTGCACCCTGCTGTTGTGATCAGACTTATTTCCCTGTGCTGCCTCTGCCACCACAAAAACAAATGGGCCAAATCCTTCATTTACTACAGATTCAGGTGGGCATGGGTGAAAGCAGATCCCATCCAGATGTCTGTTTCACAACCAAGTGAACTAATTTTCTCTGGGGCTGAAAGAATAAATGAAGCACTCAGGCAGGTCAGCCCCTTACCTTTATAGTTGTGTCCATGTCCATTTGGATTGTTGCACTTCCCAAAGAGTTTCAGGTTTTCGTCATCACTCAGTGACTTACTGTAAAAAATAAAATATTGCATTTGAGGGCTAATTATAAACATTATGTTTTCACTGCAACTGGAATTGGTTTCTAGCTCCCCCCACAGCCCAGTCTCTTTAGTACATATGCCATCTGAGGCATCTCATTCACAGGCTCTGCCTACTCTGGCTCTGTACCCACTGCTTGAGTCAATCCAGGCCCTGCGTATGCAAGATGTGCTCTTCAGTCAGCTTTTAGCTTGTGATCTCATTTTTCATTGGGCCAAGACATTACCCTTAGCCTACCCTTGTCTATAACACACACTGAAGGCCATGGTGAACATTAAAAGTTCTATGTAATTTATTTTTAGAAGTTTCATGAATTACTGTGTGTACCAGTGAACCAACAGAAAAATAAAAGTACACACTTTCTCCTTTTTAAACAGATGAGGTAGGCTGGTTAAAGTTCTATTAAATAATTTTTTTTCTGTTATAATAGACGTTCATCAGTATATTGTGTTTCTTTACTTCTCCGTAAAGCATAATCGGCTACAGAAATGGGGAGTTGAAGGAGCTCACTTAGGAGATTTAAAGGTGCGGTCATGTTAGTCTAGTTCAGTAAAACAAACAAACAAGGAGTCCTGTGGCACTTAAAGACTAACAAATATATTTATTGCTTGAGCTTTCATGGGATAAAATGAAGTGGGATTTTCTCCCACAAAAGCTCATGTAACAAATATATTTGTTAGTCTTTAAGTGCCACAGGGCTCCTTGTGTTTGTTTGTTTTAGGAGATTTAGGGTCTATTAGTTTGGATGTTGCTGACTGTTTCATTGTAGCAACTGGATTTCTCAGCAGTGGGCCCTGTTGCCGAGTATCCACTTGTCCTGTGAAGAGTATTGATTACTGTCTGCAATATAACAAAGATTCTTCTTCAAGTGCTGCTTGGATACATTCAGTATCAGGCGTTTATGTGCCACAGCGCACAATTGGCCGGAAACTCTTTAGCCTTAGCCTGTCAGGACAGGGCTGGCGGACACTGCTCCCTGGCCACCTTGTGGCTATAAAAATGGCCACAGCTCTGCTCCTCCCCAGTTCCATTTTTTCCACCCGCAGCAGCAGTTACAGAACAGCCTGTTCTTGCTTTATGCAAGTGCCTGTCTCTTTGCTCTGTTTTACGTGTATTTTTCACTGGAAGATCTGTTTGCGGACATCACCAGTGCTCCTACTGAGTCTTTCCAACAGAAACCTGAACCCAGGGGACAACCCCCATGGGAGGTATCTTAATGTCTGTATGAGCTTCACTGGGTGGATTATGCTCTATTTGCAGGTCTTGTAAACAAAAGACTCAGAAAGGCAAGGAGCAAAGGCTGCATAACATCGCCCATGAATGGGCCCTGCAGCCAATGCCAGGTACATCTGTCACACTCAAGGATTTACTGGCACCACGTGCTGGACGGGCACCGGAGCCCTCTCAGTGCCATTCTCCAGCTATGAATAAAAGCTGTGATCGGCCTCTAACTCGGTACCGTGTGCTTGGCCAGCACCCGAGCTTTTTCATTGCCGCTCTCCAGCTATAAATAAAAGCCGTGATCGGCTTCTAACATGGCACCGTGTGCTGGATTCGCACCGAAGCCCTCTCAGCACCACTCTCCAGCTGTGAATAAAGAGCCGTGATTGGCATCATTCTCGGCAACCTCTTGCGCCATGTGATCTTATCGCTGGCACCTCCTCTGCGAAGAAAGGGCTGGAGCATCTGAGCTCCGTGCTTTGGCAGCTGTTCCACATGCCAGTTGGCACCAAGGCTCTGTTGGCACCACTCCCCAGCAGAGCTCAGGTAAGCACGCTCGGAGTTAACTTCAGCAACAAAGTGCTGGAGCCATTTCTGGCCCTCCCCTCTGGGGTGAGCGCCCGGAGCCTATCACAGTGCCACCCACATCGGAGGCCTTTGAAGTGACAGAGGCCCTTCAGCTCCTGAACACACTGCCAGGCTGCCGAAGCAAATGGTAAGTCCGCCTTCCTTCCTCCACTTTACCCAGCAGCAGGGGGAGCCGCACACCACTGTGAAACTGCGGGCTCCAACCCAACGGCGCCGACACCCTTGCTTTGGCACTGCTAGAGATCTGAGAGTGCTTTCCTCAGGCCCAGCCTCTTACTGAATGGTTCGCGGCACCAGGTTCTTCCTGGAACTGCACTTGAAATGGGCTACCTCCTACTGAGGCCCAACTTGGTGCCATGGCCCAGGTGAGGGCACCCCAATAGCGAGGTTGTCCCTTCTCCCAACCACAGCCATTTACAAGGGCTAGGGTCTTACAGAGAACACCCTACCACACTTGAACCCCTTCACTAGATCACCGCCTACCTGGGTCAGGGTTACATCCCTTGAGGGGACGAGGACCCCCTATTCGACTTGGGGTTCGAAACCTCACCGGTCACCATTACGATTTTCTCCCTTCTTACTCATGTCCTTGGCATTGCTGGGACACACGGGTCTGAGCCGCCCCTGATTCACCCCCGAGTCCCTTAAAAGTCTCAGAAAGTTTGACCTCCTGGGTAGAAAAATCCTATTCACCTTCAGCTTTTCAGCTGAGAGTTGCTAGCCATCAGGCCTGGGTTAAAAGATATTCCCTAGACTTGTGGGATGCTATGTAGTGTTTTAGCAGCTTCCTCCCACAAGAACAATTGGAGGATTTGCATGCCTTCATCAAGGAAGGTGCCTTGGCCTCATGTGATGCCCTTCAGAGTGGCGCGGGATGCCTTGAACACGGCCAGCCGCGGCATTGCTATAGCCATGGTTATGCGCTGAGCAGCCTGGCCTCGAGATTTTGACCTCTCCCAGGACTTATGGCAGTCCATATTAGGCCTCCCTTTAGAGGGACAGTCTTTCTTTACCCACCCACTGACCCCCTGATCCGTGGCAACTGTGCCCATAGGTCAGCCCTCAGAGCCCTGGGTATCCTTACTCCCCAGGTGCCTCAATGTTCTCCCAGTCTACTGTGACCCCTTGAACACATGGAGGAGGGGTTCTCATTGAATCTCTCCCCCCAACACACACACACACACACACACACACACACACACACCCGAAATGGCTACCTTTTAGGAGCCTTTGGACCGCGGGATGATGGTCCCCTTCCCTCGTTATAGTGATCAAATCCAACAGGGTCACTTCTCCCTCCATCAAACCCTTGAACGTCAGGGCGGTACCCTAAACACTTTTGTTAAAAGCCCCCTCACAATCAGCCTAAGAATGCCTCTTCCCCATCTCTGGTAACAATGCACCTCCTTCTTTCCTTACCATAACCTTTGGGTCAGGTAAGGGCCTGCCAACCAGAGAACTCTCCTCACATGCACTTGGTTCCTCTCGCTAAAGCCCTTGGAGCCTTGGTGGAAATCCAGAGGTCACAGAGGTATGAGAAGCAAGCCCGATGCCCCCCCCCCCCCCCAAAAGAAAAGAAAAGAAAAAGAAACCACTATAGCCTTCTGAGACAAGGGAAGGATACCTACACCTCTGCCAACCCATTCCCAGTCTGGCACACTGAAAATGGTACACTCCCGTGACACTATCCCAAAAGCACTCCTTATCCGTGTCAGCCTGCAACAGATTTTGGGGAAACTATTGCAGGATGATGCACCCCGCTCCATAGAAGATAGGTAAGCGGGCAAGCTCATACCCCTTGTCCTCTATCTTCTCCCTCCTTGCCTCCCCAGGCAGCTCTTTTAATATTGGGGGCCATGCTCTTCACTCACATTAGGCATTTTGCCTGAGGGATCCTCGAGCCTCACCGTAGGGGTTTTGCCTCTTCAGCTCCTCCCCCTCCTCCCCAAGGACCTTCATCACATCACATTGGTCCTTCTGTCCACGGGCAAACCTCAAATTTAGCCCTCAACTGGAACCTCCTCTTCTCTGGTGCCTCCCTCTAACCAGGCAAGGGTCGCCTTCTTCTGAAAACCCTAGGCAGCCATCTAGGAGCTGCCTTGATCTTTCTACGGCATCCCTCTCCTCCCTAGAATTGCAAAGAAGGGAGATACTAGGGGATAGAACTCTTAACCACCATCAGTATTCGTACACCTGAGTGAGCCATTTGAGGATCCGTGGTCCTTAGCTCAGGATAGTTCCCCTGCAGAACTCTGGCTCCCAGGGAAATTTACAAACTCGTAACAGGCTGGAGAACCTGACGCCTTATGGGAGACGATTTCCTAACGTCCTCTCTTGCCCCTCCATGTTCCTTAAAGGACACAGCGGATTTTCCTTGTTTTTCCCTAAGCAGGGGTTGCCTTATGCTCTCCTCTCCTCTTCCGGGGGTCTCTCCCTTTTCCCTCCTCCCACCGGGACCTGCCAAAGCCTTACCTCTTCCAATATGTGGGGAGGCTCACCAATAACACCCCTTCCCCTCAGAGCAGGTGTTATAGACCACGTCTGACTTGCATCTTGCCTAAGGCACCGTCTTCTCTCCTCATCGGGAACTATGCAAGATCCCTCATAGTTGGCCCTTTCTAGCCGGGACCCAACACCCACACCCGCTACTAGAGATGAGTCAACCAGCTGTGTTAGGAAGGTTGACTGCCTCTCCATAGAAGTGAGACCAAGAATATCATGTGAAAGGAGTAATGAGAATATCCTGCGAGCCATGTGCCTGCCCCCCAAACACTCCGATTCTGGAGCTTGGGAGCATGACCCTCAAGGTGGACCTGACCCATCTACAGAGATGGCTGGATACCCCTTCCCTCGATTCAGCACACCTCTCCCTACACGAGTCCGCATACTGGGAGAGTAGAGTACAGGGCAGAGGAGAGAAAAAGCGCACCTAGCCTCGAAGCTGCATCAGCTCCCCCCCAGAACCCTGCGATGGTTTCTCACCACCCTGTCTCAGGTTATTCCCCCGCTCCTTTGGTTGGGGACAACCTAACATGGGAATTCAGTCACCTTCTCCCAGTTTCTCTCTTGATGCTAGGATGGGTGAACCTAAGGGTTCCTCCTTTTTTCCTACTACAACCTGCTCAAGGGTCACCTCTAAAGACGGGCCCTTCTCAGATGTCCACTCTTCTCTTTACGACAACCTCCTTGACAGAGTGTCTCTGATGCTTTTGGGCCCCAGAGATGGGTCTGCCAAGCATCTAGGCCTCATTTTGGGGCCCTTCCTCCAGGCCGTCCATTCCCATGCATGAACGGATGGAGGGGCGGAGGTCCCCAGCCATTCCTTCCTCGTTATCCTTCTTCCTACGTTAGCTTCCATATGGAGGCGGGACGTCTCAGTTTAGGGCATCCCTTATCAATCCTCCTGATGGCATCTCCTGCTGGTATGCCAATGGGGAAAGGCCTTTTGCCTATTCCCTGTTTGGTCATGGGGCAACGTGTTCCCCGCCTTCAGTCTTGGTTAGTAACTTATCCCAACTGACACCCCCCTCCCCCTTTTTGGGGCTGAGGCAGCAAGGGCGGCAATTATTCCATCTTGCTCTTTGACTGCGGCTGTAGGAACCTGTTGCCCTAGATCCTGACTGCCTCTCTCAGGAGTTGCTTCTACTAAGAAAGGGCAACCCTCCTACACTAGATGGTCTTGCTGGTGACAAGGATGTTCTTTGGCTATTATGATATAGCAAATTCCCTGATAATGAACCAGCGACTGCCCCTGTTGGAGTTCTAGTCTCCTGACAGAGTGGAAAATGACCCGTTGGCACACTCATGCACATCTTCTCTCCAAGATCTTGCACTTGGTGGCATGTCCATAGGCATTCACCTGGCAGCCCACTGATTCTTCACCTAAGTTTGGGTGCTGTGCTGATTGTGGGTAGCCATGCTGATGATGGTAAGGTTCTAACTCCGCCCACCTTCCACAGTACGGCTAGCAGTCACACGATACTGAATGTATCTGAGCAGCGCTCAAAGGAGGACAGTTACTGGTAAGTAAACCATCGTTTCAGCAGTTACAAAAGGGACCTAATGCCTGGCAGAAGTGACTAGTTTCTGAACATAAACATTGCAGCCTGCAACATCTCAGGTTGCTTAAGCAATCAGTGGGTCCATCATTAAGTTTACTGTCTTCACTTCTGACTTTCATGTTGTAACAATAACTCCCCCAGAGGGTGCAAAGTCTGTGGATGAATAGAAGAATCCTATCAGCTGCACAGGAGGAAGGACCTATCTGAAACAAAGCATCTGATTAAGAGGGATTTTCTCCCATGAAAGCTCATGTGATAAATTTGTTAGCCTTTAAAAATGCCACAGAACTCCTTGTTTGTTTTAGTGAACTAGACTAACAGGTTCCAGAGAGGTAGCCATATCTGAAACGTGTGACTCATTTTGCATGAAAAACCAAAAAGTGCCGCTTACCATCAAGCCCCCTTTGGTTCAGGCAAAGCAGGAGATGAAGCATTTTAGATAACTGCTAGGGAAATAGGTGAGCGGACAAGCTATCAAAATGCACAGCTACCCATAGAACAAAGAAATTAAATTTTTGGTCTTTAACTGACTTTGAGAACCACCTTTGCAGCTGCTGTTTTCCTCCACCAGCCATGAAAAACCGCCTGCTACTCAAGGTGAAATAGACACGGTTCAGGTCAGGTTCATTTTTGCCTACCACAGTGGTTCCCAACCTTTTTCAGGCTGGGGGGGACCCCTTGTTAACAAAAAATTTTTTTGCACCCCTCTGTTGATTATGTAATCTGCCCCGCACAGGCAGACTCTGGCTTGCTTCACTCTGGCCGTGCCGCTGGGACAGCCGGCGAGCAGCGCTGCTGCCACCACGGCCCACAGTGCTGGGGAGCTGAGCCACAGCAGCTACGGCCCTCTACCCTTGCCCCTGCTGGGGAGCCGCCGCAGCCCCATCCTGCTGCTGGGATCCGGCCACGGGAGGGGCAAGGCAGCCCTGGCGGGGGGCATGGGGGCTGTAGCTGGATTCCAGTCCCAGTAGGGAGTGAGAAAGCTGCGCTGGAGACAGCGGGGGTGGGGGGGCGACACTCCCACAGCCACCCTGTAACCCCTCGGGGCTCAGGGGCCGTTGGCCGCACCCCGGAAACGCGGCTGAGCGACGGGCTCCCGCCCAATGGCCGGGGAGGGCGGAGCCGGGGGAGGAGCCAGCACGGCCGCCCCGCCCCCTCGGGTGAGTTAGCCCCGCCCCCGGGAGCTGCCACTGACAGCGGCGCGGGGGGGAGGCGTCGCCTCTCCCGGCCCCCGCTGCGGCCTATGGGCAGCGCTGCGGCCCGGCAACGCCCGCCCCGCTCCGCTCCGCCCGGCCGGGCCCCACCTGTGCAGCCGGTGGCAGGCGCTGAAGCTGAGGCAGCGGGAGACCCGCGCGATGCGGGTCGGCGCCCCGGCGGGGGGAGGCGACATGTCGCGGCCAGCTCCGGTCGGCGCCTGCGCGGTGCGGTCGCGGCCCCACATCCGGGTATCCCGCGGGCTCCCCAGGCCCCGGCTTCGGCCACCGCCGCGCCTGCGCAGCCAGCACCTGCCATTCCCCCGCCTCACGGGCAGCGTCCGTGCGTCACAGAGGATGAGACCCCGCCCCCTGCACGTGGGAACCTCCTTTGGCCCCGCCCCCTGCGCTCACCCCTGCGCCTTGGGACTCTCCCACCCCGCGCCCGGGAGCGTGAACTGCGGGGAGCTGCCCTCTTCCAAGGCGCATTGAAAGCCGCTGGGTCCTTCTCCTTCCGTGCGCCCAATGCCCCGGCTGCCTGGGTGTCTGGCACCGCAGCCTCCTCTTTGTAAAGGTGCCCGGGTGACCCACGCACGCTGGAAACTGACACTGCCTGCTGCGCTGGCCCCTGCACAAAGTGACACACTGGAAGCGGAAAGGAAACATGAACCTGTTTTTTCTCTGAGTGACGTCAACCTCTGATGATGAGAGGTATAATGACAGCAAGTCAAAATGTTCAAACAAAGCATGATTTTCAGCTTGATGGCCTCTCTTTAAGTTTTCCAGCCAGGCGGTAACCCAGTACACATCGACCCCATTCTCTAGCTACTGTCTTCTTCAGAGTCTCACTTTATAAAACAGAAGGCTAAATCACTCACTGTTATGGTGCTATATAATATAGCAACCCAAACTTCATCATGGCAGGAGTAGGACCTGTTATACAGGTGGAATACAGTGGCCACTGGAGAAGAGATGTGCTGGCACTACGTGGCGTTAGCTGTTTTGTTGGGATGGGGTAGAGAGCTAAGCTGCACAGAGCGTTACAGAGCTGGCCTGCTACGGAGACAGCTACATATGCCACTGTTCATTTTTATCTTTGTTACTAAGAATGGGAGATATTTTTGGGCTCACTACTCTGCTACTAATGTGGTCGGAAACAACTGTTTTGCCTTGCTTGTGACTTCCCCAGTCGATGCTGGATTGCATACAGCTCTCTCAAATCCAAGCCAATCCCAGAGGTGTGAGTCCTCGGGCATAAGACTCAGAAAGCTCCTCATTCCTTACAGCAACATGGGCAGCTCTACATCAGGCGTGTCCCCAATTAGCTATGTAATGTTCCTCTCTATTATACCTCCCAACTGTAGGAAACCAAGGGAGATGAATTGTGGGGGAAGGGAACTCTAGCGTAATGGTAGGTTTAACCTTGTATGGTAAATCTTTCTCCCCCTGCCTTCAGCTGCTTTGTCGTTCAGGCCTCCTCAGTACATGATAGAGTCTTTCTTCCCTTGGGTTTGGAAAATGTGGCATGTACATTAATAAACATATGGCAGTCCTACTGTGTCTGAGGTCAGAATCTTGGACAAGTGAATGAGTCAGTGAATGGCCACAGCAAAGAATGGGCTTAGGGTATTGGACCTGAAGAGCAGAAAGCAATGTCTCTAGGGCTTCCCTTTTCCCTGCAGAAGGTGCAGAAAGGCTGCCTCAGCCTCCTGACCTGGACATACAAAGTGCCTGTTCTAGGTGCTGCAGAGCTACCACTTAGCTGTTGCTGTCTGTCTATGGTTAAGGGAAAACAAAAGGCTATTACAGGCTGGTCTCATTAGTCTCAAAGTGCCACACGACTCCTTGTTGTTTTTTTGCTGGACTAGACTAACACAGCTATCCCTTTGGAAATTAAAAAAAAAAATAAATAAAAAAGCTAGGACAGTGGCTCAGGTGACCCATTGATTTGATCTGCCGCAGCAAATCCTTGGTTTCCTATGTCTCAGGGAATAAAGTAAGGGGGAATGCACCAGAATGCAGTTCCAAAGCTCACAAATTTGAGGGGCCAAAGTTCTGGGGCCCCTAAAAATAGAAAAATCAGGCAGACCACATGTTCCACCCTGTCTTGGCTGCTGGCAGGTCCTACATCCCACCATTGTTAATCACATTTATTTATTGTGTTATGCAGCATTTGCTGGTTTGTGACAATAATTGCTATAGACATAAATGCCATATAAAATTATAAGTATTGTTATGGAGTAATAACCGATGCATGTTGTATTGAGAAGTGGTTGAAAATGCCTACCTCGGCTGGGGCCGACCCATGCATGAAGGGGACCCAGATAACACGGTGTGGAGGAAAACTTTGTGTATGTACGTAAAACTTTTGTAAAAGCAGCTTTAGGCCTGCTAGGCCTTAAACTTTGGTCAAGAGAATATAGGCAAGGAAGTTCTTTATGTGCTGAAAGAAAAGATGGGACAATAAAGCAGATGTCTAGAAAACTAAACTGACTGTTGTTGAAGCTGATAACTGACAGTCATAAATCTGTAAACTTGAAACAATGAACAATGTAAACTTGAAAAAAAGAATGTTTTGGGAAACAAGCTGATTTTGCTGTTACCTTGACCCAGCTGTTTTGTAAATCTTTTTGTAGCCAAATAATATAACCAATTAAAATAGCCAATTAATGAACAGATGTATTCTGTGTTAAGTGCCTATACTACCCTATACATACTGCTGAAATTTGGCATGTGATTAGAGTTCTCTTGATCATTAGAAGACCACTTTGCTGTACCTATTGATTAATTGGCTCTCCTGCAAATGCAGAACAATAAACAAGCGTCTTGCTTTAACCTGATGAAATAAGCTGCTTTCATTAATTTTCGAGAACAGAAGGGGGGCCCAGAAATTAGCAGGATTCCATGGCCCCTCAAATTATACTTTAACCGCTACTATGTTTGTTGGTTACCAGTGCACAAATTCTGTGTTCATTACTTTTCAGCAAATCAGTGAGCAGTGAAGAAAACAAGAAACTCTTTGGGGTCTGCAGCCAGAGTCATGGACACTATACTGGTGAGAACAGACCTGCCAGCACGCACCGCACATTCACCCAGCTCAGGTCAGGGTAGACTCAGATGGCAGATGAAAGGGAAATGGAAGCTTGTAGCATAAATACGTGCAGTGCATCCCTTTTCTCATGCTGCCTTTATCCAATCAATTGTGTCACTCACTGGGCGACTCTGCTCAGGCACCTGGAATGATGGAGTTGAGTTCAGTCTATTGGGCGATGCTATAGGATGGTTACTGTACATACTCTTCATCAGTCTGCACACCTGGCTTCAGACTCCACTGCATGGCAGAGCAGGCAATGAGTTTGGATCACATCTGAATTCCCTGTGGATACCTGAAGGGTTGTGACCAGGGGCCCTGAGAAGATAAAGAATGGAATAGCTAAGAATGAGTGATGTGCATTGGCAGACCTATGGGGGGAACGATGACACACAACTGGAATAGCTGGGGTGCTGGGAATCAAGACCAAGGATCCCCAGAAGAGCTGTGTGTGGGTTGTGGGACAGGAATGGCAGAGCATACTGCAGTTCAGGAATGAGGGCGGGTGTTAGGTGAAAGCCAGCCTTGAGAAGCATGATTATCTGTCTCTGCTTTATTAGCAGTGGACTGTTTTCAGCATTAAAATTTTATGTCCCCCAAAAGTTTGAGCATAGGATTGTTTCTGGTTTAAATTTATTTTCTGTTTCCTCCCTCCTTGATGCATCTTTTCATTCATCCCACATAAGCAATGCTAGAGATGATTTGTGTGATTTTTCGTCATGGGGCCGAATAGTCTGACTTGGACTTCCTTGGTGCTGTGTGATTGTTCTTTTTGTGGTAAAATGCAGCTGTGTGGGGGTCTGAGACAGGCCAGAGGCATCTGACTGCACTGGTAGAGCTGTTGTGACTCCTGGATACAGTCATACTGAAAAGATCATCCAGCAGCAGCACAGCCCTGTGCTGCATCAGAATACAGGGCAGCAATCACCCTGAGTGACTGATGAGACCTTAGTCCTTGATATAGTTCCTGCCCATTCCAAGTCGTTTGAAGTCCTGGCCAGGACTTGGATCCTACCCTGCCTAAACCATGTGGCCTTTGACCTGCCTTTTCCCAGCTGATCTTTAAAGCTCTGAAATGCAATTTGCTCAGTTGCTTGACTGGAGCAGTAAAGGCCATAACTATTCCATAGTGGCTCATCACTGCATGCACTTATCTAGAAAAGTCTACTGTTTGTGATTTCCTTTCCTTTCCTGTGATTTGCCCCACAGATTGATCCTATGTCAGGGATGATTACAGTATAAACCTGGCAGACCTGAAAGAACACATGCAGGTAATAAATAAAGTACTTAATAGAGCTAAGACATGGGAATCTTGTATGCTTTTATGATCAAATGCAGCTTTGGAAGTGGGGAGATGTGGGGCAGGAGGATGCAATTTTGGGAAATATGTAATAGCCACAAGGGTGTGGAAAGGAAAATAGAGGGTGCTGTGTCAACACGACTCTTATGGGATCTCCCAGGCCTCTGGGACTCTTGCCTTTCTCACTCCTCCCATGCCACATGGCTACCACCCTGTTAGAGCAGGACAATTCCAGTGAGTGGCCAGGCAGAAATTACTGCATTTGTAGGATCAGCAGCAGTAACGTAACAGGCCCATTTCAAAGTCAGTAAGATAGAAAGATCTGAGGAACATCAGAGTTTGATCAGAGGCTAAGTCAACAGTTAAAATTTAGGAGTGTAAAATTCACACCCCGAGCATTGTATTTAAACCAACCTAACTCCTAGCATAGAAGCCATGAGGTCGATGACAGCGTTCTTGGTGAGGTGCATTAAACTTTGGTGAGGGAAAACCCATCGATGTTGTAGGAAGTGCCCTTGCCACAGCTGCAGCACCATAACTGTGTCACTGTCGTGCAGACATAGCCTAAGACAGGGGTCTCAAACTCAAATCACCATGAGGGCCGCATGAGGACGAGTATGTTAGTCCGAGGGCTGCACCACTGAAACCTTTTCATACAACAATATTGCAAATATCAGTAACGACAGTGTCGTTGCAGGCTGCCGGAAATAGCTTTAGGGGCCGCATGTTTGAGACCCCTGGCCTAAGAGCTGGGCTACCCTGAAGAGTTGCATTGGCAAAGCTACATCTCTGAGGAGTGTGAAAAAATCCATCTTGCTGACCGGCAGTCTACAGAATTCTTCTGGCAGGCTGGTGCTAGTGGCACCTGGGGTTAGGTCGGCTGAACTGTGTCACTCGGGATGTTGATTTTTGACACCTTTGAGTGATATAGCTATGCCAACATAACTTTTTTGTGTGCACCTAGTGTGAGAAGGAGCCTCGAGCCCTGGGTTCTACTGCAATGACATTGCCCCCTGATAGTCCCCAGATTGATCCATGACATGCAATCTGGGGCCTTTGGCTTCCTCTCACCAGCTACTGTCTTGCTCAAAATCTGATCTGATCTTCTTGCTGACACCAGATCTCTGGGACTTCTCAGGAGAAGGCTCAGCATTAAAATACCGGGGACCAGGGGCATTGCTGGGTAGCAAAAAGACCCAGGGCACAGGCCCAGAGGCTCCACCTGTGCTGGACCCTGCCCCTGTCATGGGTCTGCCCCCAGTAGGCCATAACCACAACAGACACACACAGACACACACACACACACACACCATGACCCAACAGGCCCTACCCCTATCCTGGACCCCACCTGAAACTGGAATTCACATGAAATATTTTGAAGTGGGGAAGTTCCACATGAAATGGAAATTTTGGAAACATGGAGATGTGACATTTCTGAAAGGAAATATGCTCCCTGGGGCCATGCCAGCTGATGACTAAAATTGTAGCTGTCAGTTTCTAGCCAGCAGCTGTCTAGGCACCAATGCAGTCTGACCATGTAGATTACCATGGATTATCCTGGTCCAGAGTGTTTAGCCTCTGTACCGCTCTCCTACCACACAGAGGCCCCATGCCATGTTGTGATACAACAACTCCTTCATAACACTCTGCATTAAAACTGTAAAATGAGCAAACATTCACCTCCAGTGTTCCCTACAAATGAATCAAGGTGCTGGCAATATCCTCTTAAAAGCTCACAGACCATGTGAGGAGGACATATAAAAATTCTCCTCTCTGACAAGGTATATCGTTCCCTATCGCCTACAGGTTTCTGTTGCTAAACTTCAGGAGTCAGAGAGATCAGAAAATAGGAGTGGGAGGGAGTGTGGTAGATCAGGCCATCCCTGGGACTTCTAGTCAACTTGTTTAGGTTCTCCAGGTACTGGAGAATTGGATGGCATCTAGGTGCCCAGATGAAAGATGACACCCTGCTGGCTCATGCTGAAGACACCTACCGCTGCAGTTCTCAAGCTTTTAAAATAGAGCCCACGCCTTCCCTGAACTTTGCTGTAATGCTTTGCCTTCCACTTTGAGTGGCAGCATGAGATTGTGGAGCAGGGGAGTGGAGGGATGGCAGCACAGCAGCTGCAATTTGCCATTCTGGGCTGCTTATACCACAGGGCAGGAAATTTAAAAAGGCTCTGACCCTCTTCCAGCTTCCAGGTGTATGCAATCCAGGTAGGGAAAGCTGGGGAACTCATGAGGCAAGCAGGCAGGCTGGCTGGGGCTGCCAGTGCAGTGCTGTGAGCAGGGCCACACCTAACTGGCAGACCCAGCCAGACAGCCAGGCTGCCTGCCTTCTGCCTTCCCAGCAAATAGCCAAAGAGAGGACAACAAAGTGAACTGAAAACAAAGCAGAGAAGCCTCCTGCAGTATTCCTCCCATCCTGCCCTTAGCTCCTGCCAGACTCCCAATCCCCCTTCTGGGGAAACAAAGCAGAGAGGATTTAGCAGCAAAAACTAAGTAAGCCCACTCTTACAGGAAAGAGCAAGTCCAAACCAAAAATACAGTGTTACTGGGATCACACTATCCAATGCAAGACAGACAACATTACAGAAATTCACAATAAAGTACGGCAACTGTGAAACAAGCAAGGCACTTTCAAAGAGTAACACTTTTATTTATTGCTAGAGCTTTTGTGGGTGAAATCCCACTTTGTCAGACACTTGAAAATGGTTTCCAAATGGGATTTCGCTCATGTGATAAATAAATGTGTTACTCTTTAAAAGTACCACAGGACTCTTTTCTGTTTTTACTGGATTAGACTAACATGGCTATCCCCCCCTGGAACTTTTCAGTAAAAGGATGGTTAACTTTGTGGCATGCTGCCTGGTATGTGTACTTATGCTGAGCACAATTCATAGGAGGGCAAAACTAAAGAGCAGAATAAATAGTGACATTAAGTAGCGACATTATTGGTAGGTAAAGCCTCACTCATGATCTCCCAACAGAACTCTTAAATCTCAGGAATTTTTTCCCCAGGCCCAGTCTGCTAATATTTGCTCCGTCTTCTGTAGCCACAATGTACGGACACAGATAAAATGAATAGAATTTACCTTTAAAGCATCTGTTAGGCAACACTGTGTATCTGTTCTTTAATATCATAACTAAAATATTTAATTCAGTTTAATAGACATTATAACCAATATTTAACAAAGCTCCATATTGTAAATTTGGAACTCATTTTATATTCTTGATGAAATTTCTTTAAGATGTAACACTGTGTAATTTCATTTAAATATGTACGAAAACGATGTGTGAATGAAGGGTGTGTGATGGGATCAGTTGATGCCAGCTCCTCCTGATGAAATGCAAGTACCACCTTAATGGATGAACAATTCAAACTAATCTCTGAAAAGCAAGAAGAAGAATCCACCCCAGAAAGAGAAAAACAAAATACAAGATCAAAGTCATGTCTGCAAATGACTGGTGATGAATGATTATCAGACAGGAGCTTTGAGGCAGCAAGACACAGCAAGCCGCATACACTCACATGAGACTCAGCAAGTACAAAAAACCATGAAAATTTTGTGTCTCATTCTCCAACTGTCATCTTAGAGTACCGGATTCATGACCTAGAGAGACCCGGCTCCCTCCTTGTGCCAAGCTTAGTTGCCCACTGGGCTGGCTCTAGCAACACATAAAAGGACTGGTAATTATATCATGCCAGCTTCCAAAATTTCATGGGTATCACTGGATGTGTCTTTTTTTTGCTATTTTCACATTTACAAATAAATGTAGCATATTGCCTTGTCCCCTGAATAAGATCCTGCTAGTCTTTCTAACAATTCCATTTCCTCTGTTATACCAAAAGGGCACCTACTAACAAGAACTCCCAAAAGAAAAGACTAGCAGGATCTTATTCAGGAGACAAGGCAATATGCCACGTTTATTGTAAATAAGTAAGGATAGCAAAAAGCAGTCTCTCTCATACATACAAGAAGTTCTACAACATGGTATATGATTACCAGTCCTTTCATGTGTTGCTTGAGCCAGCCTACTGGCCAGCTAGGCTGGGCACAAGGTGGGAGCCAGGCCTCTGTCGGTCGTGAATCTGATGCTCTGAGATGACAGCTGCAGAATTAGACCCCAAAGTTTTCATGTTCTTATCCATCTTTTATATTTGCTGGCCCTCATGTAAGTCTATGGGATTTGCTGTGTCATGTTGCCCTCAGGATTTGTTTGAGATCATTGGTCACCAGTCACTTGCAGGTTTGATTGTATTTTGTTCTTTTCTTTCTGGGGTGGCTCCTTCTGTTTGCTGTAATCAGAGATGAATTGAGACTGGTCCCCTCTCTCTCACTCTCACTCTCACTCTCACTCTCACTCTCACTCTCACTCTCACT
>ML682025.1:26035776-26106585 GCA_007922195.1 Podocnemis expansa
TCACTCTCACTCTCACTCTCACTCTCACTCTCACTCTCACTCTCACTTAAATTAAAATACACAGCATATGCCTAAACCAGGTTTCATCAAATATACAAAATGGAGTACATGTTTAAGCAGGAGTTCCAAATTGGCAATATGGAGTGTTGTTGGACATTGGTTATAATGCCTATTTGTCAGGGTTACAGAATTATTTCACTTATGAAACTAAAGGACAAGAAAACGGCCAAACTGCAGCTCAGAAGCCACACGTGACTCTTGAATGAAAAAGTGTGGCTTGTGGAAAAAACATCAGCAAATCAGTTTCTCGAATTGATTTAAATTGATTTCCTAAGTGCAAACATCTGCCAGGCTTTGTTTTTGATTAATATAAACATTATTTTTTCACTCCTAATCAGAACTGTTTATCAGTCATGAATGATGTGAATACTGTAAAATTTCTAACAGACGAACAGATGCCAAGTCTCAGTACAGGGCAGCGTCATGAAAAAGTAGTGTGAATAGAAGCAGGAGTTTCTACTGGAAATTTTAGGGTATTCTTGATCAGAGTTCTTTGCTCTCGTCTGCTGAAACCAGCCAATAAGATCATATTAATTAAAATTTCTCGCTATTGTGCCATTGGACATACAAGTCTAGTACTCTAGCCAGCTGTAGATTACTTTCAATTTTTGGCACAAGTTACTGCTGTGAAGCATTGTATTCCACAATGAAATCGAAACATCGTGCAATACTTACAGATCAGCACCTGAGAGAGCTTTTATGTACTGCATTGACAAGTTACTGCCCAGAGTTTAAAAAACACACCACTAGCCTGCAGTCTTCTACATCATGTGACAGCTAATTTTTTTCAGTATAGGCCGTTTTCTTGTTAACCTTCCATAAATATTAGAATCTGACATCATCAGTAGGATCAATATTTGCCCTCTTTTTATAATAAAATTAAAGTATGCAATACATTTTAAACTTAGTAATTTAGAGTAGGTGAAAGTATATAGCTATATGCCTCAGTGCGGCTCTCAAAGTTTTAATAATCAACTTGTGTGGCTCTTGAGTTCCATAAGTCTGGCCACCCCCATAGGATACGGTGTGCAGGTGTGTCTGGTGGCTGCCTCACACATGCTGGGGATAGGGCCTGTTGGTGGCTACTTCAAGTGCACAGTGGAGGTGGCAGAGGTGTGTCCTGGGCTGCTTCCAGTGCACAGGGGCATGGCAGAGACAGAGTGGAGGGAGGTACTAATAGATGCTCAGTCACTGTCATCTCAGGCTGAGGTGTGGCAGGGAGTCTCTGCTGGCTTCTCTCAGCATTTTATGAGCAGTAGCCAGTACCTTTTCTGTATGCTCCACTTCATGGAGTGTTTCAGCCTCCATCAGCATAGTCTAGCTCAGTCTGCATGTGGTGAGGACACAGAATGCTGGACCTGGCCAGGAGAAGCTGCAGGATATGCTAGAATAGGGGCTTTCAGGGGAAAGATGGAATTGGGGGAAAATAAACATCGGGATCTTAGGTTGGAGCAAGATCACTTTTAATACATATTATAAATCAATCCTTTTCTGAAATTAGTCTATTCTACACGTAATGACAAATATTTTGATGTAGTATATAGTACTAAGAAGCCCCATCATGGGGCTTTTGCCTTAACCAGAGGCAAAGTAGTACAGGGGCGTATCTCAGATTTATCACATGGGCCTAAAAGTCCAAATAAGCACTATTTTGGGTACAGAACTGCATTATCAGTTGAAGACTTCTGCCAATTTAGGTCAAAATTAGACTGTGTGTCTATGAGTTTGGCCCTGTCATTTTAAGTTTTTTGTTTTTTTGGTTTTTTTTTAAATTTGAAGCCCAATAACATTTAAACAGTGAATGACCTAGAAAAACTGCACTACTTCCTATGTCTACTTCCATTACAGTGATGGCCCACCACAAAGGTGACTAACATGGAAGCAATGAAAGTTTTCTAGCTGATAAATTATCTTTTATTGCCCAAACTAAGTCTGGGCTAATAGACTACATGTCACAAATCAAAGTTTTACAACATAGCACTCTCTCTGCGTAGTGGGCAATGCAGCAACAGTTAGGGCCACAGAGTTACTCTCTTTTGCACTTGGAGGCTGGGCTGCATTAAATTGCTATATTTATTACATAGGCTGACGTGGATGAAATTTATTTCCAGTGGCCAGGCCACTAAGAAGAGCTTTCTTCAAGCTTAACTTACTGTACATCGGTATAAAAAGGGTCAAAGCCAAATAAAAGTTTGAATCCTGATTTACTGTTGCTTTTCCAGGAAAAGGTCTATTGTCCAGAAGTAAACCCAAGGCTATTTAATTTTTGCAAGGGCTGCTGCTCTCCTCTCAGTGTTTTGGAACAGGGCTCGTATTAAGCTCTTGACCTCTGAAGGGGAGAATTCAGCTGCAAGGGGTCCTTTGCTGTCTGCCCATCTGAAAGAGAGGAAAAGGCAATCGTTTTAGTGATCTGTGCAAATATAGGTTACCACCAATACCTATTTCTACAACAGCCCTTCTGATCACTTTAATGAAACCAATGCAGTTCTCCAAATTTTGCTGACCCAAACAGTCTTATTCTCCTGAATATTTCAGCTATGCTTAGTTCCCAAGCACAGTTCCAGCCTGCGTAACCTCCTCTCACTACGGTGACATGAAGTTTGGATACTGTCACAGCTAATTCTAGGGCAGGGGTTGGCAACCCAAAAGAGCAGAAGAGCCACTTCCCCCAAACTCCCACCACAACCACAAGCCTAAGCTGGCCCAGCAGCTTTGCTGCGGACCCTAGCACTGTTGGGGGGGGGGGGCAGCACGTGCTCCCTCCATTGGCAGGGTGAAGCACCGCTGCCCTGCCTACCCGCAGTCGGCCAGAACCTCCCAAGAGTGGCCAGCGGAGAGCTGCAGCTTGCAAAAATGGGGCCCTAGAATGGCCCACTCCACGAAGTTCAGGCCTCTTCGACCCAGCCACCCCAAGGCTGAATGGGCCCAATCCAGGGCCTGGCAGTGACGCGGCCTCTGTTCAGGCCTAGAGTGGCCAGGTTGAAGCTGCTTGAACTACATGGAGTGAGCCATTACAGGGAAAGCCTGACTCTGGCATGGCTACAGTAAACAGTAATTAGACGCAGATAACATCAGAAATGATGGGCAGAGTGCCAAGATGGGTGAAATGGTACAGAAAGCAGGCCTAAGATTATTTCACCTTTCCTCCCCTGTACAGTCAGTCATCTTCCCATTTATGCTGGTCTTCCACAAAAAAAGAAAGAAAGGGTACAATAGGCAGGTGCAATACCAAAAGTGCTTTAAATTTCTTTTTTTAAACTAACTTAATTTCAAGCAAACAGCATTTTTTGAATTGAGAACCCTGTAGGTTTCACAACACTAACTCCTATGTGTATTAGGATAGAAGATACCTACTGATCTACTATTTCTTGGAGAGTGGCCTGTAAGATGATCATCAGCTCTTTAAACATCATCCATTTTGGCACATAGACTGGAACCTCTTCCTGGTATTTCTTATTTTTGTCCTCTTCAAGTAACGGAGTGAACACCTGAGGACCTTCTTCCAGCATAGTCCTGCACAAGGAGTGCAATCTGTCTGCATCCTCAGCAGAGATATCCTGGAATTGCACAAATGGTATCAAAGGAACAATCTAGCATTTTCTGAGTAGGAAGTGACATGAAAGGACTAGAAATCTCTATGAAGATGATAAATCAGTGATTCTGACCTATAATTAACATACCAGATAAACCACTAGGTTTCTTCAGCTTCCTATCTGCCATTCTTCCTAAGCCAAAAAGACTTGAGTATTAATGTGCCATTGAGTGGGACTATCAGGCCAGCTGGGTCCCAAGGCCACAGGAGTTGGGTAGCACAGGAAGGCAGCTGGGCTGGGAGTTTTGAGGCTCTGGGGTACCAGGAGCCAGCAGCCCCTGCGATACCCAGCAATAGCTGGTATGATTCATATCAGATTATCAGCTGCTGTTTGGTAGAGGACAGCACTGAAACGGCTATGGTGCGTGTCCATTTCACTGAGCAGCTGCTGGGCACCCAGGAGTCGAGTCATTTCATTCTGGAATTCCTGAGGTTTTGAAATCTCCAAAACAAGAATGTTCAGAATGTGTGGTTTGCAGGAAACTGAAAAATGACAAAATTTGCCCTAACTAAAACTCAGATAAACCATCTCTGAAACCCTGCAAACACTTTTCAGGCTTCATACTCTTACTCTTTGCTAACTCCTTAGAACACCATACACTAAATTCAACACTGAAGTTAACAGGAGTTTTACTACTGGCTTCAATGATGCCAGGATTTCACCCTATTAGTGCATGTGGTCTCAAGGGTCTTCTGAATGATGGAAACTTGAAATATTTCTAGATACCAGTGAAAGTCAACAGTGGCCCTGAAATTTGGTTCTTGAAAGCTCATCTGTAAGGGGAATCAAGTGCCTTATTTATATCAACATTTGATCCTGGGTATGTACAGCACAGGCAATCACCCCTTACCTCTAGGGCCGTGATTCTATTAATGATTTCACTAAGTGCTGTGTTCAGTAATGTCCCCATGGCCTTGCAGTAGATGTTCACTGGAAGGACATCCTGCCATACTTTGCCAAGTCTCTTTAGCTGGTGTAGTACCTGGAACACAACAACTCCACCTTATCCAAAATCATAAACAAAGATAGACATTAAAGATGAGAAGGTAATCATTACACAGCTATAAACTAGTTTCCAAAGTAGGATAAGGCAATTAAGTATCAAAATTTTGGATCTAAGGCTGGTCAAAAAAGAAAAAAAGAGAGTTCTTTTCTTTCTAAACATTTCAAACAAAATGAAATAAATAAAATGGAAAGTTTTACCCAAATTTTCTGATTTTTTTGAGAAAGTGATTCAAAAGAAAAAAATAAATTTCATGTCAATTTGAAGTGAACAGAATCAAAACAAACATTTTTCAATTTTTATAAAAGGGAAAGGAAGTAGAATGAAGAAAAAATCTGAACCACCCTCCTTCTCATAAAAAGGTTATTTCAATGTCACTCTGTTTGAATGTCATGCATTAGACCTGAGCTACACACACAGATATATTACACTAAAATACGTACTGCCCTTTGGCGGGCATCACCCACCTGCCTTATTGCTTTGTTTGCTGCAGAATAATTTTCCTCATTGTCCATACTAGAAAAATTCCTTGCACTTGATAATCTCTCCAGAAGCTCTCCTTTCTGCACCCGCAGCTGGGCCAAAAAACATTCCATCCCTGGAAGAGCAGAAAAGGAGGAGGAAGAAACCATTTATTTCACAGCCTCAGATGAGGTAAGCATTAAATCTGATTTGCCTGTTCTGAGACAGTCAGCAATGGAATCATAAACCTGCCATAACATTAGGATCAATTTTAAAAAGACTAATACATTTGCCTATTCCAGTCCCATAAAACAGCCACATTTTACCAGGCACATCTTGTCGAGCACACAGCGAAGGAAGATGAAATTGCACCAGTAACCCACCCACCAACGCTATGTGATCTCTCACCCAGTTCTGATTTCTATGATGCAAGATAAAATAAACAAACTGAAAATCAGAGCAGCAGCATTAACTATGGATTCCCATTCCCTGCTTTTGTCTGACCAATACACTGAAAGTTTTTTCTGGATTTTGTTTTTTCATCTTACAACAATCTAGACATGTTCAGAACAGAGGACAGCAGCTTCCAAAGTGTCTGTGTGTCCTTGGTGTCTCACTGCAAAGAATCATTCCTGGTTCTGTGCACTATTACACAGAAAGAGCCAAAATTCAAGATAGTCAAAGGCTATGTTGCCACCTGCAGAAGATGCACCATCCACCTGACAGCACAGCCTTCTCATCAAGTGCAGATGGTATAATGTGTTGTCTTAGAATAAGGATTCATACCACCAGTAGCCAATGCAAAAGGCTGCTATAATCAAGTCAGGGCAGGCCACAGACCGAATGTTAGAGTTCTGCACTCTGGGAGTCCATGTGTTATACCTCAAATGTTGCCTGAAACTTGGCAAGGACATACTGTGATACAGCAAACAAGGAGTCCTGTGGCACTTAAAGACTAACAAGTATATTTATTGCCTCATTAAGTGCCACAGGACTCCTTGTTTGTTTAGGTGAACTGGAACACAGCTGCCCCTCTGGAACTTGTGATCCAGCATTTGCCTTACTGACAGCACCAGGGAACTGGAGATATATACCTAGGTACACAAACTCCCAGTGGAATCAATAGGACAGAAAAACCATGTGGGCTATTGATGTAGAATAAACCATGTTACAAAGTGTAGTTTGCACACGTGCTGTAGTCTCTGATATCACATGGTGTTTTTTCTCAATCACCCTCAACAGCACCATTCATCTAATGCTCTATCAAGCTTAATTCAGCCACAGCACTAGCCCTCCTCATTCCCAAAGAAGTATTATCCCATCACACAGATAACAAAAATGAGACGCAAAGAGTTGCTGAGAGTCATACAGTTCCAGGATTCCTAATTCCCAGCCAGTGCTTTCACCGCCCAGTTACATGGAAGTTACACATCACTCAATGACAAATACTGGGATGAGATGCAGTTGTGCTAGTCAGTATATTTCAGTATCAAAAGTAAAATTACCAAGTCTCCTAAAGCCAGGTACCAGATCTACAAAAGTAGCTGCTCCATCACACAGTATATTGGTAAGGCGATACCGGAATTGGTGTCCCAGGGTCAGCAAGTGGTGTGCAATGTACATACAGTTGTTGTGATGAATTGCAGCCAGTTGGGGTAGTTTCTGAAGGTTCTCTCTAGCTCAGGAAGGAGGAGAAGGGGAATGGAAGACATAAAGAGACTTTTTTTTATTCAGATCTGGACCTATAAAAAAACCTAACATTGTTCTATACTTCAGAAATTCTCCAGAGGTCAGCCACTTAATAGGCAAAAAGGCTACATTGATTCTTAGATCAATGCTATGGGTAACTAATCAAAAGTAACATGCAACATTACAGCTCCATAGCTACCCGACAGGAGGGATTCTCCTGTCAGCATAGGTAATCCACCTTGAGAAGAAGGAGTAGCTAGCTGCTAGAGCAAGGGGTTGAAAAGCTCTGTGGCATTGTTCATACCAAGGGTGGACTGGGTTGGAAAGATGTTTCCAACCCAATTGTAACACAAACTGCATAGAAAACCATTTCTGGGCATGTTACAATAGTTAGGGCTAGCCAATAAAACTGTCATTTAAACAGCGCTAACAGATACCAATCCCCATCCACAAAGTAACACTAAATTAAGCTAGTGTCAGCCATGTTTGGTGACAGCTGCCAAAAATTGCTCTCCCAGGCTGATAATGATTTAAATTGTTGCTAATACTGTCTGTGTGCCAGCATACACAAAGGCCAGAAGGGATAGAAAACATTTATTCACATTATTGAAACACACAAAACAGTTTCCATTTGTTGTCAGATTGCAGACAAAGATTCTCTGCTGACTCTTCTGCGTCAGACAAGAGATCTATTAATGAAAAGCACCATAGAAAAGCTCTTTAATATTATAACATGAGGCTTTTTAAAAAGAGATGGTGTGCTATTTTTCCCCACAGGAGAAGCATGCATCCATCTGCCAACCCAAAGATCACACAGACAAGCACAGGAGCAAGGAGGAGTATTGTAAATAAATAACTTGCTTTTCTCCCTGACCCAAAGCAGACACTTAGGTAACACACATGCACTTACTTGTGGTAAACTGGCACTACATCATAGAACAAATGGAAGATGTTTCGCACAGAGTAAAAGAGCTGTATACAACTGCAAGGAAAATAAGAATTCTGTTAACAATCTTCCAGGTGGAACTAATGTCTGCAGTGACTGGTTCATTCTAAATGTAGTGCCGAAAGCAGAAGGAATTCAATGGCTGTGTTTTGGACCCTGATGTCAAATATGAACAGCAGAAACTAAGGGATTATTTTCAGAAACGCCTAAATAACGTAGCAGCACAGGTTCCACTAGAAGCTAACTGAAAGGTAGAGGTGTAATTTACAGTTTGGAGAGACACACCTGTCTAGCTCTGATGGAGCCAGCATGCTAAAAATAGCAATGTGGCCACAACTGCACAGGTGACAGGATGGGCTAGCTGTTCCTAGTGCTATCCCATCTGAAACCCTGGGTATGTACTGGGGACAGGGAAGAGAGAGGGGCTTGCCTATCCAGCTGCAGCTACACTGCTATTTTTAGTGCACTACCTCAAGTAGAGTTAGTGCAAGTCTGTCTCCTCCAGCTGGAAATCAGACCCCAAGCTCCAGTTTAGAAACATCCCTGAGATGTGAAAATCCCACCTTAGGCTGCAAGAAGACAATGACTGAGATGCTTGGTCAAGGAAGGCAGATATGGAAAACACAGCTCTCACTAGCTCTGCCTGTCCACTTGGAGAGCTAATTAAATAGTTAATTTCAAGAGCAATCACCAAGACCCTTGGAAGTCCAGTCTCACTCAAAGGGCATTGCTGGCACCTAGCACACAGGGCACATTCCCCAATTCCCAGCGCCAGTGCCCCGAATGTCTGGGGCAGCTCCTGCCTCTCTCGTCCTAGTCCCTGGTTGGAGATCTGAGGCCCAGCCGCCACCAACCACACCTGTCTCTCCCAGCCCCGTCCCAGGCTGGGCCACCCGCGGCGGCGCCTGTCGCTCCCAGCCCAGTCCCCAGCTGGGAATTTCAGGCCGGGACCCATGCAGCGGTGCCTGCCTCTCCTGTCCGGGGATCCGGGGCCAGGCTGGCAGCTGCAGGAGCCAGAGGCCGGATGGGGGTTGTAGAGGGCGGGGGCCCACAGCCAGGGGGCAGGGCCTGGGCCCAAAGTCTTTCCCCAGGGCAGCGACGCTCCTGGTCTCACTCATCATTCACCACAGTGTCCTACTGCACCCACATGCCTCTATACTAACGTACTAAGCTTACTCTCTCCCTGATGAGCATTGCAAAGGACCCAGACACATCTCAGAGTATTGCTCATTCATCCTGGAAGTGCATATGACATTTTACCCTTTGGTTTCTTCTTTACAGGTAGAGGGAAAGAACATCCACTAATATTTCTTAGAGAGGATAATAGTCAGTGGATAGGTTAAGTGGCAGATATTTTTGTGAACAGTAATTATTACAACTATTGATTATTTGCACTATGTAGTGCACAAGAGCCCCCGTCATGGACCAGGATCCCAATGTACTTGGCAGCATACAAACCCAGACCAAAAGCTTTTAAAGATCTGTTCTGAAAGCCAATACCCTCTGTGAGGCGCTGATGAGGTGGAAGCTATCTTAACCATACTGGTGCCCAAGGAATACAAGTCAAGTAATTTAAATCAGACTTCTAGGGCCCTGCCACTGGAATATGAGGCACTGATATTTGGAACCTGAATTATACATCTGCCCCTAGGGACACTAGTCTGAGAAGTACATGAAGACAAATCCTGTCCCAGGGTCTTAGCTATTTCCAAGACTGAAACAGGAGACTCTCAAACTTCCTTTACAAGGTGACCCTCAATCTTTCCCCAAACACCTCCAAGTTTATGCAAGGCCAGGAGGATTTTCTCCATGGTGGCTAAAGGTGAGTTGTCAGGATCAATTAAATGTTCAGTTACATCAACAGAAGGCAACATCCTTGAAATCTTAGCAAGGCTTTTTCCCCCCCAAGGTCTCTGGTAAGCTCGTCACACAGAGGACAAGCAGTTGGCCTTGCATTCACTCCTGAGAATTTTGCAATGCTACCCAAGGAAGGCATACAAGGTAGAGGCAAACTCTAGAACCACAGACCATGTGTTGGGAGTGGGACTTCTAAAATCCATCTTTAACAAAGGAGAGAGAATCCCCTCCCAACACACAGAGAAATGCCTGAGCCTTGTTTTCACTGGGGAAAAAGTGTTTTTCCACCAAGCGTCAGCTAACATGTGGTAAGATCTTGGTGTGAACAAGGCATTGGTTTTCATCCTGATCAGCTAACGTGAGTGAAAGCTACAAACTGTCCTGTCCACACTAACATTGTATCATGTGTCAGTTACCATGTTAGCAAAAAAAAAAAAAAAAGAAGAAAAAAAAAAAAAAGCCCAGGGCACTGCAAGGAAGGTTGCATGGCTGTTCTTGTTAATTGGACAGATTCAGGGATTCAGTCTGCTGCTGGAAAATCATCAGCTTTCATTAACAGAGAGGGAGCCATGATAGTCTGCGTACGGCAAAAACAACGAGAATCCTATGGCACCTTAAAGACTAACAAATTTCTTCAGGCATAAGCTTTCATGGGCTTCAACCCACTTCATCAGATTCAAACTGGGTTGGAGACCACGAAAGCTTATACCTGAAGAAATTTGTTAGTCTTCAAGGTGCCAGAGGACTCCTGTTAGCTTTCATTAACAATTTCATCATGAGTGTTTTTAAATGAATTATTTTTTCTGCCCTTTCTAGCATTGGTGTCTCTAAGTAGGCATCCTGAAACCAAGCATCCTTTGGGCTTCAATCACCACCTCATAGTTCTTACCACTGATCTGTGCTGGTTGTGGCCTCCAACAAGGTCTGGTAAGCCAGCTCCATCAGTTTCTCCACAGAAACACTGATGCGACAGGCAGGCAAAGAGAACATGTGCTGGCTCAGTTTGGTCTCGTTCTCCAAATTCATCAGCTCATTAGGCAGCTTTTTGGAGGCTTTTTGCATTTTTAAATTATCACCTGCCCCAGGGTCAGGCAGTTTTGGTATTGCTACTGAGGAATCAGGTGTGATCTAAGGAGGAAAGAAGAGAGAAACATCACAAATTAGTTCCCAGAGAATAGAGACACCATAAGATAGTTTAACAATGAATTAAAAAAAGATTATAGGTACACACCAGGCTCCAGAGAAGTTAGTCTGAGGGGCTCACAAATTTATACAGTATAACAGCTGAATGTGTGGTACATAGTAGACAACTCTCTTTCTCAAGCACCACCTAAAAGATCTTTTCTTTTTACATTTCTGTTGGCTGTAGGGATCCTCAGAAAAACTTGTAAAACCAAGCCATCTCATTCTGAGGAAAGCTTCATTCAGTTATTTTAAAAATCATTCTAAACAACAAACTGAATATATCAGCCCTACATAAAAAGCACTAGAAGGTTTTCCAAAGTTTTAAGCAGCAACTATTTCTTGCAGTGTTCACACAAATAACAAAAAGAAACCAACCCTCTATAAAATCCAGATTTGGTGTTTTTAAGCTGCCCTCCCTCAACAGCTAGCTGGTGTCTTTCAAATACACATTGTAAATTGCACTATCTTTTACCTTTACAGTGTTGTGTATTTCTGAGGTCATCAAGTTTCTGGCTGCCACAATCACATCCTGGCATTTTTTGTTAGCAAAGTGCGAATTGACATTGCGGGCGTATTTCAGTAAGTCCGTAGCATCCCCTTTTAAAAACCCCATGTTCTTCAAGCTCTCTTCAAATTCCTCTGTGGATTTAATCACCTGAGAAGAGTCAAACACAAACAATTTTCACACCATTATGGATTGCAAGGTAATAATAATCAAGACACAGGAACAAAAGCAGCTAGAATTCTCCTGCTCAATGGAAAGCACAGGAGGGGAGACAAAGGAAATATAAGAGGAGTGATGGGCTCTAGGTTATAGCTTAGAATCTGGCTCTAGTCAGTAATGACCCAAAACTGAGACCACCTGCCAGGTCTTCAGTTGTCCTGGTGAGGTGCTTGTTTGAGTCAATGACCCATGAACACACATCTAGAACAAAAATATTACAATGCAGATGAAATGTCTCTGTTTGCTGGCGACCTCACCTGCAATGCCAAAGAGTGAATGAATGGGGAGAAAGCAGGACTTCTTCAGGAAAAGTTTTGCTACTATTTACTGGTTCTTCTGGGAATCTAGATTCCAGGAGGTGTCAGTCTGGCACCTTCTATAAGCATTAAGGCTCAGAACCTCAAAGATATTTAGGTGCCTAAACCCCCATTGATTTCAACAGGAGTTAAGCGCTAATACCATTTTGGAACTGGGCCCAAGTTCAATTTTTTATTTAGATTTAAAATAATAAAGACATCTATCCAAGGCTCTAAGAGTCACAACCTAATCAATCATACAGTTAATTAAGCCTCAGATGCACTGAAATCAGTTCTACAGAATGTGGCCGGCCAGCCAGCCAGCCAGCTATCTTCCTCATCATCTCTAAGAAAAGACCCTCAGCAACATGCCCTGCAAGTCACCAGATCTGGGCTATTGTGGACCACAGAGGCAACAAGTTCCAGCCTTCACTGAATCCACCATGCCTGCCGACTCCCTCTTCTTTATAACGGTGTCCCAAGCAAAAGTAAGAGGCCCAAAGCTAGTGTGAGTTGTGGTCAGACTCAGTGCTGCTCTCTTCAACTGTGTTCTGTATGGTAGGGATACAGGAGAGAGCAAAATACAGTGTAAAAACACTGCACTGCAGTAACATGAGCCATTGCTTAAGATAGTGACTGTCTTTGAAAGTTCCTCTTGTAGCAGAGGACCAAGACCAGAACCAATTCTAGTTATTGCTGAATCTGCCATTTCAGGCTTTATGTTATAAGGATTCTGAAGGCTTCAAGTCCTACCTCAACATACTGTTCTAGTTTGCTGCTGTTTGCTGGAATTGAGTATACCAAGCAGTCCTGAATGAGGCAGTCAGACATCTCTTCCCAGATCATGTTGCCCAGCATCTCTGCTAATACCACTTTTGAGTCCTTTTCATCTTCCCCACACTCATCCAGAGGCACATCTGGATTCAAAAGAAAGAACAAAAACAAGGTTTTTAAACATACTGCATGTATTTCTTGATCCCTTTCACATCCCATTGGGAGCACATAACAGGAGCTGTCAATGGGTCCATCTTTGGTCCTAGGTAATGTGCAAAAATGGCCTGCAGAATTCCCTTCCTCCTGACTCACTAGCAGATTTTAAATGTAGATGGACCCATATGGACAATGAGCTTGCTCAGTGCCTGGACTGTGCCCCATTCACGCTTGGCAAAGACCCCCTGCACATGACTAGTTCCATACAGAATTTCGCAGATTGCATCATGCATTCCACCTGTTTTCTTCAAGTTCCCCAAAGCAATGATTTAGCAATACCAGACTCCTGAGAATAACTGTTTCTACAAAGAAATGAAGTATTTCTGAAATGCCTTGCCAGCTAAACACTATTTGTTCTTCATTTTCATGGTCTGGCATTCTCCTGCTCAGAGTGACAGCAGATGTTGTTACTCAAAATCTTTTTCATTTCAGTGCTGCTGCCTGTCTCCTCAGACACCAGGAAATTAAACCACACTCTTCAAGGAGTGACTCCTCACTTTAGAATTCCCATCTAGGGATCCTGTCTCCATACACCACACACTTCTCGCCAAAAGAGGATGTAAGACTGTCTGCCGAACCAGAGTGAGGAAGCCCAAATGCAGCTTTGCAATGTTCAAAATTGGCCAAGCACCACAAAGTGGCTCCATAGCCCCTGGCGTAAACACAGGGTGATCTACTGTGGAACATTGCAAGAGGCCTGGCCAACACTTAACCGAGCTATCTATGAGAGCAACACTGGACACTAATTCTCTGGTGATGAACTACCTACTCAGCAAGTGTTTGTGAAGAACTTCAAGCACCAGCTTGATCTTGCCAAAAACCTCCACTGGGGATGGATGTTCCAGATTAGACTCCACACACTCAAACTGCAGGACGACACCATCAGCCTGCTCCTCCACCAGTGGCCGAAGGGAGGGATAAGAAATCAGAGGCTTGAGGATATACTTCAGTAGCAATTGGCCTGACAAAGGAAGAGAAAGACAATCTTTGGCATCAGTATGCAGTCAAGGAGGCTGTTCGCTCAAGTAGTTCCCAGAGAAATCAGCTATGATGGGCAATTCGGTTTCAGGATTGCTCAGATTTGGGATGAGGAACATTTCCTTTGGGTAGCTGTAAAACTGGGAGTGTCCTGGTGGCAGCATGTTTGGTTTGATGTAAGCATGTTGTATTCATAAAAACACACTGAGGGACTCAGGCAAAGAGCCCATGGTTTTATAAATCAAATTATAAACTATTTACAAAACCAGTCAAGTGAAACTGTATGCCAGCAACTGTCACTGCTTACTAACTGCTTTACTGAGACCTGTGATTATAAGCACTGAGACAACCTGAAATTAACACCTGGCCATGTGCCAAGGAGGGGACTACAACCATAACCATTTTAAGTATGAGCCCATCAAACCACAAACCCACAGATCAAAGTGATGTAATAAAACAACTTGATAGGGAGGGATTAATAATTCAGGGCAGCTGCACATTAATAGGAATCATGGGATTTGATTCTCATGTGCCATGGGGCATACCTGGTCTGAGAGGATGGAGAAGGATGCTTCTATCTGTGGCCTCCATTTCAGCACGGAAATTCAACCCTCCCTCACCCCTGCAACTCTGACCAGCCCAATAGGCCTAACACCAGGATAGCAACTCCTCTGCTGTGGCCACCACCAGCAACACTGAATAACAAGACTGGCCAGCAGGGGTTAAAGTATAATTTGGCAGACTCCCCCTCACACACCCCAGCAACTGCCCCCCACATGCCTACTCCCACCCCAGTTACTGCCCCTCCCACGCCTCCTGCCCCCCTCCACATACCTACCCTCCCACCCAGCTACCTCCCCCAGACCTCATCTCACCACTGGTCCACCAACCCTTCCCCAACCCCTCACCTTGACACGCTGTCTTCCCCTGCTGCCCGGAGCCGACCCCCTCCCCTGCACCCTTTCCCAGGTGGACCAGCTCACCTGTCCCTGAACTCCCCCCATGGTCCCCTTACCTGTCCACCGTGCCGTTGCAGAGCGGCCGCAGCCCAGGCTGAGGCTCCAGTCAGAGCATGCTCAGGCTGGACCCAGAGTCTGGTCCAGGGCCACTCCCTGTCTCCCAGAATGCATAGGAACACTGTTCTGGAGCCTGCTATTTTTAGAGGCTCAGCATTGGGGGCCCCCTAAAAACAGAAATGGAGCCAGAATGCTGCATTCCAGGCCTGCTGTTTGTAAATGGTGGGCCCCAGAATGCAGCATTCTGGCTCCATTTTCTATTTTTAGGGGCCCTGGAATGCGGAGACCCTAAAAATAGTGAGCCCCGGTATGCCATTCCTATTCATTCCAGCTTACTTTAACCCCTGCTGGCCAGGGGATGGCAGAATGGGCAAATAAAAATGGGACGGGAAGAAAAGAAAACACATATCCCATCTGAGACAGTGCCTCAACAGAGAGGTGCCAACTGCTGAAGATCAGCCCAAGCCTCGGGAAGGGGCCTGTGTGACAAAGGAAAGGTTGAATTTTCTCTCAAGGGCTAGGCCATCAACAAAATGCTTCCTTCTTCTCACATTCTACTTCTTATTTTGCACCTGCAATGGGACCCACTCCCATTTTGGCAAATCACTGAAAGAACTTTACTACCTAACAGTAGGTCACTCTACAGCAGAGGTTCACAGACTGTAGGTCAGAACCCCAAAGTGGGTGGTCCCCCATTTTAATGGGGTTGCCAGGGCCGGCAATAGACTTGTTGAGGCTCAAGGCTGAAGACTTCAGAGCTCAGACTTTGAAGCAGGACTTGGGTTATAGCAACCCCCCACTTCCCTGCCCCAAGGCAGAAGCTGCAGGCCCCCCTGCCCAGGGCAGCAGCAATCAGGTTCTGGCTCAGGTACCCATTGCCGAAGTCGTGCAGTAATTTTTGTTTTCAGACAGGGTTGTGATGCAATGAAATTTGAGAAACCTGCTCAACAGCAAGTTTTAATGGGACACAAAGGCCTGTCTTACCAAAAAATTTCAGCCTGGTGTGCAGTTCTCCTAGGATGGCAAACGCCTGGAGCACAGAAGCAACAGGTGGACCAGCAATTTGATCTTCTTTCAAAGGCACTGTGCAGAAGTGCAGCTCCGTCTGTGCCACTGTCTCCGCACCGGTAATTTCTAAGACAGAGCATAATCATCTCCATTACAGTGAGAGCTGGGCTAGAGAGAACCTGACAGTCTATGGGACTTCTTGGGTGGGAGAACATTAAGTTCCACTTTCTTCACCTCATTTCCCTGAACCATAAGCCAGGGAGATCTCGAGGGTGGCTGGGACATGGTGTCATGATCCTTGTCCCCACATTACGTTCAAACCTTGCCAACACAGGAAGCTGGCTCCTGAATCCTGATCTTTTGAACAGCAGCATATTGCAAACTGCTTGTGTTGGTCTTTTACATGGCTCTTGATGGAATTTCTCCATTTCAATTTATGTGCAAATTTAAGATGTAAAGAACGTTTTGGTCATAACTACTTCTCCTCCTCCAAAATAAATTCCACCCAGGCACAGAATAGTAGAACTGGAAGGACCATGAGAGGTCATCGAGTCCAGTCCCTGCAGGGGGGAGCTTGTTTTTTCAAATAAGGAATCTCTGTGGCAAAGAAGGTTACCGAGGTACAAACATGTGGACACCATCTGTGCGTCACTTGCTTACATATTCTAAAATACCGAAAGCAGCTTGGCAAAAGTCTACTCACAGGAAGCCAAATTTTATTAGTGGGTGAGTATACTGTAATGCTTTGCCTGACGAGTTTACATGATGAATTTGTAAGTTTGAGCTAAAGCAGTCTGGATTTCCTAACCTGCTCAGAAGCTATAGAAGCCATAGTCATACACAAGGAAATAAAACTGAAGGCATGTGGAAGATCTAACTGAAGCATGTCTTCTAGGATGGGAACTTCCTCAGAAAAGTAAATAGGGAAAATCCTTGTGCGTCAGACATGGCGCACACTCACTGCTCACTCTGAACAGAGATACTGACATGAGATGGAGGGGGTATTTTTACATGGCACATTGGAAGCTGTAACACCCCATATTATTAAAAATCATTGTAACTTTGGACATGGTTTCAATTACCAGTAGTTTTCCATATTACCTATGCAACAGTCTTACAAACTAAGCTCAATTTCTACCATAAATAGGTCAGAGGAAACTAACCCTTTGCATTTTATTCCTTAACCTAAGTACTCTTTTTCATTTAAGGCAGCATTTTGTCCTTCCCATAATGTGTCCTCATTTGGGGACCCAAAAACAGGGGAGAAGGGGTGTAACTTGCCAAACGAGTTTGTGCTGGGAGAGCACGTGCACTTTGATGAAAGGTTTCAGAAGCCTCACCCAGCTAATGGGCCCATGTCAGCTTCTGAACAGCACATTTTAGCCAAGCAGGCTTCTTCAAAAGTAGGTGAGCAACACATTAGGTATGGGGAAATGCCATAACCTCTCAGGCTTTACCTCATGACTGAGAAAGGACCTAGAGCCTGGCAACTGTCCTGGCTTTTCAGCATCACTCATTAGGAAATACTACTATATGGAGAAAAAAAAACACATTTCAAATACATTTTAAGAGCTACTGAATGAATTAAGCTGCCTGCAATAATTCCAAACTGTCTCCATATGACATGAAATTCAAAGAGTGCAGCCTCCAGTCACTAAGAAAAATGGCACTAACAGGAAGGGCTAGATGAATTCACCCTAGTTCCCCATGTTAACTAGCTTCTTAGCTCTAAAGTGGTTTTCAAGCCAAGATCATTTCAGCCACTGATCCAAACTACGAGGTTCAGCACCTTTTGACGGAGGAAGCTTCCACAAAACCATTTGCTGCCACTCTTCTCCCAGGTGATAGAGCATGTTCTGTGTCTGCACTGTCAGCTCCGTGCCTAACGCTTTCAGAACCTTCAGCTCAAAGCCCTGGCGGGATTCTAGCATTTTCAGACTACTTCGTGCCTAGCAATGAGATGGAGACAGTTACACATATAGCACGGGCAGTAGGCGAATTGACTAGATGGCATGCAAGTGCTAACATAAGGGAATCACAAGATATTTACTGACAATATTCGTAAGAGATATAATTGCATATACCTAAGAAGCTTGTTACTACCTTTTCCAGATGTTGAGCTGCTGAAACATAATTCTTTTCCAGTAGTGCAGTGTTATACTCTTTAATAGCGAGATCAAACTGAAAGAGTGATATACAAGTTAAATAAAACAAATGCAAAAATACTACACTTAGGAAGGAACAACCAATTGCACAAATACAAAATGGGATGTGACTCCCTAGGAAGCAATTATTGCAGAAAAGGACTTGGGGGTTATAATGGATCACAAGTTAAATATGAGTCAACAGTGTAATAAAAAAAAGTGAACATTATTCTGGGATGTATGAGCAGAAGCACTGTAAACAAGACATGAGAAGTAATTCTTCTACCCTATTCAGCAGTGACAAAGCCTCAGACAGAGCACTGGCCACTACAGTTTGGGAAAGATGTGGACAATTTGGAGAAACCAACAAAAATAAATAAAAGTTAATAAAGCATAATCAGTGAGAAAAGATTGAAAAAAACCCAGATGTGTTTAATGTGGAGAAGAGAAGGCAGGTGGGGGGGAGGGTGGAAAGGGGGTACGATAAAGGCTGTTATAGAGAAAAGGGTGATGCATTATTTTTCTTATCCACTAAGGACAAGACAAGAAGTACTGGGCTTAAATTGCAGCACAGGAAATTTAGGTTAGGAATTACGGAAACGTTTCTAATGGTAAAGACAGTTAAGCACTGGAACAAACTACCTAGGGAGATTGTGGAACATCTGTCACTGAAGTTTTTAAGAACAGGTCAGAGAAACATCTGTCAGGAATGATATACAATGCTTGGTCCCGCCTCACTGAAAGTAACTAGATGAAATGACCTGCTACGGTTCCTTCCAGTTCTACATTTCTAGGATTCTATAATCACATGCAAATTAGTGTCATCTCTCAGATTACAGGACACTTTGAAAACAAATTACATTAATGGAGATCAGAGGAGCATGATTATTTATTCACCATTGAGACCTAGGAGGACGTCAGTAGAAAAAACCCCCGTATAAACATTTAGCAATTTGAAGCCATTTTCCCAGCCTCCTTCCTTACCTCTTGTAGCTGTTTTAGCACACTCAGAACCAATGAGTCTCGCTCCAGCTGCTGCTTCAATTCAGTAAATTCTGCAATGGCCACATTCAGATCTCGCTGGACCTACAACAGCAGCACAAACATCAAGAATCCCTCAGTTCATTTACAGTAACCATCTGCTACAAGGAACTCACATACGTTCCAAAACTACAAACACCACCTAAGGTTATTGTAACTGAAAGGAATTAGTGGGAAAAAGGTTGTTCATCATGGTATACGCTTGGTGCACTTGACAGCAATGTGTGTATATATTTGGTTTTTGTGAATGATCTGCCTGTTTTATCCTCACTAGAAAGGCCCTTTTAAAAAAAACACAGGAGAGGAAAAACTCTTATAGTTTTAAAAAAAGTTATTATTTTACAGGAATGTATGGAAAAAAACTGTCTGTATCAAATTGCAGATTTAAAAAAACAAAACAAAAAAAAGACAGTTAAGTAAAAAGATTCCAGGGTCCCTTTAACAATTTTCTGATTCTGAATTAGCAAAATGTCAACTTGAATTTGGCCACAAGTACAGTTTAAATATACAATTTAAAAGCATCCATAAGCATCCAAGATCAATAAAAGTGTTTCTCCTTTTTTAAAGAAAAACTCCCCAAACTGTTAAAAAAATAATCTCTTGCAGTGCTTTTATCTTAAACATTACAGGACTAGGAATCTGAAACGGACTACAGACAAGTAGAACTAACATAACTCATTTTTATCGTTTATGCTGAGAAGCATAAATTAAACACACAGCAACAAATAAAGAGAGACAAGTACACTGGATACTTAAGATTCTTTCACTTTTACAATAGCACAGTGAGTATCAGATGTAAAAGGTATTTTCACATCATATGGTTTTTGAGTTGATCATGCTCCTTTGGAAAAAAAAAAAAAAAGATCCAGATTTATATTTCACGGGCATCAGACCTTTTCTAACTATTGTTTCAAAGCCAGAACGGTAGGGCAGAGCAGAACTGAGAGAATTAGTCCAGGAATACAGCTTGGATGACACATGTACATAATATAAGCAGGTCTGTAGTCAGGGGCAGCTGGGGAAGGACAGTCATGCAAGCATTATACAGAAAATCTGGGCTCAATTCCTAGGTCCAACAGAATCTCTTCATGACCATGTCATTCCACCACTTTTTGCCTCAGTTTCCCATCAGTGAAATAAGAATGATTCTTCAGTAGGAGAAGGCTTAAAGGATCAATGCATTTAGACACATGAGAGCCCCTGAAACTACTGTGATGAGCACCACGGAAAACTATACAATTATATAATTAATGAATAAGCTACAGGCTGTCCTTTATTTATATCTGTGGTCTGACACATCACCATATCTGTATGGTTCAGTCAAGGGCACTCTTTATAAGAGGTGGATTCACTCCGGAATTTAGCCAAAATCTTTCTTTGCCCATCTCCTGCCTCCCTGTGCCCCAAGCTCACGGCTGCATGTTGTGTTGGGATGATGTAGGATGAAAGCTGCTAGATATAGATACAGTGAGAGTGCTGCTGAGTCACCTCATTTTCGATCCTGGATTTCAGTAAGTCGATGTTGCCAGACAGACTGTCCACTTGTGACACCAAGTCCTCAGCACTCTGCAGGCTCGGGAGGAACTCATTATACTTCTTGTTAATCATGTTGCAAACTTCCCCCTAGATAGAAGGGATGGTCTCAGGATTAGAACGATGAACACCCCACCACAGAGAAAACCCCCAAGGCCATTGGCCACAGGGCCAAGCCTCCTATCCCCATCATTGCCTTCTCTGCAACCCACATTGCTGAGATGGGCAGAAGGATTTTGCAGTAAGCAGGACAAATGCAAGGAGCACAAAAGTAATGCCTCACAGTCAGGATGGGAACAGCCTAGTTCCCGTCCAACAACACCACATCCCTGCCATCTGCAAACACTAGTAGGTATCGCTGCCTCAAAGCGCCCACTAAAAGATTCCCATGCACTGCCTCTTGGCGTTCCCCACCACTTAAAACGCCCGAAGCCCCTGACAGTCCAGCGTCACCACCACCATCCTCACACCCTTCCCTCCTCTAGAATGGCCCCCAAGCCCTTTTCTAATCCTCCTTAACTTACTCCTCCTCCGCTCCATTCCCAATCTCCATCCCTCTTCTTCTTCCCCTGGAATCCACCTCCCCAGGGTTATAGAATCATAGAATCCTGGGGTTGGAAGGGACCTCATCGGTCATCTAGTCCAACCCCCTGCCAGAGGCAGGACCACTCCCACTAAACCATCCCAGTCATGGTTTTGTCCATATCTTCTTTCTACAGGCAGCCCCAGACTCGGAGCCCCCTTCTCTGCGCCCCATCTAACCGCCACCCAGTTCCCAGCTCCCAAGCATCCTGCCTTCCCTTCTCCCTTTCCCCTTCTCCACCCCACACGCTCCCACGTCCTCCAAATCACCCCCACACCCCAGCCCCTATAGACCCCCCCATGCCCCCTTGGGCTTCACCATACCCCAATTCCCCTCCCCCTATACCTCCCCTGCTCCTGGGCCTCAAACGCAGGCACACAGCCCCTAAACCCCCCGGGTCGGTCCCCCCCCAGATCTCCCGGCCCCCCACACCGACCCCTTGGCCCTCCACGTCCCTCCCCACACAGCCCCCCCGACCTCCCCTGGCCACAGGCTCCGCCCCACACCCAGCCCCACCTTCAGCTCCTCCACCCGGCGGGAGAGGCGGGCGATGCGAGTGCTCAGATCCTCCTTCTCCAGCCGGCCCGAGTGCGCCAGGACGGCGGCCACCAGCGAAGGGGATGAGGCCGCCATGGGGACCCGCTGGCGGCAGACTCCAAACGCGCCGTCACCTCCGCCCTTGGCCCGCCACCGCGCGGCACGACGGGAAACCGAGTCCGCCCGCCCTGCTCCGGGGCGCCGCTCACCGCTCCAATGACCGCACAGGCGCGCCCGCAGGGGCCAAGGCGGGACTACAACTCCCAAGGTGCACCGCGCACGGCGGGCCTACGGGCTGCGGCGTCGGACACGTCTCCTTGAAAAGCTGCGCTTCTACGCCCTCTTCCTATTGGCCCATAGCCGGGCGAGCGAGAGAACGAGCCCCCTTCTGATTGGACCGCTGCCGACGGGGCGGGGGATATAAAGTGGACCCCACAAGCAGCTGCCCGTCTCAGAGAGGGCGGGCCACGTGGAGAAGGCGGCGGTGGGGGCAGGAGGAGGAGCTTGGGCTGGAGAGGCGGGGCTTGCTGTGATGCTTTGAACCTGTTTAGGGCTATCACAGGTAGTAAAGCGTGGCAAGGACGACACATGGAGAAAATGCAGTATTAATGTAATTTCTTGTGTTTTTAGGGGTCCCTGGAACGCTTCCCCCTAAAAATAAGGTATTGTGTGGCATTGCAGCATACTTTAGCCCCTATAAGTAGAGCCCTGCAAATCCACAGATACAACATGGACCATTCCTTGTGGATGCCAATCAGACACAGATCCACGTTTTTATCTGCACAAAGCTAGAGCCCTGCAAATATGCGGATATCAGCATTATATCTGCATCTGCGGATACAACACGGATATCCATGGACCGTTTCTTGCTGATGCAGGTCGGATACGGATCCACTTATTTGTATCCACGCAGGGCTCTACCTATAAGTAAAAAGCCAGACAAAATTATGTATTTCAAAATGCCTGCTGGATGGAGGATGTGCAGGTAAAAAGGAGGATGTGTCCTCTTTTTGCCTTACAGCTGGTAACCCTACACCTGCCCCAAAGGCTGCTCCAGCCCCACCTGCTTGAGCCTCACATCAGCAACATCCTCATTGACCTGTCCTCTGCAGCAGGGAGCAGTGACCCTGGGTGGCCCCTGGGTTGAGGGCTGTCTTCCTTTCTTTGGGGCTGCAGGGTTGGGAGCTGTGTGTTGGAAATAAACAAGGAAAAATGGAATGGGGGAGGGTCTTTCTCTCCCCCCACACCCCCTAATAAAAGCAATTACAGATGTGTGGCTCTTTCTCAAGGAGCAGGAAGCTTGTTGCAAAACTTCCCTCCAGCTACAGTGGTGTTCATCCACTGAGCTTCTAAATTGGAGGTTTCAAAGCTTGATTAAGCATCTTGCCCAGCTGTTGGGGGCAGGCAGGTGCGGTAATGTCCCAGACCCCATCCTAATGGTCCTCCAGCAACTGTCACAGGCACCAACTCCTGGATCTTCTCCTGATAACAAGCTTCAGCAGTGCTAAACTTTCTGTTGGTGGCTCTTTAATGTCATCTGTGGCTCTGTGCATGGGGTCATACTAAAACATGAGTTTAATTAACCACATGAACATGCTTTTACTATGTTAACCAATTCAGTTATCAACTCACAGTGTAAATTCTAGTTGCTGTGAGAATATATAGAAACTAAATGTTGTAAGGGGATAAGACTATACCCTTTCCTGTCCTCCTCTCCCCTGCAACTCCTGTAATTCTAACAAACCAGCACCCCAGCCTTGTTGACTTCAGTATGGATCAAAATGATTTAATGTAGGTGTTCCCAGCCTCACCTCAATCCCTGGAAAAATCATGGAGCAGCTTCTCAAAGAATCCATCCTGAAACACTTGGAGGAAAATAGAGTAATCAGGAACAGTCAGCATGGATTCACCAAGGGTAAATCATGCCTGACCAACCTCATCGCCTTCTATGATGAGATGACTGGATTTGTGGATGCGGGAAGAGCCGTTGATGTGATATACCTTGACTTTAGCAAGGCTTTTGATACAGTTTCCCACAGCATTCTCACTGGCAAATTAAGGAAGTATGGGTTAGATGCATGGACTGTAAGGTGGATAGAAAACTGGCTAGAACAACGGTTTCAGCGTGTAGGAATCAATGGCTCCATGTCAAGTTGGCAGGCAGTAACAAGTGGTGTGCCCCAGGGGTCGGTCCTGGGGCCAGTTCTGTTCAATGTTTTCATTAATGATCTGGATGATGGGATAGATTGCACACTTAGTAAGTTTGCAGATGATACCAAACTGGGGGGGAACGGTAGACACCCTAGAGGGCAGAGACAGGATTCAGGGAGACCTAGACAAACTGGAGCAGTGGGCCAAGAGGAATCTCATGAGGTTCAACAAGGATAAGTGTAAAATCCTGCACTTGGGACGAAAAAACCCCATGTACTGCTACAGGCTGGGGAGTGATCAGCTAAATAGCAGCACTGGAGAAAAGGACCTGGGAGTCATGGTGGATGGGAAGCTGGACATGAGTCAGCAGTGTGCTCTTGCTGCCAAAAAGGCCAATGGCATACTGGGCTGCATCAGAAGTAGTGTTGCCAGCAGATCGAGGGATGTGATCATTCCCCTCTATTCTGCACTAGTGAGGCCACATCTGGAATACTGTGCCCAGTTTTGGGCTCCCCACTACAAAAAGGACATGGACAAATTAGAGAGAGTCCAGAGGAGGGCAACCAAAATGATCAAAGGGCTGGAGCACAAGCCCTATGAAGAAAGACTGAAGGAACTAGGCTTATTTAGCCTGCAGAAGAGAAGACTGAGGGGGGATTTGATAGCAACCTTCAACTACTTGAAGGGTTGCTCCAAGGAGGAGGGAGCTCGACTGTTCTCGGTAGTAACAGAGGGCAGAACGAGAAGCAATGGTTTCAAGTTACAGCTGGGGAGGTCCAGGCTGGATATTAGGAAAAACTTCCTTACTAGGCGAGTGGTGAAGCATTGGAATAAGCTGCCTAGGGAGGTGGTGGAATCTCCTTCTCTGGAGGTGTTCAAGTCCCAGCTGGACAAAACACTGACTGGGATGATCTAATGGGAGTGGTCCTGCTTTTTTTTGGCAGGGGGTTGGACTAGATGACCTCGTGGGGTCCCTTCCAACCCTATGATTCTATGTTTAAAATTTATGAAAACTAATGGGTTAATTATTTTTACTTAACCAAACAAATCTTTACACTTATGTATAGCCCTGTAACATACCCCACAGAGGTATCTTTTGACATGCTAAGGTGGGACTTAAAATCTTTAACAGGAAAATGCTCATTTCAAAGCTTGTGGTGGTCCACAACTCTTCAGTTCATTCCTCCGCCATCAAAGAGCTCCCCAGATGCTGTCAATGGGTTTTCTGTGTAAAGGAGCTGTAACTATGGAGTCAAGAAATCACTCATCTCTCACCTGTCCTGGAATTGCACAAGGCACTCACAGTACCACCTACAAAGCAGAGAGCCACGGAGTGAGTATTTTGAAAAGACTCTTGGCAAACTGACAGTTAATAACAACATTGTCACTATGTGGCTGTAACTGTGACTCAATTCTTCATAAAAGCAAGCAAGGAGTCCTGAAGCTCATGGGATGAATACATTTTGTTAGTTTTTAAGCACCACAGGATTTCTTGCTGGTTTTGCTGAACTACACTAAGACAGCTGCCCCTTTGGAACTTGTTAATATAGTTTTCCTTTCTTCAAGGGCTCAATAACAGATTCCCTTTTCTTAGCTAATAAAGATATAGTTTACTAGAGGAGTGGTGTTGCTGTTGTCTTTGGGATAAAGGAGTGGCCTGTTGGGTTTAGGAGAAACAGGCTGAGGTGTGAGTTGAGGTTTTAATAATCTTTCACAATAGTCTGTTGGTTAGATCATAAGGTAAAGAGAAGAAGGTAAAGGGAATTTGACTCCAAGGTCAGAAGTCCAGGGATCCATGACTTGTGCTACTAGTCTGAAATCTAATTAGGCTATGCTCTCCTGCCTCCCAGCTAGGCACTCAGGCATGAGCTGCTCCACCCTGCATGACAACCCCTTTCTGTTTGCACAAAATCATTAACGTCTAAAGCAGGTGCCATCCAAAAGATAAGAACTATTTTAAAAAATTCCTTCGGTAACCAAGTGTTTTGATAGCTGCAATGGTGTAGCCTCTGCAGAGCCAGGCCAGGAAGCCTGCCAGGGGGTCGGTCCCCTGGTGGGTGGGAAAGGGAACTCCAGGACCAAGAAAGGAGGGTCTGCTGGTGGTGGGGTGGGGGGCCTAGAGTCAGGAGCGAGCTGCCCATAGAGTACTACCAGAGAGGAGAGGGAGCAGAACCTGGAGCCACAAGCAGGGCCGTCCTTAGGGTAGGGCAACCGGGGCGGCTGCCTAGGGCCCCACACTTTGGGGAGCGCTACAGGCCTGCATTGCTGCCCCCCCATGCTGGGGACCGGGTGAGCAGCCAAAAGGGCAGCCAGGTTCAGTGCTGCTGGTCCGTCTCCCCCAAGCCATGCGCGCTGCTCCGGGCTCTGTGCCGAAACAGCGGGGAGGGGGCTGGAGGCAGCACAGAGCTGGTATCGCCACCTGCCCCTATGTCTGCCACAGCTGCGCTGCCTCCTGCCCCCTTCCTGCTGCTCTGGCACAGAGCCCAGAGCAGTGCCCGTGGCTGGGGGAGGAGTGGACTAGCAGCACTGCACCGTGCTGCCCTTTTGGCCGCTCGCCCAGTCCCCAGCAAGGGGTGGGGGGGCAGCACAGGGGTCCGCCCCTCCCCGGGCCAGCTGGCCCAGCCCCCCATTGCCAGGGAGCGTGGGTGGGCCCCGTGGAGGATGATTTGCCTAGGGCTCTGCACCCTCCTAGGGACGGCCCTGGCCACAAGGGGGACAGCCGAAGAGCTACATGTGGCTGCAGAACTGCTGGTTGCAGACCCCCTGCTCTAAGTTAACCACACCTTATCTTGCTAAAAGATTCACCTTCTCCAAACATGTCAATGTACTTGCAGAGAAAGAGGCCTCATGTTAGCCCAACTATGGTTCATGCAGGTGAAGTATCAGAGGGCTGCACCTCTAATCCAAAATGGTGGCTTGTAGCCAAGGTGAACACTAGCCCACTCTCCTCCCCAGAACCTACTGAAAGGGACACTAGGCGAGTAGCCCTCTTGCAAAAGTAAAAACACAGCTAATATTTACCACTGCTCCAGGGCTGGCCCACAACATTTTGGCACCTGAGGTGGGGAGCTCAAATGATGCCCCCTGTGTCCCCTTGCATGGGCCAAAACTTTGAAAGGTCTCAATTCTGCCTTCTTCCTGTTCTACTCCTCTCATGGTACTGCTCTGCTACCTACCCCAATAAAGGAGAACTAACAGCTTAAAATGCCTTGCTCAAAAATTTTAAGTAACTTTCAAATGCCTGAACAGCAAATGTAACTTTTTTTGTATACATAGTAAACATTGGGATTTTTATCTGTTTGAATAATCAAAGTAGTGCTTTCTGTGTCGTCTTGGTTGCAAAGATTTGACCTGCTTTCTGAAGGCCTATAGTCTGGGCCAGCTCATGCTCTGTTGAGATGGTTGCAAGGCTGACCAGCCTCTCCTGTGTCATTGTGGATCATAGATGTGTTTTCATTAACTTTAGCTTGGAGAAGCTGCATTCTCTACTGGCAACTGTTACTGGAAATGTTACAAGTATGGGCAGAGCAACAAAAGCATTTGGAAAGAGGGCGGGCATCTTATTTGTGCACATATATGCCAGAACAGCCTTTGGAGTTGATTCTGCTGAAATGTATTTTGAAAGAGCTTTCAGTTCATCACCGAAATCACCTGCATCAATATCACACATGTCATTATGTGTCAACACTGTGTCTAGTGTCTTGCATTGCTGCTGTAGGTCTTCTTCAGGTATAGTGAGGAGTTTTGGAATATCATACATCATCCCAAATATACTACGTGTTCCTTGAGCTGCATGAAATTTGTCAGCTGACAGTATTGCACAATCTAGCACCTGGTTAAAGACTTCAACTTTGAATTGTTGTTTGGGGTCTCTTATGGGATTATCCTGTGCCTCATTATCAAAATGTTTTCTTCTTCGGTGATCCTTGTATTCTTGAATGGGTGGGAAAACAGCTTCAATGTGAAGTTCCTCTGCTAGCTTCTGTGCACTCTGCAGAACATTTTGAAATCCCTCATCTGACCGGTAAGGCTGTGTGTATGACTTTGCTTTGTCCAGTTGTTCCATTGCTTCAGATATATCAAGGGTCAACACCTTGGAGTCTCTTGCTTACAACATTTGTTTCAAACAGTATGTCATACCACAACACTAAGCCACACAGAAATTTGAAGTCATGTTTGTTTCTGGTGATTCCATTTCCCTCTGCCACTATTTTCCCACGAACAGTTCCTGTCATGGCATTATCCTCCATAACAGAAACTATGGCATCATCTATCTTCCCAATTTGGTGTTTGATAGGCTTTATCATCTCCACTCGACTTTCCCATTGTGTGGCACTCAGTGGGAACAGTGCCAGAGATGATGTTCCCATTCCCAGATGTTGCTTCAAAATTTGCCATCAATAAGCTGATGCAGAGAAAAATACATAGATGCTTTGAATTACATTAAAAAATTCAGCAGCCTCACTAGAAGCTGCTGCTGCTGCATCACTAACCACCAAGAGTTCAATGAATAAAAACTGCATGGGACAAAAAAAGCTCAAGGGTTTAACTCTCAGATCCATATCTGCACTCCCTGTTCTTTCCTCTCATGTTAGCACCATTATCATAGCCCTGACCTCTCATGTCAGCTATCGCAATTCCCATATCTTCCAGCTTTTTGAGAAGCACATTTGTCATACCAGCTCCTGTAGTATCATCAATGTCAAAAATTCTACAAAATGCTCTCTGACAGTTACCACTGCAGGGACATTTTCACTAGGTTCTGTTGTTGTTACAAAACACACCATTAAAGTCATTCGTTCCGTATGGCTGATGTCAGGTGTGCAGTCCAGAATAAGAGTAATACCTTGCTGACTTCAGATCTGCCGCAATCTTCTGTTTGACTTTTTTTTTTTTTTTTTGCTAGTAACTGTATGATCTCATTTTGAATTGTTTTTCCAAGGTAGTGGTATGTGTAGAGTTCTTGGGTGGTGACTCTTATTAGATGTTCCTGTAGTACAGCATCAAACTCAGCCATCAGCTCCACAATTTTAAGGAAGTTTCCATTTTTTGGCACATACAGCTGATCTGAAGTGCCACACAGTGCTATGTTTTGGGTGGCAAGCATTCTCACAATGGCAATGAGCTTTTTCAAAACACTTTGCCAGTAAAAAGACTCTGATTCAATCTCCTCTTGATGCTGATCATCTATGGTATCCTTTAATTTTAGTCTCATCTCAAGCTCTTTCCACCTAACAAACGCTCTCTGGTGATTTGCTGCCTTCTGATGGCAGATTTTTCCAGTCCTTTGTTCCTGTAGAACCCAGTGTGACTGGAGCATTAGACTGGAAGAGTTTGCAAGAAAAACAATATGCAACATTTTGGGTTTTTGAGTACATAAGCCATGGCCTTTCCACTTTGTCACCACTGGGGATTTCATACCAGTAATATGTTGGATGGAAACTTCTATTTTCATTGTCTTTGGGGAACATGGTTTTCACTTGCTGTGGCCCATGCAGTACAAGGAAATCCCTCAGGCTACTGCTCAAGTGGGTCCACAGTCCTGGATCATCTACACTTAAGGAACTAAACTTAGCAGCAGCTGTTTCTTGCAACTCCACCACACTTCTTTCTGATCTGCACTTTTCTTCAGGAATGTGCATAGTTACATCCATTTGAGATGAAGATATGGATGCTGCAGTAGCTACCAGGTCACCTACACTCTGACTAACTGGAAGATCAGGCATCTCTTTACCACTCCCATCCTCAATGGGGCCGGAAGGGTCACCATGAACATTTGTGTCTATGTGTCTCCTTCCTGCTTAGATAGAAAAGCTTCCTTTGCTTTCTTTTTCTGAATTCTGCCCCAGTGGGGCATTTTCTTCTTTCACTCGTGACTCCTGTTCTGTGCCAGCTATAGCGGCTCTTAACACTCAGTTGAAAGGGACAAATAAATAGACCAGTAGCAGGGCCTAAGCGAGGGAAGATTTCAGCATCTTAAGGGCACAGCTGGCTCTTACTACTTCAATTGACTGCCTGTTCTCCTCAAGCAGATCAGGGAAGCAGCAGGAAACAGAAAGCTCCTCGAGGAGCTGCTGTTAATCAGTCCCGGCTCCTGGGGGGTGCTAGAGAGGTCCATAGGAGCTCTTCCTCCTCTGTCTCCGAGCAGCTCCTCCTGCTTTCTGTTATTCCTTCTCACCTTCTCTCCTGCCTGCCTGCTATGTCCCTTGTGCCCTCCTTCCTCCAGCACAGCACTCCACCATCTCTGTGCATTTAGAGCAGAGACAATATATATGCACCAGCAGCAGACACAATTTTCTGTACTCTGGGTCCTAGTGCTCCACATCCCCCAACAGTCTGGCACCTCAGGTGGCTGCCTCAGTTTGCCTCATGGTAAGGCCAGCCCTGACAGCTTAGACTAATTTCTCCTTGGGAAATGAAGCACCACAAAAGTGTTGTGAGCATGCTGGCTGATGAAGAGATCATTCTAACCTGCTGCTGATCACCCACACAACAGGAGTTAATCCATCACCCACTCTGAAATGTGACAACCTTTGTTAATCTGTGCCTTTACTCTCTCCCCCACCAGCACCCTACCACAGGGGTTGTGGAGTGTGGGTTGTTCCCAGAATAAAAACCATTCATAACCCTACGAGTCAGTGTGTGGATGTAAAAAGTGGCTGCTGACCTGCCTACTAAATATTACCACTCCTATTTCTTTCAGAAACAGTGAGAACTACCAGGTCTTTAATCTGCATTTTATCTCCACCCCCAAGTGCTATATGGTACTGCTTTACTGATAAATAGGGGGTGTATTTTTCAGGGAGAGGGGAAGATAAATGGGGGATGGACTGTGAGATAGATGCGAGGTTAGATAAATGATCAGTGGCTGGAGAGGGCACAGCCTGATTACAGGCTCCAGAACAATTACATACTAAAACAGCTCAAAGTAAACCTGGGATCAGTGAAAGGAAAATAAGGTTTGTTTTGGCTGATTGCATAATATGAGCTAATCCCACCCGGGAACATGGCAAGAAACATATGACTCAGATAATGCCCTTAGCAATCTCTCCTTTTATGAAATTATAGCAAAGGAAACAGATTAACCTACTTTCTCTTCTGTTATGCAACTGCAGGGACCTGCTCTCAGGAGAACAGCTGCCAATTCCCAATCTACAGTTCTGCTTTTGCAAGGGCTACAGGAGATGTATAGAGTTAATCTAAACAGCTGCCAGTGATCCTGCTCTGTTTACCAAACTGTGCAGAGATGCTCAGTATCTCAGACAGTTCAGGAAGGAGCAGGGAAGCCCAGCTGCTTTGCCTCCCCACACAGCTTTAGAGGGGCACTCTTTAGGGTTAAGGTTGCAGTCCAACATCTTTCTTGTTGTGGTCATACAAGATTTATCTCCACATTTATATTTGCTCCCTTGAACTTTCTTGAAGTAACTGGCAGGAGCTAACAACAATCTCTTCCCTCTTGATTCTAGTATGATACTCATTGTTAACATATGTAGATGCTGCCTACAGCCAAAACACATTTCCCACAGGCCTCGATGCCAAGAAATAGTGTTTCTTGCAGATGAATTTGGGCCTCAGATGTTTTGTATTGTTGGCTTTGTATATTTAGGCTGGGCAACAAGTTTGTCATTAAACAGGATGAAAAATATAACATCCTGCCCACTGAGATGATCAAGGACACACACAGGTACATGGAAGTAGCAGCACAGGTGAGTTTGCTCCTTTTTAATTAGGTGGAGAGGGAAAGTCCTGCTCCTCTAGATGGAGGGAAATACTAAAGATGGTTCTATTACTTCTTGGTGTTCTGGAAGTGGAATTGCACCCAGTGTTGGTCAGAACCAAATTCACAATGCTAATGATAGGTGCTCAAGTGCAGGGTTGGGGCCCAGCAGGTTCTGGTTATTAGAAAGTTGTGCAAGGTCTACTCCTCTCCCCTCCAAGCTCCCAACAAAAACCTGCAGGCATGTCCTGCTCCCCCCTCTAAGCACGGGGGTGAGGGACCAAGGTGCACATCTTCAGAGATATTTGTGCACCTAACTCCTAGTCATTTCAGTGGGTGTTAGGTACCTTTCAGGATCTAGGCTCAACCCAACAGGCAAAAGACTCCATTTCCCATTCTCAGGCCCCAACACCAGTCAGTGGCCTGTAAATAGAGCAGGGATCTCCACCCATTCAATGGACTCTGCTGATATTACAATGTTCCGTCTCCATAATATCAAGCAATGACTGGCCCAATGACGTCAGCTTTGGCTGTCCACCAGCTGACCCTAAGACCCGCTGTACATGACTTTGATGAAAGCACCACTGGTTGTAAAGCAGTGCTTAGTTCTCCCATGGTTGGATCTGGATGCTTAGCTGTGTACTAGCCCACTCTGACTCCAGTGTATACCACACATATACAAACAATGCCTATGCAAACACTGACACATACTGTGCCCATATACAGACTCACAAAATGCAGCTATCTGTGGTTTAGATGATTTTAATCATCTGCTGAATGTTTTGTTTTTCCACATTCTTATTACAAAAGACTTTGTAAAAATAATTCCACTTAGCTGCAGCCAGAGCTGGTCGCATTCACCATGTTCAAGAGGTGGGGAGAGCAGGCAGAGGATGCAGGGAAGTAGGGGAGAGGGATTCACCTTACAGAGAGAGAGTTCCATATGGCACTGTCAATATGAGACACTTTCACGTGAATGACCAAGCTGGGTCTTGGGGCAACACCAGGTACCTACAGTACATGAAGGACATGGCATGGTGACAGGAGAACACATTCAAAGAAAGGGCTGCACAAACCTTAAAGAGAGTGATATGAATATAATGGGAACCAGAGGATACAGAGCAGAGTTCCCTGGAGTGATGAAAGAGGGATTTCCCCAGTTTTACATCATTTTATCTCAAGTTAATTCTTGTCTTATGTGACCCATATCTACACACTGGGGAATCACTGTGAGACATTTGCAGTTTGCTACAATCTGAGAGCCAACAGACCCAGTCACTTAGCACAGGCAGTAGAGGCTCACACTTTTAGATCTCAGAGGCCTTAAGTTAGATCCCTGCTGTTTATGACGCAGCCAGGGGCATCGTATTACACTAGCTGAGATGGTGACATTTCCTTCACCGTAACAGTCAATGGCTGATCCCTAGTTCCACATTTCCCTGGTACTTTACCCCAACCCAGAATAGGAAACAGTGGGAGCCACAGGGTTCTAGCCCCAGCAGTCCTCCCATAGCATGATACCCTGGAAATAGCAGCAACACATCATGCACCCATATTAGAGAGGGTAGCACCAGAATGGCTCCACCCCAGAGCCTCATGAAGACATCAGATGGATGTTCGGTTTGGCTGGAGAACAGCAGTGCATCTTTTCTCCCGCTTGCAGCAAGGATGTCTCAGGATGCAAAGCAGCAACACTCTTCATTGGGGTAGACAAGTGACCCCACTGGGGTGTCTTCTGTCACTCTGTTGGGGAGGAGCTCAGAGATTGATCTTCTGGAATTCAGTACTCATCTCCTCCTCCATGATGTTGGGGATACCCAACTTGTCCAGGTTTTCCTCACTGGGACCCTCATGTTGCAGGACATCATTCAGCTCAGCTGAGAAGCAGGGATGCACCAGGTGGTCCCAGTACAAGCTCAGGGTGGACTGGTCCTGATGTTCCATCTCTGTCAGTTCGTGCATCTCCTTCGCACTGGCTGATGGGGTCTGCACCTCAAATGTCTTTTCAAACCTGCTGTAGTCTACTCGAAAGGCTCCTTTCTCCAAGGTCATGCAGGGCTCAAACCGGTATCCCCAAAGGATCTCATCCTCTATGTAGGAGGTCCGGGCTTGACATGTCATTCCTGCGGTGAGAAAAGCACATGCAGTCAGGACCTTTACTTGGGCAGGTTATACTGCACTGCACTATTCAAGGGACATACCATGAATACAAACCCTCATGCTTCATGAGCAGAAGACAATGAGGTCAGAAGCAAACTTTGCCTGAGGACAGGTTATCTCATAGATGCAGATTTCTTGCACCTTCCCCTAAGCCAACTGTTAATGGGCAGCATTAGACACAGGATACAGGTCTGAACAGGGCTGGATTGAGACATGCTGAGGCCCTAAACTATGTCAAGATTTAGAGGCCCCATACCGTAACAAAAAAATAAATAATGAGAAAAAAGTATATTATATTCTAACAGAAAGGGCAATGAAAAAATAAATGATAAATCTTTATAGTTGTTCATATACATAGGTAAAAGACGCAATGAACAACTAATAATCTAAATAAAACTTGCAACTTGCACAAAACCTTTACATTATTAAGTACCTCATGATTTCTTAATTAGTATATATGATACTAAAGACTTTTATTGTATAGCAACACAAGAGCAACAACAGAGATCAGCACTTAGTAAATGGAAGTAGGAATGCAACTCTGAATTCAATCCCACATGTTTACAATCAAGTAGGTTCCATGGATCTTTTGATGCAACAAAATCCAGTCTTTAGATTTCATCCATTTGTTTACAGTGGTTGCTCTAATAGTAAGATGGAGGGCAAATGGCTTCACAAGAGTCATGTGACACTCCTGGCCTTTAAAGCAGTGGTTGCCAAACTTTGGGTCGGGACTCGGTACTGGGTCACAGACCTTCAAGCACTAGGTCACTGTACCCCTTGCTGCCACTGCCAAAAGACTGGAATGCATTGCTCAAAGATGTAATTGCTAGGTTGAGGGCGTAAATGATTTTTTTCAACTGGGTCCCAAGGAAAAAGGTTTGAAAACTTCTGCTTTCGAGGCCCCACACAACGTGAGGCCCTAAGTTGCAGCTAACTTAGCTTGTGCCTAAATCTAGCACTGGGTCTGAACAACCTGGCAATTCCTATGTTCCTGTCATCGTCTGAATAGTAAATCTCTGGTGGGGAACGGGTATTTGAACAGTCACTGAGGCATGTGAAATAGATATTTCAGTTCAGAGAACTACATCAGTGGGAGCCAAAAAAAATCACTTGTATTAGATAATGCTAATCTGCACTCCAAAAATAGGACATTTAAAACTAGGCTGGGCAAGACACTGATAAATACACAATAGGAAACCAGTCCTGTACTGGTTCCCAGGGCTATGGACTAGATCAGGGGTCTCAAACTCAAATCACCACAAGGGCCGCATGAGGACTAGTAGAGGGTCATATGAGGACTGGTATGTTAGCCCGAGGGCCACACCACTGAAACCTTTCCATTCAACAATATTGCAAATATCAGTAACCGTAGTGTTGTTGCAGGCCACAGGAAATAGCTTTAGGGGCCGCATGTGGCCCCCAGGTTGCGTGTTTGAGACCCCTGGACTAGATGGAACCTAATGTGGGACCTCTCTCCTCAGCCCAAAGTTTGTGGTCAGACTCCTGTAGATTGACAGTAGCTATTTCGTTTTCCATATATGTGCTTGTCTCCCCACGTTGTCACCAAGAAACTAGGCTACAAAGAACTCTTGCGAACAGACTGTAGGGAATAATCCTGTACTGCTCCCTGGGAAGGACTAAATGAGTAACATGCAAGGAGAGAATGCCTGGTCAATATTTTGCTACCAATTGCTTTTCCCTGACAGAAGTGGGAAGGAAATAGTTCTGCAAATGGCTTTATTGCTCCTGCCAGAGCAAATTCATCCCTGGGCCTATGAAACACAAATACTTTTGCCTTTAGAATGGGCCTGACTGCTTTATAAGGCAGCAGGGTTTATCCAAACTTTCTCTCTGATGGAGGGGACACCCAGGTCCCTCAGCCACCTCACCCCCAATTTGCACCAGTTTGAAAGCTAGATGAAAACTGGCAGCTCTAGTGTTTAAACACCCATTTCAGACTCTAAAGACCAGCAGAGGGAGCCCAAATCAACTAATAACCCATTTGAAAGCTCTGAGGAGACACAGGGAGAGAATAGAGCAGGAGAGATTGAGAAATGTGTGTATGGGGAATTTCCAAAGGGATAGCCATGTTAGTCTAGTCCAGCAAAAAAATACAACAACAAGGAATCGTGTGGTACTTAAAGACTAGCAGATTTATTTTTTGCATGAGCTTTTGTGGGAGAAAATCCCACTTCGTCAGATGCTTCGAAGATGAGTGAACTTACAGAATGGAATGACAAAGGTAATTTTCCCAGGGTTTGAACCTAACAGCTCTGATTTGCTGTTACTGTATGACCTGATCTTATGTGTTACACCCCCTTGCATTTATTTTCATTCCATTCTGTAAATTCACCCATCTTTGAAGCATCTGACGAAGTGGGATTTTCTCCCACAAAAGCTCATGCAAAAAATAAATCTGTTAGTCTTTAAGTGCCACACGACTCCTTGGTTTTTTTGTGAATGGGGAAGACAGGGAGCATATTTGGGGGGAGGCAGAGAACAAAATTACAAAAATTAAGGGTTTTTCAAATAGATGGGGAGGAAATGAAGCAGATACAGTGGCAGAATACAGTACAGAAGTATAGCTGGGTGACTTTTTTTTGACTGGATTTTTTTTTTTCAAGTGTAAATCCATTTTGTGGATTCATGTCTGTTTCACCAAATTTGTTCATTCTGACAATAAAGCCAAAAAAGATTCAGGGGGCAAAAAGCTTTGTTTTGACATTTTCAAAATGAAGCATTTCAGTTCAAGGCAACATTGTGTTTTGAAGTTTCCTTTACATTTATTTTTATTTTAAAAAATTTCAAAAACATTAAAAATGCTCAAAATCAAACTGAAATATTTAGCTTGGGGTCAAATGAAATATTTTCTTTGACCTGAAGTGATTTTTTTTCAAAACTATCTGGTTTTTGTCCAGCTTCAGCATGAAGGCAGATGGGCATTTCCAGCAGCACCACTGACAGCCACACATACCTCTTCAGAAAAGGTTGTTTCCCAACTACTTTTTTCCCTCTCCCATGGGACAGTACCCAGGTTCTGTGTCATGTGTGGAATCCAAGCCTGCCTACCTACCCTGTGTGAGCAAAAGAAGCCGTTGTGCCAATGGCTGCTTGACTGACTGGTTTTGGACGTCTTTCAAACCAAAAAAACCCGTGAGTCAGCTCAGTGCCTTAACAAACCATTTCTGGGAACACAGCAGTTGAGATAGCCATGCTATTGTAAGTTCATGTCATGTCAGTGCGGCAGGGAAGCAGACCGTCTAGTCTGATCCCTCACCTTCCACCTCACTGCCATAGATGAAGGGACCAACCAGTATGGGATCTTGCCTGCAGAACTATGTCATGTGATTGGGTCCTTTAGTCTGATATGGCCGCTCCTGTTATACCAGATTCTACTGCCAGGCCCTCTAGCTCACTTTACCACCTGTCGTCCGTGGGAGCAGGACATTAGCATCTTGCTTAGAGAGGTCAGATCAGGAGGTTAATACCAAATATCACCTCCCAGCTCTCCATCTTCAGTGCACTTTGCAAACTGTAAGGACATCACCCATACCACCCAGACTGTGGCTGATTGTCCTGGTGGAGGAGTTGAGGAGTAGAGATGGAAAGACTCACCTGAGGACACAGAGGGAGGGAGGATTAGAACTGAGGAGTGTCATGCCAGTGCTGTACCCTGATTTCTGTGGCAGTCATTACGTGATAGTTTGTGGAAGGAAGGAAACCCAAAATCACAGTGTACCTGAGTCAGCAGCAGTAGGCGAACATCTTCCCAAGCCCACCCGTGATTTGCTTGCCTTCCTCAGAACACCCACCTGTGGCTTCCACAATGCCTTCAAGGATCACAATGATCTCAAACTGCTCCCTCTTCAGTGTCTCTGCTGTCATCTCCCAGAAAGGGCTGTGGGCATTGATCACGTGGCAAATGATCTGCGGCTCCACCAGGAAGAGTCTGTCCTCTCCCGTGTCGTAGCCCAGGTTCAGCTCTGACTGCTCCAAGGGGATGAATTCCCCTTCCTTGGTTTGCCTAGATTTGATCAATTTGGCCCTTATTTTTGCATCCACCATGTGGCTGTCCCGGAGGTCCCCAATACGGAACATCAGGCAGAGTTTCTCATCCCGGTGGGAGATGACGCACTTCTTGCTGAATATTAAGGTCTGGGCACGCTTCTTGGGCCTGGAGATCTTGACAAACATGCATCCCACCATGAGGGCATCGATCATAGACCCAACGATGGACTGAGCCATCAGCAAAATGACGCCCTCAGTGCAATTGGCTGTCACAATCCGGGAGCCATAACCAATGGTCCTTTGACTTTCCACAGAGAAAAGTAAGGCAGATATGAAATTGTCTATATTCTCAATGCAAGGCTTCCACTCTGGGTCTCCTATGTGGTTGACATCATCTCTGAGCCAGGCATCAAAAAAGTAGATGATGCCAAAGACCACCCATGTGATGATGTAGCACATCATGAAGACAAAGAGGAACCAGCGATACTTGAGGTCCACAATGGTGGTGAAAATGTCCGAAAGGAACCTCTTCTTTTCCTGGATGCGGCCCAGATTCACCTGGCACTTGCCCATTTTGGTCACATAGCGCTGCCGCTGCTGCTTATTGACTGAATTGAACTGCCGGTCATCAGCGATGAGTTTGCAGCGACGGTTCTGAGGTTTGTCTGAGGGGGGCACCGAGACAATGCTCCGGGTTGGCGTTTTTTTCCGAGCTGAGCTGGGGATGTTGGGCACACTCAGGGCATGCCGTGGGTACCACCGGGTGGTGATGTCCCGGAGCGGAGGCAGTGGATCATTGCGTGATGTTCGGCGGTACTTGGGAAGATCTTCGGTGTTGATGGAGACACTGGGCCGGTGCCTAGCTGGCATCACCACGCCTGTGCTGGTCTGCTCCACCATGCTGAGTCTCCTCTGAAGGACTGATCTGTCATTGGGGATCTTTGAGCCACAGGATGGGGGGATGGAGTTTGACATCAGGGCATTTTTCTTTGCAGGTGTGGCATCCGTTTGCTGTTGACTCTCTTCCGATAGACCCATGGGAATGACCATCATTTCAGGCTGCAAAGAGAAAAAAAAAAAAAAAAGAACCAATCAACAGAAATGCATGTTCCCTCTCTGCACCTCCATTTCCCCTCTCATTCTTTGGCTGGCTGGTCTCTTTGAACCATAAGCTTTTCATATGTACGCTATAGCACCCATGCAGCTCCAATCCCAGCTGGGGCCATGCAATGCTTCTGCAACGCACGTAATTATTAACACTGATACTTGACTGAGTCCCCAGCCCTCAGCATGTTCAGAGTTAATTAAAAGCCTCATCTCTGTGATAAAGCCCTTCCCAGCCCAGCAGAGTCATCTGGACAGGAACAACCAATGATTAGAAGGATGGGAAGTAGGCTGCAGAAGGCAAAGGAAGGAAGGAGGAAAAACTGCAAGAATTTTGCTACTTGAAGCAAAGTCATTGCAGTTGCATCATTAATACTTGTAGAGCATTTAGATATCTCTTAGCCATTATATATATGGTAGGGGTAGGAGAGACCACATCAAGGAGTATTGTGCATATGGTATTAATATAAAATACCTGAGATAGACATTAGATACATTTAAATATTGGGAAGTTTTTTTAACTGAATGTATTATTCTCCTTTAACATTTCTGTTAACCCACGATGTTAGGGATGGCATCCCACAACTTTCTGCAAAGCTGAAGTCAGCTTTGAGCAGTGTGTCCTAGCCCAGGTTGGGATGTATCTCTGCTCTCAGCTGGATTCAAAAGTGGTATCCAAAGCAAAGAAGAGAAAAGTTCTGAACAAAAAAGCACAAAAGTGATGTGCAAGGAATGTTGCAACTTGTAACATCATATTCTAAGTTCTATGAGCTGAAATATATATATTTAAAGAACATCTTCTGCAACACAAGAATTGCTTTGTGTTGTGTGGGGGAGTGGGTTATGTACATCTCTCTGTTGCATTGTATGGTTATGTCTTTAGACCATAAATTTGGCTAAGCTCAGTTATTGGTCCAATGAACATTTTTAAGAATAAACTGCAAGTCTAGTCCAACAGTTGGCTACACTTTCTAGTCACCTTGCCATGGTTTTGGCTGCATCTGAGATTATTGGTACAGCATCCTTCAGCCAAAGTGTTTTGCAACCATTTGTATCTTTATAGCATCAATGAAATGCAGCCCCTGCTTGGGAGCTGCATGGCTGCTGCAAAACAGCTGCCCAATCACACAGGACAGGAAATCAAGACGTGGATCTAGTTCAGTGTTTCCCAACATTTTCTCTGATGTGACACACCTTGCTACCTTTAATTAATTTGAGGCACACCACCATATAGTTTCCAAATGAACTCATGAATATTCATGAGCCAATCCAGAGACCTTTGAGTAGTTTTTCAACAAATTTTGTGGCACACCTGTGTGCCATGGCACACTGGTTGGGAAACACTGATCTAGTTGACACTACAAAGGGCTGGAGCTGGGGGGTGAAGGGCACAAGGCAGAAGGGAGTCACCCATGCTTGGGTTAACACACTCCCACTATAGTGAGACACCCCTTAGATAAAGAGAACCCAAGGCCAGGGCTGTCCTATTGCCTGTCTTCACATCAACTTTGGTACGGGAGTGATCAGGGCTCAGCAGGATCATCCTAGGAGATGGGCTGGGGTGGGATTTTTTTCTTTGCCTGTATCAGGTAGGGCGGCATGTCAAATGTAGGCTCCCAGTCCCGCCCCATGCGTTCATTATGGAAGCAGCCTTACCTTCTGAGGGAAGGCTCCATATCTGCTGGTGTCTGTTGGTGGGCGGGGCAAGTAGGCGAGCATGTGCTTGGCGGTGGGAGTCTGCACGGGGGGGATGGAGTTCCTCCGGCTCCGAGGCTCTTCATGTTTCAGCCGGCAGCCACCGATGTTGTTGCGGACGCCAAGCCCGTTGTCCTGCTGCAGCTCCAAGCTGCTGCTGGCAACGGGCAGCACCATGGCTGATCTGCAGGGGCCAGGCTACCCCAGGGCTCTGCACCTTCTCCAGTGGGGAACCCTGCCATGTGAGGACACAAAGAAGGGGTGCTATTTTTAACCAGCAAGTGGGGGAGTTCAATGGGGCAAGGGTCTCCATTCCAAACAATGGCACATGCCTGTTTTCAGCATAGAGGAGAGCCATGCTAGCTTAGCAGAATTAGGGTTTGAACCTAACAATTGCTCTGATTTGCTGTTACTGTATGACCTGATCCCATGTTTTACAGCCCCTTGCATTTATTTTCATTCCATTCTGTAAGTTCACCCATCTTCGAAGTATCTGACAAAGTGGGATTTTCTCCCATGAAAGCTCATGTGAAAAATAAATCTGCTAGTCTTTAAGTGCCATACGACTCCTTGGGTTTTTTTAGTGTTGCAAAGACACTCTTGTTCTGCTGACCAGAGCTGGGTGTACTGAGATGATGTAACAGAGGCTGTCCTCACCAAAAGTCCCATTTGGGGCAGCTGGCTCTCAGAAGCCATCCTGCCCAGACAGAGATGCTGGAGAAACCCCTGAACATAAAGGTGCTAGACAGTGTCTGAACCCAACATTCGTGAGTTGTGGGCAAGATCAGCTGGTCTGTCTTTCTCCATCTAGCTGCTTTGGTAGCCCTCTGTAGCCTGCAGTATTTAAGTGACTCACAGACACCAAGGGACTTATCCTTGCATCCACCCCAGGAGAAAGGGGAGGATCCTTATTCCTGTTTTTCAGATGAGGAGATGAAGTCCAGAAAGAATAAGTGACTTGCCCAAGGTCACACAGGAGGTATGGCACAGAGTTAGCAAATGAGTCCATATCTGCGCCCCAGTCACTTGTTCCAACTACTAGACCACAGTCCCCTGCAGCCTCCAGCATGATTTGTAGGAGTTGCTGAGTATCTCCCAATAACAGCAACGAGAAACAGAAGCACAGATACGATGGGGCACCTTAGATTCTAAGTGGTTAGACCCTTCCCACATCCTTTTAAAGCATCTTAAGTGGGAGGCCCAAAATCTGTAGTCACTTTGGAAAATCTCGTCCAGTGACATTTTTGCACATCACTGACTGTTCCAGAGATGCCAGATTTTACAAAGACAAATATTGATGGGTAACAAGAGACCACTAGCCAGGATTATTATTAGAGACATACAAGGAGGATGGGGAGGTTGCAAATATTGTTACTGCTCATCATGATTCAGTGCTGTTTCTGAATGTAGATAAAATATTACATAGACTGCATGGAAGAGATTCCGAATTTGAGTATCTTACAAGAGGAGTCTGAAGTAACACAGGAAGATCCCACAAGAGAAACCTCCCAGATATCTAGCTTGCCATTTTTACTCTGCTTTGCTCTGAATACTCCTGCTTTAGGCTGGGGAACTAGCATCAGATCCAATTAAGGCCCAAGCAAAGGTCAGCTTGAAAGGTGAAGATCCAAAGGGGCAGCTGCATTAGCCTAGTTCAGTAAAACAAACAGACAAGGAGTCCTGTGGCACTTAAAGACTAACAAATACATTTATTGCATGAGCTTTCATGGGAGAAAATCCCACTCAGAGACTTTGAAGATGGAGGAAACTTTTGCGGTTCCAGTGTGACCTGTTCCTATGACTTACATTCCCCTGCATTTATTTCCTCCCATTCTGTAAGTTTCCCCATCTTCAAAGCATCTGATGAAGAGGGATTTTGTCCCACAAAAGCTCATGCAATAAGTGTATTCGTTAGTCTTTAAGTGCGACAGGACCCCTTTAAAAGGTTAGAGTCAGTGCAGAAGGCCCCTGATATGGAGAAGCAAACCATTTGGAGAGTTGGCTTACAAGCTGCACGGTCCTCTCCAGAAGGGCCTCCACTTCTTGTTTGTCAGCTCACAGGATGTGGGTCAGCAGATCCTCAATGGGGGAAGATGAATACGTCAGCAAAACAAACTCCTGAGTGGCAACCCAAGCCTCCCACTGCTGGAAATGGTCCAGGTCAGAAGTGACTTTCTTATAAAACTGAGCCATCCATAGGTTTCCGTGAAAGGAGAGTGGGGTTTGCATGGAGAATTAGCTAGGCCTGCTCTGCAGTGTCAAGGAGAAGAAATTTCTTCATGAAGTTAAACAGATGTGACTTGGTGTCCTAGCCTCCGTAGCCTTTGTCTAGGTGTAGTGAGAGGTTATGCGAAGCTTCCATCCTCCTCTGAGCTGAAAGTGAAAACGGCGGATAAATGTGTATGCTAGATAGTATGAATCTGTGTGAGTCACTTAGTGGGTGTCATGCGCCTCACTTAGCCCGGATCTCATCATCCAGCTAACCACAGCTCTCTGATTGGCCAGGCACTGGGAAGGAACACACATCCAGCTGACAAGCTGCAGTGCCAGGATAGCTGTGTGAACTCCTGCCTAGAGCTGTGTGCCATTTTTTTAGCTGAAAGTATTTTGGGCAAAAAAATGCAGATTCAGACAAAATGTTTTGCAAATTCATAGAATCACAGTCCCCTGCATACTGGTTTTGTCAAATTGTCCATTTAGAAAAACAAAAACAAAACAAAATCCAACAAAACCAAGCCATTCTGATTTTAGGTTTTCAGTTCAGCATTTCGGCTTGAAACGACTTTTCCTTTAAACAATTCTAATATTATTGGAAATATTCAAAAGCATTTAAAACAAGTAAGAACTGAAATAAAGACATTTTGCTTTTGTCGAAAGGAAATGGTTTTTATGCTGCTATTTTTAGGTTGCTAATGCGAGTCCTACAAGTCCAATTCAGTTGTCCTAGAACTCTGAAACTTGCTCCTGTATGTCTCTTTTTTCCCCCCTTTTTCCCAATGCAGTGGCTAGCACCTCCGCTTAACATGCAGAAGGTCCTGGGTTCAATTCCCAGGGGGTTGGACTCGATGATCTCACGAGGTCCCTTCCAGCCCTATGATTTGATTTGATTTGATTTGAAACCTTACATCATGGGTGCTGCTAACGCTGGGCACAGGCAGGCAGGACATGAGTCCCCGGTCCTAGTGCCCCATGTTCTGGCCCCGCTGCTGACCCTGACTGAGGAGGCAGGACTGGGCTCCTGCAGAGGTGGCAGAACGATTTAGCCCCAACCCTAGCTGGGAACGCAGGACTGGGCCAGGGAGCTGGGGCTGCCAGTGGCAGGAGCCAGATCTGGCATTAGTCCCCGTCTGGGAAACCAGAGCTGGATTGAGCCCATGACCAGTGCTGCAGGGGTCAGGGCCAGCAGGGGGCCAGTGATGCCCCTGCCCTACATTCCCAGCTTCCTTTAGAAAAGGGTACTTAGGGCTTGTCTTTACTGATGGTGGCAAATTTGCCACCATCAGATTGATTTCCCTGATTGACTGAGTCGGTCTGTGAAGACCCGCTCAGTTGATCAGGAAATCAATCCAGTAAAGCGACCCTGGCAAGGAGCAGAGTGCTGAGTTGGAGGGAAGGGGTTTCCCCCCAGTTCAGCCTGCTGGAAACACCATGGTAAGTAGGTGGTAGGCAATTGGAGGGAGACACGTGAGGTATTTTAAGTACTTTGGTAATCTCCTTTAGGTCCGTCTGAAAATGTTACTCTGGGCCTTATCCCACCAACGTTTTGATCCAGTCTCTGATTATGGAGCCCTGACACCTGCCCTCACCCTCCTCTGCACACGTGCTAAGGCTGTGGACCCAAAGCTCTCCAGAAGGCCTCCTTAAAATCCACCATTAGTTTGCTCCTCATGCTGGTGCCCAGTGATTATAACATGGAGCATCTGTCCTCAACTCTGAGGGAGTAAGCCAAGTCCCAGATGAACTGCAGACTTTTCATTAGCACAGAAGCAGCACCTTGTGCAAGATTCAGACACAATCTGTGCTGGGGGATTGGTGAGGGTAAAACAACATGGGGCTCGGAAGTGGATTAACAAAGCAACACATAAATCCCTAGCAAATCAGTCCCCTGAGCTTGTCATTCTGCATGATTGCTTCAGGGGAGAAATTAAAAAGACCAGACCATTCATTAATGACAGCCCCACTATTTGCCCAAAGTCACTCATTAAAAAAAAAAAAAAAAGGGTTTCATTGATAGAAAATGGCCCTCTAAATCCTTTGCCAACATTAGTGACGTCAATGGAGCCACAGTGCTTTGCCCTGGGATCATGTTTTGCTCGCTCCAAAAAGGTGTGTTTATTTTAACTGAGTTTTTCATGGAAATGGAAGCTGGACGCAGCCCAAACTGCTACTTAGAAATACAAACAGCGTCAAGGAGACCAAGAAAAATATCATAGCGAGCAGGTCACAATGGCCTTGGCACATCATTCTAGGGAAGGACTGCATGAGTTGCTTACATTTTCTCCCACCTGGAAGCCTGCCAGTACAGAAGCATGTTAGAACCAGTTGACAGAACTATTTTAAACCTGGATCCACCTTACACAGAGTGTAACATAGTGGTTCTTAACCTTCTCTGTCTGTCTATGGTACACACGCGGCACCCATTACTGTACTATTAGAGCATTTCACAATTTACTGTGTGAGGCAGAGAGGAACCACACCTCTGCAAGGCAAAGAAATGCTATTATCCCCATTTTAACAATGGGAAGCTAAGGTGCAAAAAGGCTAAGTGACTTGCCCAAGCAGGAACATGAACCCAGATGTACCTAAATCCTAGACTAGTCCCCAAATCAATGGGCCTTATTTCTTTTTCCTACACTGTGTTCCCATGTTACAAAACACAAATGTTTTAAGACCATCTCCAACAAAAGGGGGGGCACAAAGCATGAAAGGACCTATAGAGTGAGCTTAACGTAACTCTTGACTGCACAATTCAGTTTCCCAGCTGTGCATCCTGGTGTCAGAGCCATTACACAATTACTGAGAGATCTTTAAGCTGTCACATTCTCCAAAAATGCACAAGAGTTCTGAAGGAACTGGAATGTGAAATTGCAGAACTACTAACTGTAGAATAAACAAGGAGGCCTGTGGCACTTTTGAAGATCAACAAATTTATTTATGACATTAGCCCATCCTCTGTAACTGTAGACTGTAACTAATTTAAATCAGCATCTGTCCCATGTGACTGTAAGATAGGTAATGTGATGACAATTTTTTAAAAAGGCTCCAGTGGCGACCCTGACAATCACAGGCCTAACTTCAGTACCAGGCAACTATAGAAAAGAACAGAACTATCAGACACATATGTGAACATAGTTTCCTGGGGAAGAGACAACATGGCTTTCGTAAAGGGAAATCATGCCTCACTAATCTACTAGAATTCTTTGAGAAGGTCAATAAGTATGTGTACAGAACTGATCCAGTAGATACAGGTGCTTAGATTAAGCATGTGGACAAGAGTGATCCAGTGGATACAGTTGCTTAGATCTTCAGAAAGTCTTGAAAGGTCCTACCCCAAAGACTCTTCAGCAAAGTAAGCTCTCATGGGAAAGGTCCTCTCTTGCATCAGTAACTGGTTTAAATATAGGAAATAAAGGATAGGAATAAATATTTTCAGAATGGATAGAGCCCTATGATTCGATTCAAAAAGTAAATAGCGGCACTGGGCCCAATGCTGTTCAACATATTCATAAATGATCTAGAAAAAGGAGTAACCAGTGAGGTGGCAAAATTTGGAGAGGATACCAAACCCCTCAAGATCATTAAGTTAAAAGCAGACTGTGAAGAGTTACAAAAGAACCTCACAAAACTGGGTGACTGGGCAACAAAATGGCAGATGAAATTCAATGTTGATAAATGCAAAGTAATAAACTTTGGAAACATTATCGCAGCTATATTATAAAATTAGCTGTTACCACTCAAGAAAGATCCTGAAGTCACTGTGAACAGTTTTCTGAAAACATGCAGTCAGTGTACAGTGGCAGTCAAAAAAGCTAACAGTATGCTGAGAATCATTAGGAAAGAGTTAGATAATAAGGCAGAATATTTTGTATTGCTTCTTTATAAATCCACTGTACACTCATATCTTGAATGCTGCATGCAGTTCTGGTCACCCCATCTCTAAAAAGACACACAGGAAATGAAAAAGATACAGAAAAAGGCAACTAAAACGAGGGGTATGGAAAAGCTTCCCTATGAAGAGACAGAAATAAGACTGAGACTTCTCAGCCTGGAAAAGAGAAAACTAAGTGTGTGTGTGGGGGGGGGGGCGATATGACAGAGATCTTTAAAACTTATGACTTGTGTGGAGAAAGTAAATACAGATGTATTCTTTGCTCCTCATAACACAAAAACCAGGGGTCACCCAATGAAATTAATAGGCAGCTGGTCTAAAACAAACCAAAGGAAGTGTTTCTTCACATAATACACAGTCAGCCTATGGAACTCCTTGCCAAAGGATATGGCAAAGGCCAAAACTATAACAGGGTTCAAAAAGCATTAGAGCAGTAAGTCCATGGAGGAAAAATCCATCAGTGGCTGATAGCCAGGGTAGGCAGGGATTGCTGTTTGCCAGAGGTTAGGAATGGCAAATGGGATGGATCACTTAATGACTATCTGGTCTAGTCACAACCTCTGAAGTACCTGGCAATGGTCACTGTGAGAGGATAGGGTACTCGACTGGATGGACCACTGGTCTGACCCAGTATGACTGTTCTTATGTTCTTAGAATCTCACCAGCTATCCATATGTCAGTGTCTTCCATGTGGGCTGGTTGGAAATTCCCTGAAAATCTCTTTAACTCCTGGAAAATGGTCTGTTCCATCCAACCCTCTTAAAGAATTGGTTGCTTTTCTCTTTTTTAAAATTAGTAGCTGATTATTTGTGAGGGAAATTTAGAAAAAACCCAGTATTTTTCAAAATTTCACACATACACAAAAATGAGTATCCGTTGACCAGCTCTGTGTCCATGGCATATATGGATTCATATTACTGTAGGTTGAAACTGACAGGCCAGTGGAACTGATGGAGATATTGATGAAGTCTTTCAAAAAAATACAGGCCCTGACCACTTCAGAATTTTAAAGATCCTAAGGAATTTTTCAGGAAAAATGCAGATATTAGCTTCTCTCTCATGGGCAAATTACAAGTGTGCTACCTGTGTTCCCTGTGAAGTTTCAGTAGGTTACAGGCTGCTGCTTCATTGACTATTGAACATGACTGTGTTAATCAGCTGCCATGTTCCATCCCTGAGGTGGCCATCTTTCAGTGTTGTGAACAGATTCCTATATGCCTGAAGTATATAAAATGTTGTGGTCTCCTTCAGGATAGACAGTACTGTACAAGTGTAGGACTCCTAGAGTGCCCCCTCTTTGGGGCTGGAACTGTGCTTTAGTTATATGAATGGAAATGGGCCAACACAATTGGGACTCAATCCCTGATTAGGGCTTTGTATTTGTTGTTAGTACAAAAAAATAAAATAATCCTAGTTATTGCTATTAGTCATGAAAACACTTAGCCCTTAATAGCAACGGCACCATGGACCCAGCAGACATCTCTCTGGGGTCTTTCCAAGCTGTACTTGCTACATTTGCCAACTGTCTAGTGTAACTGGTATTCAAACTCCCTCCCAGTCACCCCCGTTCTGCCATTCCTTGTCCCCCCATCACTGCCAGGTACGCAGGATTAGGGTTAGGACTATGCAGAAAGTTCTGCTGGAACCCCCCATAATGTGCCTGGCAAATGTTCAGCAAGGTACAGGGCCAGTCACATTCCCTGGAGCTGCACATCCCCCATTGTTAGCTCCTCAGGGCACCATCCCATCAGCAATACTTACAGGGAAGACTCACTTCAAAGGCATGGAAGAACACAGACATGGGAGTTGGATGCTTAGGGCAGGCAAGGAGGAAAGGTTCAGTTCAGATGCTGCTCAGAACTTCTTTAGGCCGGACACCATGTGGGACCACAGTTCCTCAGGAGACTTCCAGAGCTTCCCGATTTCAGTCAGGTCTGAAATGCCCCAAAAGATTCTCCTTTCTTTCCTTATAATAATGAACTGAAGAGTTGCCAATAATCTTTCGTCATTCAGATAAGGATCTCAAGATGTTTGTACAGACACTGAGTAATTCAGCCTCAAACCAACCAGGCCATGGCTACCCACAGGTGTTAAGTTACTGTTTTCATTTCACCAACAGGTACAGACAGCAGTGACTTGTCAAGGCCATGTAACAGAATCTGTGGTGGAGACAGGAAGAGAACCCAGGAGTCAATTCCCACCCAACAGACCCCTCCAACCGATTAGATGTCACTCCTTTCCAAGAACAAGAAGTAGAACCCACAAGTCCTGACTCCTAGCTTGCTGTTCTAACTACTGGGGAACACTCAGAGACCAGTTTCTCATATTGGTTTTCCATTGCACTTATCACCATGGAATTGAGGCCATGCAGTAAATCTGCTCCTAGCTGAAACCAGGCAAAATGGAAGGGCTAAGAAAGCCAAAAAGCCAAGTGAACAGGTGGTCATTCTCATCCCTGCTTACAGACTGGGCAATTGGGGTCCAGTTTTTGGGATCCTCCTCCCTCAGCTGTGTGTGTTAAGATAAAGGATTTGAGGAAGAGGGAGAACACAGTTTGGGGTGGGGTGGTTGTAAGTGCAATACCAGATGGCTAAGCCAATTATGTGACATAACAGCATTGCACAAGATGTGAAAGAAAGACAGTTACCTGCCCCGAGTACTTACTGCGTCCCACGAAGGCAAGGTGGCCTTCCCCAGCAGCTGTTTTCGGGTTGGTCAGAGGTGGAGAGCAGGCAGGGTCTGGGAATCTGTAATTTGGCCCAGGGTTTGCGCTGGCAAATGCTTTGATTCTTGGCAGTAACATTTTGCCTGCTGTTCTGAGGCATAGGCCCCAAAGCAGAGCATTTTTGTCCTGCACTGATCAGCACTGACACACAAACTGGGTTAGGTGTGGGTAGAACAGTGAGCATAGCTTAATAATCATGTCCTGATCCTATGAGAAGCTGCACACAGAGCCCCATTCACCTCCATATGAACCCAGAGATAAGGGCAGGATCAAAGGAAGCCCTAAATAAACAGATGCTATTTCTCCATCTACCAAGAGAGTGAGAAAGAGGAAAAATTAAACAACCTCCCTTTCCTTCAAGTCTCTGCTTATGCAACCATCCACCCTTCTTCTTCCCAACCCAGCAGGTACCTGTGTGGCACAGACCCCCTACCCTGTCACAGGTCACATCTCCATTAGGGAGCTTGCACAAGTAGAAATTCTCCATGTAGATGTAGCATACCACTGCAACTTGAAACTGCACGTGTATGGAGGGTTTGCAAATGGAGTAAAAAGTCTCATGCCAACAAGCCCAGAGTATTCCTACAATCTGCATTACAGCTGGATGAACAACTTGCAACAAGCAACATTTGTGGTGAATTTAGTCCGATTTTCACGTTTGCAAGTTGGCTGGGAAACAGGCTGCATGGAGCTCGGATTTGACTGTTCTTCAGAGTCACAAGAGGGAATTTCTGTGACCACCTTTCAGCCTTTGGGTTGCTCCTATGCTGTTTATTATGACCAAGCCTTACAATTGCCTGTGTAGGAGCTGTGTAATTAATCAATTGAATCACATGAATTTGCTTCTCTTCCCTGATTGATGAGCTGAGCTTTCATAAATCTCTTCCACCCAAGTTCCAAAGGGGTAGCCCTGTTAGTCTAGTTCAGCAAAACAAACAAGGAATCTTGTGGCACTTTTAAAGACTAGCAAATTTGTTCGTCTTTAAAAGTGCCACAAGGCTCCTTGTTTGTTTTTTCTCTTCCACCCAAAATGACTTTCATGATTCTGTGATTAAGTGAATCTCAGCCACTGGGCCCAACATCTATCTGCAGCAAAAAGTATCTGAGAACATGAATTAAAAGGAAGAGATGTAAAAAACAGTAAGGTTGGCCAACAAATATCCATTCTCTCACTGCTTGTCCATCTCCAGATGTGGGTGGGAGTACTGGTCTCTCTGATTTGGGATGGGTAGTTAATCTCAGAAATAGTTACCAGCTTTAATTATTTCCCTCCTCCAGGATGCAAGGGCCAGCTGAGAACAGATGTGCTTGTTGCATAGGGGATGGCTGTATTTACAAAAGAAATAGAGGCAAAAGTGTGACACTTTTGGAAAGAATTGAAGGGCTCTAGAAGCCCTTAAAAGGGTTCTGTCCATTTCCACTGAAAGGCACCTAAGGGATTTCAGCATACATGGTCCTAATGGGGTGGAAGAAGGAAGCATAGGGGGGCATTTATCCAGTGCCCCTTACTGCCAGGGCCCCCAGTGGCCTCACTGGAGTCCCCGCCAACCCACTGGCCTCCTGGCCCCCCACGAGAGTTGCCAGGGCTACTGCCAGCCTCCTGGCCCTGCCACTAGACTTGCCAGGGCTGCCTCCATGACTAGGAGGCCAGCAGAAATCCCAGAGAGGCTGGCAGCAGGGCCAGGAGGCCCTCAGGGTTCCTGATGAGGCCAGCTGTGGGGCCAGGAAGCTAGCAGGGGCCAGTGGCAGTGGGGCTGGAGAGGGCCAGCAGCAAAGCTGGTGGGGGGGGGGGCAGTGGCGAGGCGGGGGCAAAGTAAGGATGTGGCCTGCCCTTGCAGCATGGTGGGGTTCCCTTCCTTGACTTGTACCCAGGCCCTGGAATCACTAAGACCACTCCTGGATTTCAGAGCACTTTTTGGACTATCTTTTCCAAATCTTCAACAGATTCCTCTGTTTTTAGGAGGACTCTTTTTTCTTTGCAACCCTGCAGCTGCAGCTCCTGTCAATACCTTTAACACCTAGGTATGTTTAAATTGTGCATGCAATTCCTGCAGCAGACAAGTGATATAGAGGCACATACTTTGGTGCACAGTTTAACACACCAAGGTGTTCACAGACACATACATGTGAGGTAAGGGCTGGCAAAAGGGTCTAAACAGACATCCCAAAAGCTTGTGCTTTCTTTCACCAGGCCAGCTGTGAAGAACAGCTGTGCAAGTGGGCACATACGTCATTTGGAAATGTGCCTCTCCTTGGCTTGGAAAGGTTACACTCTATGGGTCAGAGCGGCAACAGCCTGCATTTTTCTTGTGAAAATTCTGTCACCGAGGGCAGTCAGAGATGGCAGTATAGTCTAGTGGACAGAACACTGGATGAAGAGTAAGGAGACCTAATTCATGCTCTTGCCCCTGACTGACTGTGTGACCTGGGGCGCATCACTTCTCCTCACTGTACCTCTGTTTTTCCTGCTAGCCTTAGTCTCTAGACCTAGCACTCTTCCTGACCATTTGTTTTGTACAGCGCCAAGGAGGCCAGCATCTTGAGGTGCTGCTGGACTCCAAGAGTGTAATTAAATCTACGGAGCACTAGCTTGTTGCACACTTGTGGCCCATGTGGAGCCTGCCACCATGCACTAACAGTTCACACTTTGAAAAGGGAGTAGGCCACTGCACACGAGGGGCCTTTCAGTGCACAGCAGCAGAGTCCACATATACACTCAGTTCACAGCAGGCAAGAGTGCAGCAGATTTACCCCCAGCTTGCAGAGCGCTAATGGTTCATCCTGACAAGTCCTCAGTGATACAGTCCATCCAGCTCTAACAGGCACAAAAGGATTACAACCAACGCAGGGTTACTTTTTTAAATTTCACTTGTGCACACAGCTAGGTCAATGACCTGTAGAACACAGCAGATGCCCTGAACTAGACAAACCAGCTTCATCTCCCTTGAGGGAGTTCAGTCCATTTGCTTCCCAACAGAGCCCAGAACATTGGCTTGTACCTGGTGTAACCTTCCACATACACCCCATGGCTGAGATCCTGAAGCACAGGTCACTGTGGCTCTTCTGATTCATGCAGAAATGTCGCTGATGTGGTACAGTCTAGGGCAGTGATTTTCAAACTATTTCTCTCAGGACCCAGTTGAAAGGAATCATTTATGCCCGCAACCCAACAATTACATCTTTGAGCAATGCATTCCAGTCTTTTCGCAGCAGTAGGAAGGGGTGCTGTGACCCACTGCCTGAGGATCCACGACCTAGTACTAGGTCCCAACCCTAAGTTTGAAAACCACTGCTCTAGGGAGTCATCACATGGAGTCCCTGATCACTAGTCACCCTCAGAACCAGATCCTAGAGGGCAACATAACTTTGGATCTTCATGCTAGGTGAGAGTGCACTGTCCCCAGTGCAAAGAGAGGAGTAAGACTATGTCTCTGGCTCCAACAGGGTTCCCCCATCGCTGGCTGTGTCACTCTTGCTGGGCAGGACTAAGGAGCAAGGTAAAATGGCCTAGAGTTTTTACCATGTGTCAGAGTTTAATAAGAAATCTGATGGTGGGAGAAGTGGTGTTGATCCCACTATGGTGGCGGTAGCCTGCTCCTCTTCTTGCACCACACGGTCTCTAGATTCAAGGTATTTTCCTAGACCAGTGGTTCCCCACCTGTGGTCCAGGGACCCTTGTGGGGCCACAGAGTTATTGCAAAGGGTCCCTGAATACATCCAGTCACAGCCAATGCCAGCCAGTGACAGGCGGCCCAGGTCCGATCAGGCCCCATCTGCTGCTGGCCAGTGAGCCATGTTGGAGAGGTCTCCAAATCAGGGGTGTCAAACTCATGGCCCATGGGGCCGGATCCAGCCTGCCAAGGGCACTGGTCCAGCCCGCAGAGCTGCTGCCTGGAAGCTGTCTGCAGCAAGGAACACCCAAGACAGGGTCCAGGCACAGCAGGGCCAGGCATGCTTCTGACTCACGTGATCCAAGTCATAGCACAGGGGAACAAAGCAAGTGCTTCAGCCAATCCCGGATCAGCTCTACCATGGTCCACCAACCAATCAGAGTTTCAGTCATAGCAGGCTAGACCAGCTCTGGAGAGCCACTGCAATGCCCCCCACCCCAACTGTTCACTGTCAATCAGTCAGCATGCTAATTTGATTGACAGCACATTGCACAAATCACAAATGAAAAGGAAAAAGGGGCTGAGGACCAGGTGGGAACAAGCCACTCAAAGACCAGCTGGGACAGAGCCAACCAAAGACCAGCATGCTGAATGACTCACAGTAAGTAGGCCAGGAAGGGGAGAGGCAGGAGCCCAGCCTGGCTGCCTGTGACTGAGACTGAGCTTTTTGCCTGCTACCATGAGGTAGGGGAAGTGGAAAGGAAAGGGGAAGGGGGAGTAGTCAGGGATCCCACAGGGCAGGGAAAAAGGAAGGTATAGGAGAGCCTGCAGGCTTTTGGAGAGCGAAGGGGAATGCATGCCACTCTGAACATGAAGGGGGAAAGGGCTGGGGCGCCCATGAGGCCACATGGCCCAATACAGGTGTCCTGCCTTCCAGTGTGGCCCCCCACATTGAATGAGTTTGACACCTCTGCTCTAAATGAATTGTATTAGGCCTGCTGTGAGCTGGTACACCCTGGATATGCCCCTGAGCCTTGGGAGCAGCCCAGGGATGGGTCCTCCACTGCCATGCTGCAGCACCACTGCCTGCAGTCAGCCCTGTTAACAACTATTATCGTTCAGGGGTCCACGAAATTTCCTGACATCAAAAAGGGGTCCTCATACTTGAAAACGTTGGGAACCACTGTCCTAGAGCAAGACATAAATTTGTTGAGCAAAGAAGATTCTCACTCAAAGTCACTTTGCTGAGCGGCACTGCCCCTTCCTGTTAAAGTGAATTGGCCCTGAGTGCCTTTCTGGAACCCCTCTTCCCTCATGGGATGTAGGCTTGTTCCAGACTGAGGGGGATGCTTTGTGAGAGCCCAGGGGTCCCAAAGCAGGTGGCAAGCAGCTGTGTCAGGCAGAAGACCTACCTGCTGATATGGTGGTTGAGTCCTTTCTGTAGCAGAGGCTTCCACTCTAGTATGCCATGATGCCATCCTGCCTACCACAGAACCAGCGAGCCCCCAAGGAAATTCAAACCAAGCCAGAGGGCAGAGAATATGGAGGCCATAACTGTCTGTCTAAGACCTCACAGGGCCCCAGGGCCTGATCCCCATACAATCATTAAACACATTTGTCCTCCCAGTGCCTTTGTGAGGTCAAGGCAGTTGACTGCATGGTATGGATGGGGAACTGAGGCACACAGAGGCTAAGCAACTCGTCCAAGGCTCCACAGGGAGTCTGTGGCAGAGTGGTGCAGCTCTCCCAAACCAGTCACAGACACAGGAGGCAAGAGGCAGTGGGCTAAGAAAAGACCAAAGGCAGCAAAAGGATGGGGGTAGGGAGGAGGGTGGGAATCAGGAGAAATTTCTACCCACGTGAGATGTTTATGTGGAAGGCACAGAAGAGCAAAGCATGAGGGGAGAAGCATCTCAGGCTGCCAGTACCAGACAAGCAGGAATGCCTCGAGGTGAGAGCAGAGGTGTTAGCTCACCCATCCTGGCAGCAAAAGGCAGCCCCGGAGAATGAGTGGCTTGACCTCTAGACTGCTGTCCACCATGGCCAAGGGAGAACCCAGATTTCTGTTCCTACCATACTGTGACTGAGCAGCTCCCCACAGCACCTCAGCATTCACCATCCAGTGCTAGAGAACCGCAATGGGCTGGACTTGGCTAGATGTGGCTCCCCACCCAGCCAAGCCCCTAGGAGTTTGTCTTTGTGGGTCTAAGCAGGGACTCACTCTTCACCCCACCCCACCCACTGAAGGAAAAGAGGTCTCAGCTCAGTCCCCCTCTGCTCTGCTGCTCCATCAGTCAGCTGGGCTGTAAAGTAACAGTCACGAGATCCATCCTTCCCTGCTTCTGCTTGAGAAGACAAGTTGGAGACCCACTCCCCAGCCCTTTTGCCCTCCTCTGCTTACCCTCTTGCTGAGAATCTTTATCTCAGCACAGTGCTTCAAATCTAAAAAGCCAGAGGAGGGGAAGGGAAACCTGTAGGCACCAATCAGCTTGGAGCACCTTTCTCTCCCAGTCAGCTCAGCTGTTTCAGGTTTAATCCTAAGGAGGCAGATATTACTAAATGCCAAGTTCCTGGAAATCCACACTGGAAAGTGAGGCAGCAAAATGCCAACCCATGCTACGGTGGGAGAGGGGCTTGTCTGTAGCCTCTGCTTTAGTTGGTTTCCGTACAGTGCCTTGAGCAAATGACCACAGTGGCCGGCTTCAGGCAAAAAGGCAGGAACCAGACAGATCCTTTAGGACAGTGGTTCTCAACCTTTTGTAGATCACGGCACACTTGGTAGCGCATCACTGCCCTACAGGCCACACCAGCCACCCCCACCAGGCTGAATCCAGCCATCTCCCCAGATCTCTGTGGCACACTTACGGCTGTGTGGCTACACTGTAATCATGCATCATGATACAGTGGTTGAGAGCCACTGCTTTAGGAATTGCAGCGTGAAAAAGGACAGAGCACCCACGCTCAGACTCACATACAGAGAGGTAGGGGATGGCTGTTAGAATTTTCCCTGCAGCTCTTTGCTGTGCGCCTGTTGCCGTGCATGTTCCACATTGTGGGTGAGATGAATATCTTTCACTGGGCCAACTTCTGTGACTGAAAGAGAGGAGCTCTCAAAATTTGACATAGCTGAAAAAGAGCTCTTTGTTGCTCAAGACAGTCCTATGTTACGAAGTGTTCAGGGATTCACAAGTTTATTAACAAAGGCCTCTGAGAGAAGACAGCCCTTCAGCCACCTTCCAGGCAAAGGAGGCTCCAGTAAAGTGATTGTGCATGTTCTGGGGCAGGCGGGAGTGGGTCCAGAAAGTACCTGCCACTTTAAACAGCCACTGTCAGGGTCTGGTAGAGCAGCTATGGCAGCCAGCTTATTTCCTGGGCACTAATGGCAGCCACTCCCTCTATTGCCTGGTTAGCGTTCTCTTGAGTTGGACATACAGTCATTGCATGAGAAGTTGCTGTTCCAGAAAAGCGTCCATCTAGCCCTGTCTTGTCCTCAATAGTGGTCAGCACCAGAAAACCCCAGGGGCAAATCCTTTCCTGATCCCGGGTGCTATCTGTGTAAGGTATTTTTCAAGCCCCACTTAAGATCTGAACATGTCACAGTCATAAATATATCACAACACCGCTTTGCAGCAGGGAAGTGCCCATTTTACAGATGGGAAATAAAGGTACAGAGAGGTTAAGTGACTTTCCCAAGGCCCCATATGAAATCTGTAGCAGGGCAGACAAATGAATCTGGTTTTGCTGCATCCCAAGCTAGCATAGTACCCTTTAGGCCTTCAGTCCTCTAAAGGACTGATAAGTTCATGCCCTGCAGATGAGAATTGATAGCCCTGGCACATTTCTCTACCAGCTAGGGACTGATTTATGCTGAGTTGCTATTTAGAATTCTTCCCATGATCAGTTACTCTATGGCTGAAAATCCATAATAAGTAAGGGAGCTGGGTTTGTTTTTCCTCCAGCCACATCCTGTCTTTCCAGAGCAGAGGAACTGAGCCCAGATGTATGTTTGAGGAAGGATTCTAGGAACATGGGACGTGGGGCACAACATTTCAAACTTCATAAGAAAAGAAGAAATGGCTATCACCCTGGCTCAGTCTGCATCTTATGCGGCTGTTTTGGGATGTGTTTGGGGCATGCTCACCATTTTCCTCTCATTCTGTAAGCTCCCCTATCCTCTAAGCATCTGACAAAGTGGGATTTTCTCCCACGAGAGCTCATGTGATAAATAAATTTGTTAGTTTTTAAGTGCCACAGGACTCCTTGTTTATTTTGCTCCCCATGTGAGTTACACCCAGGTTCTAACTACTGCGCTAATGGAGTTGTTCAGTATCCACGTTTCCTGGGTATCTGGACTGAAGCAGCTGGCTTTGTTCAAGTCCTGGCTTCTGCACATCATACATACTAAACTGCAAGCTAGGAGCTACTTAGGACCAAGCCATGTTCATCAGCCTTCAGTGTCCTTCAAAGCCCACCAAGCCAGCCCTTGGACAAGTTGAATGACAACAGCATCTCTTGAACCAATGCTAATTAAGAGTGAGGTCCTGCCACCTGTGTTTGGTGGAGATTTTTGGGAGAGTCTAGGAGAGATGGCTCCGCACCCCACCCATCACTCACTCAGACAGCCAAAGGAAGCAGCGCCGAAGGTAGAAATGGGCAAATGGAGGAATTTTGTCTTTTGCTCACCAGTGTGGTTGTGGAGGAGAGCAGTTGGGGCTAAGATTGCAGGGGGTGGGAGTCAGATAAATGGCCGTGGCTCTGCCCTCCCTCCAGGCAGCAGCCAGTTTAGTTTCGCTGCCCATCAGTTGCATACAATCCATGTCCACCCAGAGCACAATGCAGTGCTGCTGAGAAGCCATACAGATTGTTAATGGAGCACCTGGCACCTGACAAGCCTTTTTGTGTAAGTGGTTCCCAAGGTGATGCTGCCTGCTACGAAACACAACCCTTGTGCCTTAACAAAGAACTGACTTTTTCTGGCTGTTGCATTTAAACCTGGGATTCTCTAGCATGGGCCTGTCCAGTGATTCTGCTAGTGATTCGGGACTTAAAGACACTTTGTGATGTTCTCTGGTAATGGTAACTAATAGTTTGCAACCTCAATGACACCCAGCTTCGTGGGGCCACACAAATCTCTCTGCCTTGCCCAGCAAGCCTAGCATATCCCATTTTCATGCACTGTCTTCCTCTGACTTATCATTAGTACTCCAATGCTTTGGGTAGCTTCCTTCCCGACTCCCAATGCAGGACAGACGAATATTACAGACCTGCTGGAGTTTGTGGACCAGGGGCCGGCTCAGTCACTGTCTCAGAATCTTCCCATTGAGACAACTGTTTCCGGCTTGGTGTTAGCCAAGAGAAGACCTATGGTAACCATGCAACAGCAGCTCCAAGCCCACAGCCTGTAGATTTCCTGGGCAGCAATAGACCTACCTCATCTTTTCAGTTGAGTGCCCTGCCAGCACAGGAACTGGTGAGCCCAAGAGGTGCAAACTCCCCTCCGGCCAGCTAACTCTCCTGCCGCCCTTCCCAATGCAATCCAGAGCCTCGTCACCGGACCAGTCTAGTGTTTGAAATCCCATTGGGCTCAATGCATCTTCCCTTCAGTTCTGGATGCAAATCCTCTCGCAGAGTGCAGGGCAAGGGAGCTCGGCATCAGCTTCCAATCCTGTTCTGGGAGAAGAAGGTCAGCTGTTAATCTGTCTCAATGACATGCAGAATTACCTCAAGATGATTTAATCAGGAAGGCTTGGGCAAGTAGGAGACAGGACGCCTGCGAGACTCTGGAGCCTGCAGGGTTAATCCCTCCCCCCTGCTCTGAGCTAAATGTTCACTGACCACCCATACCCCCGCAAGGAACCCAGCCCCGCTCTTCCTTGCACCACATTGACAGGCAGCAGGCAGGTAGAGGGGATGAGGGGAAAGAAGGGCTTCTGGCTAAAGCACTAGGATAAAGGGCGCATGAGACGTTAATTGTTATTTATCCTGTGGGAGCACCTACATCTGGTCCAGGACCCCATTGCACTCAGCGCTGTACAAACATTTGGACAGAAGCTCTCTACGCCCTGTGCGCTGTGGGATAACACCATCCAGCGGGACTGCAGAGGTCAGCTCACTCTTATGTGTGACACATTGGAGGGTCCTCATGCAGAAGGAGCTGGAAAGGGCAAGGACTGGTGGGAAAAGAATCATTCTTAGGTTTCTAACAGGGGAACCAACATCATCACCAGAGCCTGGCTACCCCCACTGGAGAAAGGGTACCATGCTCAATCCTGCTTCTCAGCTCCACTATTCTCCAAATGGAGCACTATGTAGTACCAGGAGCCCTGGTCAGGATGGGTGCCTCAGGATGCAGGCTGGTTGCAGTGCACATGCAGAGGAACATTTGGTCCCAGCCCCACTGTTCAGTTAACAAGCTGCCAGGGGTGGGTGTGGGGATGGGGGGTGGCTAGTGGAGTGATGGCCCTGCCAGTACATGGCATTACCACGTGCATAGCTGGGGCAGGGCCTGCAAGGACTAGAAGGGATTTCCAGGCTCTAATAGGGATTTCCCCAATAGTGATTTTTCCTGGTTTAATATTCATGATGCCGCCCCTCTCTCTTTAGGTAAGAGATGTTAGATGCTGTAACACAACACTCCCCCTCGTGCCTTGACAAAGAACTGACTTTTTCTGGCTGTTGCATTTAAACCTGGGATTCGCTAGCATAGGCCTGTGGAGCCATTCTGCTAGTGATTCAGGGCTTAAAGACGCTTTGTGGTGTTCTTTAGTAATGGTAACTAACAGTTTGCTACCTAGTAATATCTCTTCAGTGTAGCGCAAGCTAACAGGGCTTTACTTTGTTTAAAGTAGCCATGTGCTCTATTTAAACCTAGTTCCCTACAGAGAGCCAGTTAAAAATAGAAAAGGTAGCATCGTGGTTATAAATAACTGCTTAGTCAGTGCCTTAAAGGCTGGAGAGTTATTAATAGAGTACAGTTTAATCGGTCTTAGTAACTTGCAGTCAAGAGTTCAGGTAAACTATGTCTGAAGATATCAAATTCAATCTTAAATTTACAGGTGTTTGGAAAACAACACAGTTCCCCCAACCCCCAGATTAATACCTTCCTGGTATGTTCAAATGTACCTCCAAAACCACAATATGGAGTTCTGCATGCACTTTGGGATCGTCACAGTGAAGGCGGCTGTGGAAATGAAGAACATAGTGCTTCTGGCTAACATGATTCTGAGGAAATGACAGTCCTGAATGTTTTGCCAAAGGGAGGTAGGGCCTGGGACATAGACAGGTTAGTGTCTCTCAACTGGCACTCTGTGGAATACCAGTGCTCCATGGACATAGTGAAGGTGTTCTGCGACCGACCCCAACCCCTGCACATTGGAGGGGGCGAGAAGAGGGAGCAGTTTGGGAAAGGGCAACATGGGGGGGTTGATGAATTTCCAAAGGGATAGCCATGTTAGTCTAGTCCAGCAAAAAAAAAACCAAAAAAACCCAAGGAGTCGTGTGGCACTTTAAGACTAACAGATTTATTTTTCGCATGAGCTTTCGTGGGAGAAAATCCCACTTCATCAGATGCTTCGAAGATGGGTGAACTTACAGAATGGAACTTCCATTCTGTAAGTTTACCCATCTTCGAAGCATCTGACAAAGTGGGATTTTCTTCCATGAAAGCTCATGTGAAAAATAAATCTGTTAGTCTTATTCCATTCTGTAAGTTCACCCATCTTCAAAGCATCTGACAAAGTGGGATTTTTTCCCACAAAAGCTCATGCGAAAAATAAATCTATTAGTCTTAAAGTGCCACACGACTCCTTGGTTTTTTTGGGTTGATGAATGCCTGTAAGGCTATATCCACACATACATGGCTAAATCGATTTTACTTATATTGCTATAATAAAATTGATATAGAAACCATTAAACTGATACAAGTTAAATTGATTTAACAGGTCCACACCGAATAAAACCAAATCGAAATAGCAGGTCTAGACACAGGACTTGCTATTCCATTTCAGGAGAGGGGTGCCATAGGAGTTTTGGCAAAATGGCTCCCTCACTAGGCCATGAACCACCCACTCAATATATAGAGAAAGTAAAGCACCTGGGAAGGAGAAAGGCAAAAAGTGTTAAATCAATTTAACAGTTAAATAGAAATAACATGTCCCCACTGCGTTATTTAGAAATGACAATTTTGATTTAACTGTCATATTGATATAATACTAGGTTTTATTATATCGATATAACTTTCCTTATATCAAAATGAGGGAATTCCTCATTTTGAAATAAGGGAACATTGTGTAGACCTACCATTTTTTAAATCGAAATAACCAGCCATATTTCGATTTAAACAGTGTGTGTGGACATACCCTAAGATTTTAAATGCTCCAGCTAAAGTTAAGCTTCCCAGTGAACAATGGTATCCACCACTGCCTTGCTGGGGCATTTTAAATTTCCCATTGCTGTTACTGTTGAGATTGAAATCACTTGGACATAACTTTCACAGTAAGACTTTCTTTGACAAACTTTATGCCAAGAATAGATGAACTTTGTTTGAATTTTCACGCTCAAAATTCCCATTAAAACTTGAATAATGTAATTGTCAGTTTCAAATTGTGTGCATAATCATTATGTATCTATCTTTTTACGAAATAAATGCCTATTGTATTTGGAAAATCGTATTTGATTCGGTTGCCTGAATTGTTTTCGCAGGAATGCGTGGTACACAGACATTACAAACATTACAGCTGGCAAACACTGGCTTTTTTTGAGCAAGCTTTTTTCAGGTGTTCTGCATAAAGTAATTAATACCTTCAGGTGTTCCCCAGCCCAGCCCGGACCCAGGGCAAGAAGAGAATGCAGAATTTGTTCCTTTCAAGATTACAGTGATCCTAAGTCATGCACCATGAACTGGGCACAGATCTAGCACTGAGGGTGCAACACAGAGCTGAAGTAGGCCCTGGGTGTTCTGCATCAGTCCTGGGGGGACATCAGATCGACTCCCTTATATCTGACTCAGGTGAATGCTAAAGGCCCTTTTGGAGGAGGGAAGTAATTGGAAGACATTCTGGCCAGCGATTACCCTCTTGTTCCCAGTCTCTGAACTCAGAAGGGGGGGTGTGTGTCTGTGTGTGACTCCAGTGACACAGAGGGGCTGTGGAGAAGGAGAAGCCTGTTTCTCTTCATTTGCTAGCCAAGTGATGCCCTAACTGGCCAGGCCAGCCCCCTTCTGTGGGTGAGTGAGACACAGAGGGGGCGAGGATCCTAGCTCCAAGGCTTCAAGTACGACAGCACTCTTGGTCTCCTCTACCTCTCTGTGTGGCCAGAGGACCCACTCCTGGAGCTGATCCCTCTGCCCACATTCTTGCACTCACAAGTGAAGGAGAAAACATTGCGAGTGCATTAGTATGGAGGGTTTGCTCGGGAACTTCATGGTTCTGGTGCCTGTGAGCTGTCATGTAAAGAATACAAGAGACTTTGTGAATAGCCCTCATGGGTCCTCTACAGATCCTGACTCTGCCTAGAGCCCTCCAAAGAGATGAGATTGAAGCATTTTGCTTTTAGTAGAGGTGGAGGCTGGGGAAGGCCAGAAGGAAAGGTTCCAGGAGACCCCCAGTGAAACAGCCCCGTCTCTGAGGTATCAGGTTTGATTTGTGCTGTCAAAATAGCCCCAGTAAACCAACCCCCTCTGGTCACCTTTCTTGTATGGGATAAGGAGTCCTGTGGCACATAAAGACTAACAAATTCATTTATCGCATGAGCTTTTGTGGGAAAAAAATCCAAAAGTCTGATGAAGTGGGATTTTCTCCCACAAAAGCTCATGTGATCAATAAATTTGTTAGTCTTGAAGTGCCATGGGACTCCTTGCTTCTTTTGTTGGACTAGACTAACACACATGCCTTTTGGAACTTGTATGCGTGTAACCCTTCCACAGCAAACACAGAGTTGTCCATGAGCTTCTAGGCAGCATCTCCTCCCCAGCAGATCAAGGGATGTGATCATTCCCCTCTATTCTGCACTAGTGAGGCCACATCTGGAATACTGTGTCCAGTTTTGGGCTCCCCACTACAAAAAGGACATGGACAAATTAGAGAGAGTCCAGAGGAGGGCAACCAAAATGATCAAAGGGCTGGAGCACAAGCCCTATGAAGAAAGACTGAAGGAACTAGGCTTATTTAGCCTGCAGAAGAGAAGATTGAGGGGGGATTTGATAGCAACCTTCAACTACTTGAAGGGTTGCTCCAAGGAGGAGGGAGCTCGACTGTTCTCGGTAGTAACAGAGGGCAGAACGAGAAGCAATGGCTTCAAGTTACAGCTGGGGCGGTCCAGGCTGGATATTAGGAAAAACTTCCTTACTAGGCGAGTGGTGAAGCACTGGAATAAGTTGCCTAGGGAGGTGGTGGAATCTCCATCTCTGGAGGTGTTCAAGTCCCAGCTGGACAAAACACTGACTGGGATGATCTAATGGGAGTGGTCCTGCTTTTTTTGGCAGGGGGTTGGACTAGATGACCTCGTGGGGTCCCTTCCAACCCTATGATTCTATGATAAGTTTGCACTCTAGCTGAATGCACCCTGATCTTCCCTGGAAGGGGAATAATTGCTCTTTGGTAGCAGTCTTTGATACAGTTCGATATCCAGGATAAAATGCATTGGATCATTACAGATTGTCCCCTCATGCGCTCAGCAACTGCCACCAACAGTTGGGTCGTTCTATGGAATGGCCTGATTCACTCAATGTAAATTTGAAGTGCCCTTCTTACATTGAGGTTGTGCCACTTTCTTTGGCTCTCTGTGACCTGTGGGTCTGGGAAGAATGCCAGGAGGCAGATGTCCTGATTTATGTGGAAGGGAGACACCACCTTAGGCAGGAAGGCTGGGTGCGGACGAAGCTGGACTTCTTCTACGGGGAAGACCATGTATGGAGGTTCTGAAGCGAGGGCTCCTAACTCTGAGGCCCATCTCACCATGGTGATTGCCACCAGGAAGGACACCTTTCATGATAAAACCAGGGATGTACAAGAGCTGAGGGGCTCATATGGTCCTTTTGTGAATCCCTCAAGCACCAATATTACGTCCGATTGAGCAAATGGATCTCGAGCCTGAGGATCGAGTATTTCCATGTCCTTCAGGAACCTTAAGGTTGTGGGGTAAGAGAAGAGGGTTACCCCATTGAAAGTATTGTGTAGAGCTGAGATTGCTGCCATATGCATGCTGAGAGAGGGTAGTGTGAGACCTTTCTCTCTGAGGTCTAGAAGGGAGTCCAGTATGGTTTGAAGTGGGACAGACTCTGGGGCTACCCCTCTTTCCTGAGCCCAGAGGGAGAAGCATTTCTACTTAGCGCTGTAAGTGGCTCTTGTGGAAGGTTTCCTACTCTCAATCAGGACTTTCTGGACCTTTTCCTTCTCTCGTTGGAGTTCAGCCATGTAACGTCCATGTTGTCAGGTGCAGTACCCCCAGGTCTGGATGGCGCAAATGGACGGAGTCCTGCGTGAGCAGGTCCTCCCTGATTAGGAGTGTTATGGGTGGGGCTATCAAGAGGTCTAGGAGGGTGGTATGCTACAGTTGGCAAGGCCAGGCCAGGGCTATCAGGATTATGTCCGCCTTGTCCCTCTTGATCTTTAGTAGGACCCTCTGGATCAGTGGAATGGGGGGAAAGGTGTAGAGTAGTGTGCCTCCCCAGTCTATCAGGAGGGCATCCACAACAGCCCTATCAACAGCAGCAGCAGCAACAACAACAGGGCTCCTGTCACTGGTCCTTCCAGTCTTTCCAATCCACTTATGGGAATGGAGACTGAGACAGGAACAGAAGTGGAAGGGGCTCCTGGTCCCAAGGAAACACACAGGTGCCCCTGGCAGAAGGAATGTCTGGCCACTTGGGGGGATATATATGCCTAGCGATCTTAGGGTGGCACATGAATCCTTCATGCCATGAAGTTTGGAATCCATTGATTCTGTGAACAGTAGGGGTCCCTCAAACAGGAGGTCCTGAATGGACTGTTGCATTTGTGGCAATAATCCCTACCCCTGCAGCCAAGCAACTCTACGCATGGCGATTGCTGATGCCACCTCATGGCTTGCTGTATTTGTGGCACTCCGTGAAGTCAGGAGTGTGTTACATGCTGCCAGGAGACCCTTCTCCACTAATGTATTATAGTCCTGGGAATGGTCAGAGGGAATGAGGTCCCTAAGCTTCTTCATGGATTTCCACAGATTGAAGACATATCTGCCCATGAGAGCCTGGTGGTTGGCGATACATAACTGTAGGGCCATGGTAGAATACATCACCCTGCCAAAGAGAGCTAACTTCTTGGACTCTTTGTTCTTTGGGGTGGCAGCTGGTTGACTTTGCCATTCCTGCTGGTTCACTGCATCCACTACCAGGGACCCCACTAGGATGGTTGAAAATGAAGCTGAACCCATCTGCAGGAACATGGTACTTCCTTTCTGCCCCTCTTGATACCAGGGGGATCGAGGATGGGGTCTGCCATCTGGCCTGGGCAATTATGATGATCCCTTTGTGTAGAGGGACCGCAAGCCTAGCTGGGGGAGCCACATTGTCCATGTTGAACAGTGGGTCAAAGTCCTCCCTGACCATCTCAATTTGCATGTTGAGGTTGGCGACCATGCCCCTTAACAGGTCTTGGTGGACGTGTGGGTCTTCTCTAAATGACAGGGAGCTCTGATATGCCACTTTGTCAGGCAATGAAGATTACATGACCTGTGAGCTACTGTGGTGGGAGCTGGAAGCTCCTGCTCTGGGGTCTGATTTCCCATCAGACACCATCACGTACCAGGATCCCTGGCACGTGGTAGTCCGCAATGATCCTGAGGATTCCCCAGAGCCACAAAACATCCATTGCACCGACCCGTCCTTAAAGCTCTTTGGTGCAGAGTCCTGTGTGGAAATTGCTTGGTTCTGTGATGGGTGGCGGTTGGAGCCTCTCCACTGAGAGGATCTTGGTGATTGGACCCTCTTGTATGCTGATACATGTGTTGTTTTGTGAAGCAAGGACAGTATTGGGGTGGTCAGTGTTGGAGCGCTGGCCTAAGAGCCTCTGTGCCAAGAGAACGGGGAGCGCTTCCTCCTGCGCTTACTGGCCGGATTGGCTGTGGCTGGTGCCAGTGCTGACGGTTCTGATGATCATCAGAGTCAGAGTCCCCCGACAAACCGCATTTGGACCTGGTGTGGCGTGACTCTGTGAGCACACTGAGTAATGGTCCCGAGGGGAGGTCTCTGGGGAGAACCTAAAGTAGTTCCCATAGCCACCAGGCTCGGACTCCAATGACAGCAGGGTGGATGCCCTCTTTGGAGGAGCTGCTCACGGAGAGGCCCCTGAACAGAGTGATGGGGACTGTTGTGTCTGCAGCTGGGAGGGGCTGTGCTGATCGTCCCCAGGGTGGTGTTTTACAGAGTTGGGGAGGGTGGCTTCTCGGTAGCCAGTGCACTGCCCCACTGATCCCCGTCAGGCCGCTTCTTCCTGTGCCGAGGGCGCGGACTCGTGTTTGGCGCCCGACAAGGTCTTGGAGAGTAGTAACAGTTTCCCCCTGGATGTGACCAGCCTCGGTGGGATGGGTGCTGGCAGTTGCAGGAGGCCCTTAGTGGTCTTGAAAGCCTCTGGCATCAAGGGAATCGGCAGCGTCTCTGATCTCTGCGTTGTTGATGGTGCTGGTACCGGTGATCGAGAGCTGCGCCAGTGGCATGGCTTCCCCTGGGCCCAAACCCCCAAGGTGGTCTCTGAGCCTGAACAGGGATTCTTAGGTCTCCTGCACGAGGAGCGGTGCTGAGGAGAGGCCAGTGCCCAGTAAGCACATGGCACCGTGGCTCCCTGTGCCAAAGCTGATGTGCTCAGCACTGAGGTAGGCCACAAAGCCTCTTCTACTGCCATGGAACGAAGGCCCCAAGCCCTAAATTTTGCTCTGACCTTAAACAGCAGAGGCTGGCGGGAACATGGGCGATGGAGCGGGGAAGCAGCAGTGTTGACAGTGGAGAACAAACGAAGAGAGAAAAGAAAGCCTTCCAATGAGGTTAGAGAGCACAGTTTATTTACCTAAAGAATTAAACCAGCAACGGTTTAGACTAAAACAAACACATTATGATGCCTGCTTTTTTTTTTTTTTGAATGTGTGCGATACTTTGTTGGAGAGGTGTGGGCATCTGCCCACGGCTTTGTTACTGCTGAGGTTACAGTGACGCCAGAACAGGGATCTGGCACATGAAGGCAGTGGGAAAGGTGCATTGATCCTCTCGAGCCCCATTGGCATGGCCCCTTCATGGAGCTTGCTTGCTGCTTGCACAAATGCCAAGCTCACTGGTCCCAGCTGAGGGATGAATGCACTTGAGTGTGGACTTTCACAAAGCTCCCCTATCAGCACCTACATAGGCCAGCTTGTGTGAGGAACTCTGCACACTGGAAAATGACCTCCTCAGATAGTGTCGCACAGTGGGCGCTGCTGGGGACTAAGCGCTTTAGAAAAGCCGGCCCCAGAAAATCATGATCAGCCCTTGCCAAATCCAACCACTTCCCAGATTCACCAGCCTAGTTTTTTTGCAGCACAAAGGCCTGACCCTATGAGATGCTGTGTGCTCTGCAATTTGCAAAAGACCCATATCACCTCACAGGTTCAGCTCCTAAAAGGCAGCCTAATGGCTGCAGCATGCCAAACACAACATGAAAGACAGTCTGGGGCTTCAATTCTGCTGGCTCAATTCCAGCCACAGGTGGATTTTCAGTGCTGAATTATCTTTCCACCAATCACACTTAAAAACAGTGTTAGACGTGGAACCAGACATGAAACATGACACAACCTGACAATCCAAGCTGTATGTCCTCCGATATCAAGCCCTCAAGTGGAGTCCACTGACCACAGCAACACTAACTCCACCAGTATGACACGGGAGACACAGTAATTTACCAGCCTCTTCCCTTAATATAATTCTTGATGACAAAGAAGGCAGATGACGGAGAGATTATAGTCACTAATCCCCCAGTAAAGATAAAATTCTAAAAGCTGGACACTGTGTTCCCTTTGTGTGTCTGTGTGCAGGGGGACAGATGGGGAGTGAGTGTAAACAGAAACTTAAAACCTTCCTTATGTTGTATGTCTTCTTTTCTTTTCTTTTCTCTTCTTTCTTCTTCTTTTTTTTTTTTTAAATAACAGGATATTTTATTTCAGCAGCAACATGTTCAGTTTCTAGCTCCCAGCTCTGCCACCAACTCCCAGGACAGATTTGCACCAACCTGTCTTTGTCACTCTGTTCCCTTAAATGCGAATAACAACATGGCCCAGTTCACAGGAGTACCTATGAGGATGAACGCTTGCAAAGCATTTTTTCTGAGGTTGTTGTGTAAGTCCAAAGATATGGCTGCAATTCATAAAACAAACACCTGTCACCGATGGTTTAAGAGGGTATTTGTTCCTGCCATGAGTGCAGGGAACTGGACTCAATGACTTCTCATTGTCCCTTCCAGTTTCTATGAAAACCTTTCAGGATCTCACTGAGACAGAAGGGAGGATTGGAGATCCATAACCCTGAGTTCTCTCCTAGAAGACCCAGCATTTGCCACTGCCTGGTATAGCAAAAAGCCAAAGGCAAAAAGTTGGCTCTTCAGGACTATATGAACAGAGCTGACAAGTGTTCACTGCATCTGGAGGAAGGATGGGGATGGGTTTCCCCACAGATGATGGAAGTCCACTATCTCCTTGCACATTGCATCAAGCCAGAAGCTGTTCACCAGCTGGCAGCAGGACAAAGATGGCTACCAGCATGCTGAATGTTTTGTCTTCTGGGAAGCATTGCTAACCAGTCATTCTTCAGCCTGGAATCATTACTGTGCAGGGGATGGTGGACTTGGTGAGACCAAGGGGCCTGGCTCAGGAATGCAGTAATACAAAACAGCTGCTTTTTTTCTGAGTGGGGGCTGGTTCCCATTCAGTTTAAATGATATCAGACCCTGGGCTTCCTCCCCACAGCACTGTCTGGTTAGAAAGGTTGTTTAGTGAGCGGGGAGACAAGGAGATGAATTTTCCAGGATCTTTAGCAAAGGAGGTTTCCCAGGTGGTTATGGCACCAGGGCGGGGAGGCAGAATTTCTGGGTTTTAGTCCCAGCTTGGGGGGGGAAGTGCAATCTAGTGGAGCACAAGTCAGGAATCCTGACTTGTTGGCTCTCATTGGTGAGGTGTGGGACCTTGGGACAGCCAGGTGGCTTCGGCCTGCCTTCATTACCCCATCCGTACAACACAGCTAGCTGTTCTTTTCAGGTTCTTGGGTCACACCCAGCAGCCTCCCTCCCTCCCTCCCTCTTGAGCAGGTCACAAGGCATAATTCACTAGTGTTTGTAAATGGCCTTGAAGGAAAAAGTGCTAGAGTGGAACTGTTTACTGTCATTACACTTATTACAAAAGTGCTACACTGCCCACAGCCTTTCTAATCCCCACCCTGAGTAAACAGGTAGTGTTTCCCCTCTGCATGTCAAGTGATCCCCGGGAGCTGCAGACGGTTTTCTGGTTGTCTGTCCGCAACTGATTTCTCTCTGTGGCACTCCAAGCTCCTCTGATATTTATTTAATGATTGAGTAAAGACCAACACTTTTAAAAAGCCTCCTAGAATGGGATAAAGAGCCATTATGAGGGGAGAGGTGCTTGAGTAGTTGACATCTTCTTTTGCCATTCAAGGGTTCTTCTGAACACCCCAGCCGAGCTGTTACTGGAGCTGCCATTTATCCTTCCAGAGGTGCTTTCTCTGCCAAGCCTTTTACTGCAATGTCTCTGTAGCCTAGTGGGGGTGGGAACAGTCAAGTCTTTTGCTTAACCCTCTTGTGTACTGAGCGGTGGCCACAACTCACTGGGACTTTCTGTTGGATGTAGTTAGGATTGTGGTTAGCACACTGACACAAACTGCACAGAGGGCCATACCCTCATCTCCCCAGCAAACCTTTTTTAGGGACAACTCCCCTCAAACATCTTGCCTGAGACTAATCTAACTTCTCTGTTCTCTCCCTCTGCTTTGCCCTCCTGGTCTTCCTCTTTCTAAACCCCCAACTCTTTCCCTCCTCCTCTTCCCATTCCCATCTTCCCCATTCTTTCTTTACCACTGCCAAAAACTGGCCTCCCAGTTCTCGGCCTGTTTTCATTCTTTACTTCTCTTCTTCTGTCTCTCTTCCTTATCCTCAATCGCCAAATGCACTTGGGTTGCTCACTCCACCTGCCCTTCAAACCTGGCTTCTGGAGGAGTTGATTCATGACAAAATCAGCTGTATGGGCAGTAGAGATAAAAAAAGTCAACAGAGGGACTTCTAAGTATCGCTCAGAGAAATGGCTTGAATTGAAAAGCCTGGCCAGCTGTGCCAGAAGACGACCAAATGAAGAGCACTACATGATTGGAGAGAAAAGTGCTCGATGACCAGATATGACCAGACTTGACCCAAGTAACGCACAATCCAGCCCTTACTGAGATGGATGTACTGTGAACAGGCCCTTGAATGTCATAATCTTGGCTGGAGTTATCAGGAGCTCTTTTGTGGCCTGGTAGCAGCAGCTAAATCTGCCCCAAAAGTTCTGAGCTGGGATGGGTTGGTGAGTTTTGGTTGGGACTATCCTACAGGGTCATACAGCTGTTGTTTTCATGCACCGTATATCATCACGTATAAGCTGAAAATTTTGTGCCTGAAAATTGGCTTCAAAACAGGCTCTCGGCTTATACTCAAGAGGATACAGTAGACAGCCCCTCCCAGGGGTTTCCCAGACCATGTGGCAGGCCGCAGCCCCAGTGTTGCCGGGCGGCCATCTTGGGCAGTCGGCGGGGGCTGGGACTGGAGGAAGGAAGGGACCCCGGCGTCTAGAGTGGCCACGTAAGGGGCCCAGGAGGGGGGTTAGCCTGGACATTGAGGGGGGG
>ML682025.1:26106985-26180123 GCA_007922195.1 Podocnemis expansa
AGGGGGCAAAGGAAAAGCAGCAGCAGAGATTTTGGGGTAGGGAAGCTGTCAGAAACTCCAGAGGAAGCCAGCAACAGTGGATGGGAGGTTAGGGGACAAGACCAAAAGGGGACCACGGCTTATACCTGGGTCACCAATTTTAGCTTCTTTTTTGGGCTCAGAAGTGGGGGGTCGGCTTGTACCCAAATCGGCTTATACACAGTTATATACAGTAGGTTCACTTACTGTGGTTGTGGCTGATAACTTGCCGCAGTGCTGTGCAGCATTAAATTGGCCAGACGTTTGGAAAGCACTCTTGCCAGAATATTTTTTTCAATCCAGTAAAACCAACAAAACATGACAATAATTGTGACCACACCCAGGAATTAGTGGTGTGAGCATGAATTTCCCCCATGCTACCCTTCTGAAAGCTAGAAACAAATCATAGCTCTCAAGTCGATAGACTGTCAACAGAAACTGCATATTCATGGAAATCAATCCAGCCACACAGCTTCAAAAGAGTTAATACCAAAAGCTTCAGCTCAAACACCCAAATTCATTTTGACCAACTCACAGCTTGCTCACACAGCTGTAGCATGGCTTGGAGCTGTAACACGAAGGTTCAATTGGGAGGAATGTTTCTCTCATTGTTTGGCTGGATCTCATCTTGTGTTACGACTTTTGTGCCACTCTGGAAGAATCTCAACCTGGAGTTGAATGTGTTGGAGATCTGGACCATGGGGCTTTGGCAAGTCTGTGTAACACAAGACGAAGGTATTATGGAGTGTAAAATCTACGAGTCTTTTTTGGCTCTACCACCAGAGCTCAGGGTGTCCAGGATTTTGATGTCCTTCTCCAATGGACTGGGACTTCTTGGATTTTTGATCTCCAGTTGTGGGCTGGACTGTTGCAAGGTATGGGAAGAAAAAATAGCTCTAAAGAAACAGCTAAGACTTTGCGGAGGAGTGATTTTTGTCATTTCAGCAATTATGACTCTCATTCCAATCTCCTGGGTGGCCTACACTACAGTAAATGAATTCTGGGATGAAACAGTCCCAGAAATTGTACCTAGATGGGAATTTGGGGAAGCAATGTTTCTGGGCTGGTTTGCTGGATTCTTCCTTGTAACAGGTGGGCTACTCCTTGTCTGCTCAACGTGTTTGAAAGGAACAGAAAGGCCCTCACTGCCTTTAGCATTTTGCCATGAACCTACTCAGCTGCAACGTCCAATAGCAATGAGACACTGGAGTCAACATTCACATCCCAAAAACACAGACCTGGTCATCTAAAACTTCCAGCCCAGAATGTTATACTGGTCCCTGGCTGGTCACTGTTTGAGACAGTCCCCATGATGATTTACAGGATGATTTGTCCAAAGGCAATTACTACTCTTGCAATTTATTTTTATGCCTGTGTGTTTGTAACTTTTAAAAAGCAATGGCTTTTTGCAACACTTGTCAGCTGAGACTATAACATCAATGGTGCCCACACAAATCTCAAATAGCACTTATTATCTAGTAACACTTTAAAGGCAGCATTTTATCAATTATTGTTTGAGCATCTTTGGAAATTTCTGAGTCAGGAAAATAACATCTGTATAGAACTGTGAAAGTTATCGCTCCTTAACTGTCCACTGTAAGTAAACAGAGGTGAGCGAGGGAATAGCTATTTATACATAAGGATGAATTCCACCACATAAATTGTTGAATTTGATGGCAACATGTTTCTGTGTTCTCCAAATGCAACTGCATTGTGAACAGCACACAAGAAGAAAATGGGAATGAATGTTTTAACTATGATGAGCAATAGGGGCTGTTTTTGTTCACGTAGCAAAATTCTCATATAGAAAGCCAGTTTATACCAAAAACACATTTTTCGCATCTGTGAAAGGTGAAAAGTCAGTGGCAGTATCTCAAACATTTGTTTACTAGTAAGTGAAAGCATAAAAAAAATTCAGACTGTTACTTAGAAAATTATCCAATTTAATTCCTTTTTAGATCACGTATTTAACAATTGACTCTAAACAAGCAAAGAGTCCTGTGGCGCTTAAAAGACTAACAAATTTATTTATCGCATGAGCTTTCAAAGTGTAAGTCATGGGACTTGGTAACACTGTAATATTCTGTAAGTTACTCATCTTCTAAGCATTTGACAGTGGGGGATTTTCTCCCTGAAAAGCTCATGCGATAAATAAATTTGTTAGTCTTTTAAGCGCCACAGGATTCCATGTTTGTTTTGCTGAACTGGACTAACACTATACCTTTGGAGATTAGAATCTAACTGTTTCTCTAAAGATCTCCTAAATTTTGGCTATCCAAAAAGAAGTTTGTATGTACCTATTGTTACTACTAATAGAGTTAAATGTTCAGTTTAGCCTGATAGGCCACAGTACTATTTACTAACCCTGGATTTATTATTTTTAAAACTGTTGCTCACAGTAAGGTCTGTGATAATGAAAGCAAAGCAATGAAGCCACCATTCAACATGAAATTCTGTTAAGAATCAAAGTTCACTTTAGGTTAAAAGTCTGGTTTTGCAAGTTGCACCGTGTTCCAACAGGGATTTCACTCTACAGACAGAAAGGTTATTCTCAGCAATTTTCCAAGCCTGGCTGAAATCAGGATATTTTAGAAACTTTGCATGCAGGCTGAAAAACTGAACTTCAGGAAGATTGAACTTCCTGAACAATCCACCCTCCCTGGATCTTTCAAATCTGCTAATCGCTACTTGAAATGATTCACATATTCTGTTCATGAATGGGAACTTCTCTTGTGGTGGTTAATGCAGGTTGTGGTCTCACAGCCTGATCTGTCAACAGAAGGAGCCCTCACTTGCTCTGCCAAGGTCTGGAGGTTTGGCCCCAAGTGCATATATTAGAACCTTAACACTCATGTTAAAAAGACCTGAAAGGAACCCATGGAAAATTCTGAAGGACTTTCTCCGCAGCGCCCCCTTGTCTCTTAAGTTTGCATGAAAACATTTGTTGGTGCTGCTGACTTTACCTGTGGATAAGCTTCTTTCTCTCCCTCTCCACTGTCCCACCCCAAGCTGAAATCTTTTATTTGTGGCCACACCAGTGGTTGCTCTGAAAAATGAGTCAGTAACTGACAGTTTTAGGATTGCAAAGAGCAGCAGCCAAGTGTTGTTTCTGTAACGAGGGTCAAGATATGCAAAGATGTAAGGGCCAGGAGGGCAGCATTTTTGTCTGATGGAATGTGCTTTTCAAAGATTGACACAAACTGCTTTCTAGAGGTCTGACAAATCCCTCAGGCAAAAGATTTTGGCTGGTAGTGTCATTCACACCCTTAAGAAATCACAGTAGGCAGAGAAGGGAAGACAGTGCAGTTGTATCTTTAAAAGGGCTTTCCACTCTCACTCTAAGATGTTAACTGGGGAAAGAGAGGGGGTGAAGCACATCTCCAAAGTTCAATAACTAGGTGAGGGTGCAACAGGTGAAGTTGCAACAGCCCAGATTTCTAGTTTTTGTGTATTCGCTTTACATGTTTGTGGCTTTAAGGTCTGATTCAATGTCAATGGAAGGATTTCCATGGAATTCACCAGACAGCAGATTGGGTTCTTCATGGAGATTAGAGTTACTGTAAATGTGTCCTTTAATTTCCTTTTATTTTGCTGTCTATGGTGTGGGAAGTTGTTTGGTTATTGTATTTTTGGGAGTAGTTTAATGAGGCAGGGGACTGTGACCATGACTGTACAAACCGTGACACTGTACATGAGTGTTTCTTGAATTTGTCTTATTCAGTCACAACCAGAATGACTTTCTACAGAGCTATGATTGGTATGGTTATTGCACAAATAGGCTTTAAAACAATATATCCTCCATTTTCAAGCATCTGACAAAGTGGGATTTTCTTTCTCCCATGAAAGCTCATGTGATAAATAAATTTATTGAATCTTTAAAAGTGCCAGTAAACTCCTTGTTTGTTTTACATGCTGCATGACACTCTCAACACAGCAAAGTGGATATGAGGGTATCCACAGAGATGGTAAAATGTAACTATTTTTACTGGGGTCACAGGGTCAGACTTGACAAGAAATTACTTGTCTGGCAAAACAAATGAGCAGTCAAGGGATGGGAAGCCAAAGAATTAGGGACATCTCAGAATCTCATGTCCCTCCTCCAATGAGCAGACTTGAAACAACCAAAACCTGAGGTCTCCTCGGTGTTTTGATATTAGATGGTAACACAGAGTACCCAGGAAACAAGGGAATCACCATCTCTCCACCTTGCAAAAGCAAGTCATAAGGTACTGCCCTTTAGGATAGTGTGAAATACAAATACGGACAGAAAGTTAAAATATTAAAGGCCCTTGCTCCACAAGACCCCTTAAACAGGCAATGGCATTTGGCTATTTCTGCATGTTGGTAGGTGTTTCTTTAAGCATGTTTTCAGTTGTGATTCTAAGATGGTAACAGGTGAAAGGGAAGGTAAAACCCACCTCTTAAGTTCAATAAGTAACTCAGGGTGCAATAGGCAAAGTGAATCACCTTGTCACTGATAACTAACCCTCCGGTCTCAACTCAGACAGAACTCTACTAATTATTACTGTCTTGCACTCTTAACCCAGACTTATAAATGTCTATCTTCAATTTGCTCATCGAGTCCCTACCTGGGATGTACTTTATTTTTACAGCTGTGTTTTGAATTGTTAGAATCTATCTGTGTTTTATTAGGGATATACTAACAAAAGCTTAAGCATAGAAAGGGTAACGGTTCTGCTCTAATGTAGATTTATGTTAGTATCTGAATATGAAACTCAAAACACTTCAGTCCCAAATGAATAAACAAGAGTTTGGCTGCAGGAGTTATAAGGGTTCTCTCTTTTCTTTACTAATTTAATCCAACTAAATTATTCACAGCTTTGTGCTTGGAAATGGCTATGTCCTGCAGGCATTCTGCCTGTCAAGAGCCTACAGCAGAATGGCGCAAAACAGAAAGGGGTTCAAAGTGGGGCTCTCTAAAGGAAGCTTTCTTGGCTGGCCTATCCCAAAAAGGGGGCTTCAAAAGAAACTAATTAGCATCAATAGCAATCTGTGTATCAAAGTCTCTGAAACAGGAACAGTGGACGACATATGGGTGAAAAAGCCTCAGATGATCCAGTATTCAAGACAGGGGAACTTCATCCAGAAAAAAGATACAAAAAACTTCTCTACAAGTGGCTCTGTTTGTCTAGAGTCTAGACCTCACTTCTAACCAAACAGACTGCTGCACGTCTAGATGAGAGTACAACTGCCAGGAAGGATTCAAGAAATTTGTCTCTTATTCAAAAGCTAATCCAGAGCAGAAAGGAATGTGCAACTACACCTACACTATTTATTTTGAAGAAAAAAACTCCACAACACCCTAGACAAAAACAAACACTGAGAGAAACTCAAAAGCTACTCAAGTACTATAACTAGCATCACCCTTATTTAACTTAAATTTAAGAGGACACAAGAGATTAATACATTAAAGATTCATCTACACTGTACATTGTAATCATGTTTTTGACAGGTCAACGAACAAGATTGTAAGCTGCAGTGTAGACACACAATGATCGCTGATGCTAGTTGTTTTTAAGCCTGAGGTTTGTTTTTGACATTTTAACCCTCAAGTAGAATGTGACTAATACATTTTTTCTTTATCTACACTACAATTTGCAGCACGTTAAAATGCAGTTACAAACTATAGTGTTGCCAAGTCTTTAGTGACAGATTTTTTAAATGCTGATGACTGATGGATTGAAACAACAGTACAACCATTGGCTAACAATGGAAACTATACAGGCCCACTCACCTGCCCACAGATATTGAAAATCCCCAGCACATCACCCAGCAAAAGACAAGAGAGAGAGACTTCTCTGCCACTAGGTGTCATTAGATTTGTTAGGTTACCTCAAAGATTTCTTGCAGCAGCAGTTCTGATCTTTGTAATTTAAGAAAGGTTAAAACTACCTTGTGAGCCAATGTTCTCATTTCTTCTATCCATATCACGACAAACAAGTGTTTTGAAACTTAACAGTAAAGAAAACAGAACAGAGGAAGCTATTTCACACTAAAATGAAACAAATGTTTTTATTGCACATTTATAAAACCTGAATAGTTTTCTCAAATAGGAATTTCTTTCTCCATTTATTCAGAACATTTTGGTTAAAACGATTTGTCATTATCCAAATAAAATAAAGGCTGTCTTTATAAAGTATCCAACTGTGTTTCCTCCTTTATCTCTCCAGTATAATTTTACAAAAAAATACAAATGTACACACTTTTATTCTAACCTTAAATCTCCAATGCTTAATTTTCTCATAATAACCTGGGAGGTGGAGGAACTCTTTTCAGACCAGAGACTAAAATTTCCTTGGGGGATTTTGTTTTCTTTAATCAGGAGCTGTCTTCACAGATGGCGGCAAATTTGCCGCCATCAGATTGATTGTTCCAACTGACTGACTGGGTCTGTGAAGACCTGCTCAGTTGATCAGGAAGCTGATCACTGAAGACCACCCCAGTGAGTAATGCTGCGTTGAAGGGACGACATTTCCCTTTGACTCTACACTGAAGACACCACACAGTGAATAGGTGGTAGGCAGTCAAAGGGAGATGTGTACAGTTTTTCTAAGTACTTTTGTGCAGCTCCCTTCAACTGCCACAATATAGACCAGCCCTCATTAGTGATTATTAACACACTGATATTGTGCTGAAGACAATCTTTAAAATGAGGTTTCACCACGTGACACTGCCACTACTTGCTTTTGTCTGTCTCAGAAGGTCCAAGCATATTTGTTTGAGTTAAAAAAGACAAGAGACAACTTAACTTCCTTTTTGATGTCACTCAACTAAAATACGCAGCTGCGTGTATAACCACCTGCCTCTCTTACACACACACAGTTTTGCCAATACTTGCTGTCGCTTGGTCTCTCAATTCAGACTCCCACTAGCAGTGGTTTGGTGAGATCTGAAAGTAAAATTTCTTTCAGCTAAGAATTTTGAAAGGTGTGGACCTGCCCAACAAATCAACAACACTTATTAGTTTGGCTCAGGCAAGCAACCAATCTGCAGCTGTTACTGTCCCACATATCTGTGCTCAAGGAACATTTTTTGAAATCAGCCAGAAAGAGACACAAAACCCATTTATTGCTGTTGTGGGGAGGAGCAGCAGCAGCTGTTATTCCATCTTACTACAGTGGTTCTTGCCTTTTGCACTGTTATTGATAATTTTTTCCCCTTCCTTTCTATTGACACCAAGTGTACAGTTTACATCTGGATATGAATTGTCATTATCTACCAATTCTCTTTCCTCTCCCATCTGAATGTTGTCTGGCATCAGGATACTGCACTGGTAGGTGGGTTACTATATAACACATCTAGGGCTGGAAAGTTAGAAGTTTATTTTACAGTCACAGGTGAGACCCCATGAATGGACTCCATGACAGCCGCAAAGCGGCTGCAGAGGTCATAGGGAGAGTTGGGCCGGATCTTCGGCGGTTCTTTTAGAATGATGACCTCTGCAGAGCAGTCCAGGAGCCTGGGGAGCAGTTCGCCCAGCTTCATTTGCAGGTTTGCTGTGGAGGAGGAGGAGAAGGATGCAAGTCAAATGCACTGGAACAGGCAGGTACCAAAAAAGGCTAAGGTTTTAGTGTCGCCAGCAAAAAAGGTGCCTTTTTTTTTTTTTGGTTGATACTTACCTACCACAGCTAAGATCTGTTCACTTCATGCATACCAAGCTGAGAAATGGTTTATGGAGGAAAGACAATTTCATTCTAGATCACACCTCTGGTCTTATCTAAATCCTGTATCTTTTCTTTGTCAGTAGCCTATTGCCTCGTATGGTCCAAGGGGGGCATGGGGAGGGAAGAAAACCACACCCAAAAAACTTCCCCAACTCACCTACCACATGCACACATACACACTGTATTACAATCTATTTGCTTGGCAAATCAGTGATGTGATGTTACTAAGAATATAACTGGAGTACGTTACCACTGCCACTAACACACTGGCTTTCTTCAATCCATGACACTTTAACATGGTCGACCAAGACCTAATTCTCAGCATGTTTGAATGGCACGTTTACTCACTTTCCATGTTACAAGTCAGCCCTCGCAATCTCAGATCTATGCACTACAGCTAGTCTAGGCCAGTGGTTGTCAAACTTAGGGTTGGGACCCAGTACTGAGTCATAGACCCAGTACTGAGTCATAGACCCTCAGGCACTGTGTCACGACACCCCCTGCTGCCACTACCAAAAGCCTGAAGTGCATTTTTCAAAGATATAATTGCTGGGTCACAGGATAGATGATTTTTTTCCAACTGGGTCCCAAGGAAAAGAGTTTGAAAACCACTGGTCCAGGCCAAGCACTATTCCATCCTTCATGAACAAAACTATTCCCAAGTGCTCACAATGGGCCAAACTTCCAGCCATCTGATAATGCAAAATCAGATGCAGACACCTCCTTTCCTGAGGGAGATGGGAATGCAATATCGTATCCCCAAGAAAAGACCAACCGGAGAAGAACGCAGTCCTCTAACTGGTGATGTGCCCCATAACAAAATTCATAGGAAATTCCAATTATGGTGTAAAAAATTCTGACCTCACTATCCAGTCAATGGTGTGAGTCCTTCCCCATGAGAGGGCTGCTCCTGTCATACCAGAAGTGTTACAGAAACTCTGCCTATTTCAGCACTTGGTGGACCAGCTTGCTATCAGGTAATTAATTTGAAAAGTTTAAGGCTCTCCAGGTGAATTGCTTAAACCCATTACCATAACACTCATTTCTTCTCCCAGTAGGTTAACTGAGTTGATTTTTAATCTAAGGCACGAGCAATTTTATATACATGGACAAAGAGACCAATGATAAGAGACTTGGCCTGCACAACACAGTGAGAGATGAAAACTCCTGAATTCTGCTCCTCTCTACTCTCGAGTTTCACTGTTTGTGATTCCATTAACTGAAAGAGTTTGTAACAGGGCCAAATTTCAGGAATTCAAGCTGCTAGCAAGTTTTCCAGCTCTTCTACTTTGCAACAGCATTTTGAGAACAATCCTCTGTATTTTTACCTTATTCTGCTGTAGCAAGTTTACCCTCTGCTGGTTAAAATGAGCACTGCTAAGAGCCTCCAGCCTGTTTTCTTACCCAGGTGGAGAGGACTTCTGGAAGTTTAATGGCAGCACACAAAAGGAGATAAAGAACACAGTTATCCAAAACTGGCTAATGTTAGTGTGTCCATGAAACCATGCTGGCTGAAATGTAGATTAAAGTTCTGACCACAAAGAACAGATGAGACCAAGGTAGCTATTTCACAATCATTCCCTTCTAATATTTCAATGGTCAGAAATATATTTGTGTAGTTTTAGGACAAACGGCAATCAACTTGTTCCATGTTACATTTCACCCCAAATACAAGCATGCGTATTGCAGCACAAGCTTAACTGCAAATTTCCAGACACAGTACATGAATCCTAACAATATGAGGATGGGTTTTAAATGGTCAATACAGGCCTTTTCTAGTGAACACCTATGGCCCCATCCTGACCATTCAGAACACAGAGCTATAAGGCAAGCACACAGGTTGGCAGTTCCCTACCATCCATATCTTCTTGTCCCAGGTAAGAGCACCAGCGGTTCCTCATGATCTCAATGGCATCTAGATCATCCTTGGAGATGTCATTATTGATAATGAGATGCATACAGGGGATGATCAACTCATTCAGGATGTTAACGCCCTCCGTTACCTGGGCCTCCTCACTGCTTACAAACAGAGCCGCTGCCATGTCATTCAGTTTCTGTGGGAGAATCAGGTCAGAGACATTTGAAAAAGAAAGTCCTGACTTCAGGCGACTGGGAAAACTGTGCTTACACCATGCCTCTTCTACATGACAGCTATCCGAGGAGCGTTCATGGACTAATGGGAGCTACGTGGGCACACCAAGAGGAGAACACAATTCTTAGCAAGATTAGATTAGAGGCAACAAACTGCTCTAGAATTAGATCTGAAGTGTACACACAAGTTTTGGCTTTGAGAAAATAAGATTCAGATGCAGAAATACCAAGTGGATTCCCTGAGATCCAAGCTCAATCACTTCAGTAAATTTTGCTTCCTAGATTTTCATGCTAGTGCTGGCACCAGGGAAGGGGTAGATGCCATGGTAAGAGATGCCTTAGATACAGTTTTGCTGGCCCAGGCAGACATAGTGAAGCAGGAACTAAAAATAAAGTCCCAGTCAGCTGCTGCTTATGCTTTTCCTAAAGAAAGCCACATCACCCAGTGCTCATCAAAACACTAACACTGGTCACAAAGAAAGGGGCAACGCTGGCTCCACAGGGATGGAGGAATACCAATATTGCTTGGTAAAAAGCAAATGTCTGTAAATTCCAAAGCATCCTCTCCATCTTTGAAAGCATGTTTTAACCTTAACAACACACTCTTGTACAGCGTCTGTGAGGAGGTGCATGATACATTCGTCTCTTTGGGAAACCTGGGGTGAACAGAAAGTGCAGCCATGAACTGAAATTGCAAAGCTGGAAGGGTTGATCCATTTAGGGCTGACTCATCTGCTATGGGGATTGTTCACTGTCAATTTAAGATTGAAAGATACAAACCAAGAGACATTTCCTTCTGTACAAAGCAATCAGTGATTCATCCACCCCTCTATTGCGTCCTTTCATCAGCAAGGTGGTGTTACTTTGATAGGCATACACCAGGTAGGTCAGTGCTTCCTGGTACCTTGGAAGAGGAAAAGGGTATTAGTGTCTATCACAGCAGGTTTCAGTTAAGCTATTCACAGAAGAGAGAGTTCCCACTTGCTCCCCAACAGAGAGAGAAACATCACTTTCATACATCCCCTTTCACACTGTAACCTACATTTCACACATCTGATGAAGTTGGATCCTACCCACAAAAGCTCATGTGATAAATAAGTTTGTTAGTCTTTAAAAGTGCCACAAGACTCCTTGTTTGTTTTACCTCACCTTCAATAACAGTGTTATTTGCTCCCTTTGCTATTTTTCATTCAACTGATCTCAAGAGCAGTCACCAAGCTAGACAGGTTTGAACTCCATATCCCTCAGGGAGGCCTTTGCACTCTGTTTTCAATCCCAATTTGTAGCCTCTGCTTTAGATTCCCCCTGCTTTCCCCTGGACCTTGGAGATGAAAGGCACAATTAGGATCTTGGAGAAAAACAGTTTTCTTTACAGATGCCGGGGATATAGCTGGTAGAACTGTCCTGGAGTCGGAGACACCAACAAGGTCCTTGGCTCCAGGGGAACCTACTAAGCAAGTTGTCCTAGACCCATGTCTTATTCCTCTCACAGAGAATATCAACATTTTTGGTTTATGTTCTAAATATGAGAAATCCAAATTTAGCCATAGTGAAATCCTCCATGACAACGAATTATGTTTCTCCATACAACTCTCTGTACTGATTGCAGCAGGACAGGGGGAAGAAAGCCCAGATTTTCTGTTCAAACTTCCAGGTAGCTCGGTTTCCACACAGGAGTCAAACTGTTTTCAAACACAACAAGAATTTAATTTTCCTACAGCTTTACAAAGAGCCAAGCAATAAAGGCAGTTAGTGCACTATATCCTCTCCAAGGACCACAATGCAAACTTGTGCTCATGGAAAACAAGCTGGCAACTTCCAAAGGGGCAGCCATGTTAGTCTAGTCCAGCAAAAAAAGCAAGGAGTCCTGTGGCACTTAAAGACTAACAGATTTATTTATCGCATGAGCTTTCATGGGAGAAAATTTTCAAAGCTTCTGACGAAGTGGGATTTTCTCCCATGAAAGCTCATGCGATAAATAAAAGTTGGGAACTGTAAGAGGCCATGTCACAAAACTACTTATTAACTCAGCATAATCAGCAGTTAAAGTAAGCCAGAATGCATCGGAATGCCATTCCAGGGCCCACTATTTTTAGGGGATCAGCATTCCGAGGCCCCTAAAAATAGAAAATGGAGCTGGAATGGTGTGTTCCAGGGCCCACCATTTAAAAATAGTGGGCCCTGGAACACAGCTTTCTGGCTCCATTTTCTATTTTTAGGGGCCCCTTAAAATGCGGAGCCCCTAAAAACAGCAAGTCCCAGAACAGTGTTCTCCCACTTTTCAGCTGACAGGGAGCTGGGAGATTTTTGGTCTCCCTCCCTGAGCCGGCTGTCACTGAGCATGCTCAGAACCTCTAAGCATACTCAGTGAGAGCCAGAGCCTCAGGCGGGGTTGGGGCCACTCTGCCCTGCAGCCAGGTAAGAGGGCCCTGGGGGGTGGGTTCAATGGCAGGTAAGCCGGCCCAGCATGGAAAGGGTGCAGAGGAGGGGATCGGCCTAGGGCAGCAGGGGAAGAGGGTGTGGCATGACAGGGGGTTGGGGGACTAGCGGCCAGACAGGGGCCAAGGGCAGTAGCTGGGGTGGGGGATAGTAACTGGGGGGGAAGGTGTTTGGGGGGTAGGAGCTGGGGTGGGGGCTGGCAGGTGGGGGGCAGGAAGGGGGCCTGGATGTGTGGGAGGGGGGAACCACGTGATTAGGAGGGTTCCGGGGCCCATCAAATCATACTTTAATCCCTGTGCACAAAATAGTTACGCCCTGACTCAAGGTCAGCTCTCAGCCTGTACAACAAAGGGCATTGGCAGATTAGGAATAAAGTACATTGGAGAAAACATGAGGGGCTCCAAATTGGAATGCACAGGAGTGCTGCATGTCAGGGGCAAGGGGTAGCAGCAGAGGCACAGGCGCTTGTAGGCATCAATTACCGCACAACTTCATCCAAAACTTTTAAAATAATTAAATGAATCCTACTTTCTGTTCTGGTAGAGCTCCAACCCAGTCAGCAGGTAAACAGACACCTTGCGAAATAAACTGTAGTCTTCATGCCACTTCTGTTTAGAGTAACAGGAAACATTACAGATTAGTCAATGGAATGCTTCCTTGAGCATGTATGTGGGACAAATTTCTTCCCCAAGCAAAATGTGGTAGGTTAGCTCCTTCGGGCTCTGGCAGGGAGAGCTCAGAGATGGAACGTGAGCTCACACACGCTCAGAACAAGTTCCCAATACGCTCATCCTCTCTGCCTCCCCATCCCACTCATAGACACGTTGGCCAAGTCAGATGAGTCCCTGGCAATGTTTAAGTCGCACTGAGAGCACAAAATGAGTCCTCTAGAACAAGTGTGAAAATACAAACAGCATTCCTGATGTTCTCGTGTGAGACTCTGGGGAAGAAGTTAGGTCCACCGCTCCCAGTCGGATCACAGAGTCTAGCTGTTCCAGGAGCAAGTTGAAGATCCCACAATACTTTACAAAAGCAATAGGGCCAAACCAAAACCAGTATGCTGATCAGCACTCCTTTTTTCTTGGGAAACAGGTCCCAATGCCTCTGACTATGTAATAGTCACCAGCTGTTGTTTGTCTGCACTGCCATGATCTTGCTCACTACTTGAGACACTTACAGCACTCAAGCGTTGGAGAAAAGGAAAAAGTTCTTGTCCCTTACCTTATACTCCTCCATATTCACATCATTGGGTCCAATCTCCTTCAGCTTAGCTTGTGCTACTTGCATAATGCGGATCGACCTGCTCAGTACAACAGATGGAGAAATCAGAAGAGTGAAGTTCTACAACCCCAAATCAGAGTCATTCTATTGGCTCCCCTGGCACAAACCTTTCATCATAGCTGAGATTTTTATCCGCAAACTGCTCCAGGAGGGTTCGCTCCACAACCCGTTTGGGAGCATTGTTCTGCAAGAAGTAGATGAGTACATGTTGCAGCCGGGGGTCGTTGTGAGGGGTGGGGGTCTCTTTGGCTAGCAGATACAGTCGGGAGTACTCTTCGCGGAATGCCTAGTGAAGTCAAGCAAATGCTTAGTGCCTATTCTTTCTTACTGCTGCACACGGTAAATTAGAAACATGCAGCAGGGAAGGTTTATTACTGTTCTGTAATTCAGCAGGATACACTGCAAAGAGGTCTAACTGCTACTAATGGTAGCTGGCAATGGCTTACAGTCTTTCCCATTAAGCAAAGAGTTTAAGACCAGAAGGGACCATTAGATCTTTTAGTGGTGACCTCCTGCATCTGACCTGCCATTATGTTTCACCCAGATAATTCTCCGCTAAGCCAGTAACATCACTTCAACTAATTCACTGGAGTGCTACACTGTTGTGAGCTATGAGCAGATAGCAAGGGAGACCAAGGTGCCACAACTGCCCAAAGCCCCTCTGAAGGCAGGGGCCTGACTAGGTGAGATACACTTAGCTGATCCTAGCTGGCAAAAAACACCTCATAATGCAATGAAAAGCGAAAATGTCCCTAAGGTCCCTGCCAAGCTGGCAGGGGGCTAGAAATGGTTGCCCCATCCCAAATTAGATCATCAGTATGATCCTTAGTGTGTGAGCAAGACACACGAGCGCCAGGCATCTTGGAGAATTTTCTGTGCCAACCCACAGCACAGTTCCACTCAATCAGCAAACCATCTCTACCATGATACAATTCACCCATCTTTAAAACCTTTTACAAAAACTTCACCCTTACAAGAAACCTCAGGGAGCTAGGTACTAGCTTCACCGACCTTCTATGGGGTTAGGTGCTGAACTCCCTTAGGCATTTTTGAATATCTCACTCTAAGGGCTTATTTTAAGGGACTCTTTAGAGACATCTCAAAGAACAGAGCTCGTAGCTGGCAAAATGTTAGCCTGAGCAATAAAATGCCATGGACAATACACCAAAAGCCTTGTCTGATGTGTATTTTCAACTGCAATTACAGAAGTCACTAATGTGATTTGTAACTACTGGAAGCCAGTTAAGATGGATGAATTTTCCATTTATCATCAATTGTTTGTCTATAAACTCTAATCCAAACTAACAATGACTTGTTATCTCTTCAGGAATATTTACTTCTTTCAACCCCTTTTTCCCATTGCATGGTCTCAGGAAGACATATTTTACAAAAATTCCTACAGTAAATGTGCACGTTTATCGCTCAAATTTAATTATACACCACATATGTCCCAGTTATGATTAAGATTTTATTTGTATTTTCTGGTGACGATTATATTTAGCACCTTCGATCCAAGAACTCGAACGTGCTTCTCAGACCTAACTAAACCTCACAAGCTCCTGGGAGATGAGTATGGAGAGTATCATCATTTTGAACTTGAGGAGAGAGACAGAAGTGGAGTAATTTGGCCAAGGTCCCATAGCAAGTCATCATCAGAGCTGAAATGAGAACACAGGCCTCTCGACTCTCAATCCCTTACTTTAAACAGCTTATGACAAACACGTGCTTAAATTTGCTCAATGTGCCTAAGATAAACACCCAAATAAGTGTTTACAGGATTTGGACTCACTGTACACTACCTTTCTAATACATACAGCTATACTTGCCATTTTAATTAGATATAAACATTTTGGGGTTCACTTAAATGGACATTAGGTCTAATTTGGCAACACATGCAGGCTTGGGGAGGGGGAAACAACAAATTTTGCCAAACCTGGGACTACTAGAAACATTTCTATATTATCTGTCTTAAATTCCAGATGGTGTGTGCATGCATGTGTATTTTAAATCTTCTGTGCAAGCTAAATTATGCAGTCTTGTGCTCAAGCATGAGAACCAGAAATGGATTAGAAACACAATAGTCTATTGTCCTTGCTTAAATTGAGAGAATTACAAATAAAGAAACAAAAAGGAACAAGAGTGGAAAGTAAATCAGAGTTCTGAAAATCTTTCAGTTCTTTCAATCTATAAATTAGTTATCTATAATACAATAAAGGATGTTAATAAAAATATATTTTTAGCCTGGCAATAATTTTTTGATAAAGTCCTCTCAACACAAGCAGTGGAATTGATAAACAGAGACGTGGAATAGAAAAAAAAATAGCTGAAGAGCACTGCACAGGAAGAAAGAGAAAAAGCCAACTGCAATTTTATTATGCTGCAATAGCACAGAATTTTCAATGAAGGTAACAGACTTGTGTGTTAAGATATTTAAGAAAAGGAAAGAAAAAGAATACCTTAACAAGCCCTGCTTCAGACCCATCCCGGTCAAAGGTCTGACGGGCTTTGGCAATAGCCAGGATCACACCCTGCATGGCTGGACTAAGCATCACCTACCACAAGAACAATAAAAAACCCAAACACAAAAACAGAGAGGAACAGAAGTGAAATTGTGGTGGTAAAAGAAAAAATTTCAAAAAAACATAAAGAGCATTAAAGACAAGTTGTTTAGATAGGAATAGAGATGGGAAATCCCTGAGCTGCCATTTGACAACAAATAAATTATAATTACTTTGTGCAAGTCCACCTCTCATATGCATCACCCAGTCTGTTAGAGGTTTAAACCCTTCACTATGTCATCCAAACGATGACTCCTGCACTCTCTCTCCCCACTGCAACTCAACAGTAAATGAAAATACAAAGCACATTAAACATACCCCCAGTACATGACTGTGGAAAATCTTGCAAAACCATCATTTAATTAAAGAGCCTGAGGCAGAGCACTCCAATGTGCTATGTTACAACACAAGTGTCTATTTAAAGCAATCAAATCACATCCAGCTCAACAGATGGAGCTGTTGCATTGATAAAATCCTTGAGGCAAAATATATATGTTGCTTTATGTAAAGGACAATGCTAAACCCATACCAAACCCTACAAATGCCGATGTAAACTAAATGGCCAAACAAATTAATTCTCGTGGAGAAAGATCTGTGTAGCTGATGTGCAACTGCAGTTAAGAAAAAGACTATGAAAAGTTTTATAGTGTCTGTAGAGCGACATACTAAGACTCATTATTGGGCACTTTCTAATACTGTATCTATGACGGGAAAAAGTCACCCGGCATTTACTGTTGGACATGTCAGCTACAACAATGATTATGTAAGAAGTAGAATCAACACTACTGACTACTGGGCAAAAGAAGGTAAAAACCTGCTTGTGAAGCAAGGTGCTCTAGAACAGTGGTTTTCAAAACATGGCTTGGGCCCCAGTACTGGGTCGCAGACTCTCAGGTACTGGATCACGGCACCCCTGGCTGCTGCTGCTGAAAGACTGGAATGCACTGTCCAAAGATGTAATTGTTGGGTCACAGGCATAAATGATTTTTTTTTTTGAACCGGGTCCTTAGGAAAAAAGTTTGAAAACTACTGCCCTAGAAACACTTTAGATCTGACTGACAAGAAGGTGAGGAAGAGGACTTAAGAAAAAAACAAAACAAAATAAAACAAAACTGGGGCCATTCTATTGAGTACAAAGATGAGAGTATGTTTTTACAGAGTCACTTTTCTGACATTTCAAACTCTTTTACAAAGTTAATTGCTATACAAATGGACCCCACCTTTCTGTTTCTACAAAGGAGAAAATATACTTGACCAACACACATTCTTTCATGTCAGAGCACTACTTGCCACGAACTTTAGAAAACCCCAAACCAACTCACAACTGCAAAAGTGAGTGACTGAAACATAACTATCTCCTATGCTGGGCTCTGTACCTCCTCATTATATCCATCTGCATCAGATCTAACCAGAATCTTCCCCACTCTGGGGATCTCCACTTCAGAGATCAGGGAGCTAGGCTGGCCAGCAGACTCTGTCCCTTTAGCACCTTGTAGATGTTCTGACTGAACTGTAAGGGCAGTTTCTCTCGGCTGGACCTTCGTTGGTTCTGCCTCCTTTGGCTATGGCAGCAGAAAGAGGAGAAAGAGAATAAGAAAAACAAACCAAAACCAAACAGGAAAGTAGAAAGGGCTTAAGTTAAACGCAGCAGAACTACAGAATTATAAGCATGAGAGACAGAGGTTTGTTAACACAAAGATGCAAAAACAGCTGGTTGCTTCAAGGGCCACACTCCAGAGTTCTCACCTCACACAGAGCCACCTCAACACCATCCTTCTCATAGGCATCAGCTGTATTTGCAATAGCCTGGGCAGTCTGGTCCTTCACAATGCTGGCGTGTTCAGCAGAGAGAGAGCGTATGTCATGTTCACAGCCTGATGATTGGTCTGGTTGGAAATTCAGGGAAATACCAACATTCAATAATGTCACTAGGAAGGTACAAATCCAGATGGGTCAGAGGCAAATGGTAAAAAAGATAACTGTACAATACCATACCTTAGTATTTACCAGGCACAGGGACCAACATCCTGCCCTGTTGCAATGCATGCATCTCCACTTTCCACAATTCTGTAACTGGCTGCAGCCTCCTTTGTTACTGAAGAGTCAGCTCATGCTCCCTAGCACACAACTCAACTCTTGGGTGACATTCCTGAAGAGCTAGCATTTTGAATGCCAGATTGCTCACTGCAGACTCTGTTAAGGTGTGTCTACACTACAGCTGTGAATGAGTCCCCAGCCCAGGGAGACTGACTTGGGCTAACAGGGCTTGAGCTGCCCACTCGAGCTGGCCAGAGTGGACTTTGTAGCTTGGGCAGCTGCTCTGGCTCTGAAGTGCATCTTACCCCTGAGTCTGAGCTTGGGTGGCAAGAGCAAAACTCTGCCAGATCTGTAACATCCACACAGCTATTTTAAGCCCTACTGGCATGAATCAAGTCGTCTACCCCCGGTAGAGAGATCTCAGCTGCACTGTAGATGGAACATAAAAGACTCGATCCAATAAAGCACTTCCGCACACAAGTAGTCAAACTGGAGTTCATGGCACTACTTGTTTATGTGTGCTGGTACATTGGGGCTGAAGGGTTTTGTACACAGTTCAGTGAACCTTGAGCTCGAGGGTTTGTATCTCATACATTCTGCTGCTCATGACTGTATTAATTGTGTGGTTTCAGAGTAAGGAATTATGGACCATGTATGGCAGAAAACCTCACCTAATGAGATGTTTCTTCGTCATTTGGCAAACTGATGCACAGCCGCAATTTTACAGCACATTTGATTCTGGAGTTTAAAATTTAATTTCAGGGGATACACATTAATGAACTATCACACTGCACTATCAACTGAACAGGAGGTTCTTCTTCACCTCCTGTCCTAAAATGTTAAACACTGCTGTGTACCATTAAGTAGCTACTGCATTTCATGCCAGAAGTGACCGTACTTCAGTGGCAATATTACACTTAATGCCATTTGAGAAGCACAATGAGAAACATGCTATAAGAAACTGCTGTAACAAATGGTCTCCCATTCAAGAGGTGAACACTGTGCAGTAAACATATAAAATGTTAATAGAATTAAATCAAAATGAGATTAGATCAGTGCCCTGGGCTGAATGTAGAATAAACATACAAAATGTTAATATAATTAAACCAAAATGAGATTAGATCAATGCCATGGGCTGAATGTAAAACAGGATATGATCAAACTTGATGACATGTCTATAACAATACACACCTCTAGATAACCTCGCATGAACAAGAGACTATTAGCTTCTTCCATCTGGTAGGATGGGAACTCAGTAGCTCAGCTCAAGGTGGCAGCTTTTCCCAGGAATTCAAAATCATTACAGACAGCTCAGCTAATGGTGGGATTTATTACATGAAAATGAATGTAGAGTCGTGATCTGTGAACTCAGTGTTCTTATGTTACCTTGTCCTGAGTCATAAGAGAAATCCTGAGATTCAGAAGCAGCTGAAGACTCTATCTGAGGGATTTTGCAGGACTGTTCCTGTTCCCATTCCTCCACCTCCTGTTCAAGCTTCCAGTTATCCTCTTGTATGTAATGCTGAAGTTCTGGCGGCAGGGCTTCCACTTCTTTCTGAAACTGCCCCTTTTCTGCATCCTCCTCCTCATCTGGAGACACACAAGATTTTAATTAGCAATGAATCATGCAAGCAGCAAGTTAGTACTGCTAGGAATATCTGGGAACCTTAAGAAACATTGATCAAATGGTTTGGAAAAATAATGAAGTAAAAGAATAGTTTCTCTTGGAATCTGAATTCAAGACACTCCCCAAACCATGAATAAGAAGATGGTAGCTGGTCAGCTCTTTGGGCAAAGGGACATCTTTTTGTTCTGCATTTGTACAGAACCTAGCACATTGAGGTCCCTGTCTATGACTAGAACTCCTATGCACCACGGTAATACAAAAGACAACTAACAACAGAAAGGTACATTACTGCATGGTGCACCTTAGATCAGTAAATCTACTTGAAGCAACAACCAGGGCTGGAAGGGAGCATAGATTTCTCTTTCCAGAGGCTACCATAATGCTACAGGTGTGTCTTAAAATGACAATAACCAGAAAACTTGAAGTTCAACTTAAAGTTTTACACTTTAAACACCACGTGAAACTGGAGGTAGGAAACTGCAAGGATTCCCAGGTACTGAAACAAGTAGAAATAACAGGAAACTGACTAATAATGGCATTTCAGCTGCATAGCATCACTTAAGAAAAACTACACATTAGGATAGGAAGCAAGATGCACTGATTTTTAAATCTTTAACTTCAAGAAATGAGTGTATCTAACACCAAATGATAACACCTTTCCCAGAGGCTACAGAAAAGTACAGACGTCTTCACACACACTAAACGTATATGAAGTCTCATTGGGTTCATTTTAGAAATTGAAATATCATAGCACTAGGAAGACAAGAACTTGTTTCAATTTCCACACTCCCATTAACTAGATTTTGCAATGAAGTGGATTCCTCCTCCTGCACTGTTTGCTTCTGTTATAACAAAATGAGCCATTCATGAAATGATTAGGCTCTTCTACATAGCTGACAGCTATATGATGCCAGATTTATGATAATGCTTGCAAGTAGCTGCTCACACACTCATTACAGGGCTCAGTTATCATTAGTGACCATTCATTTTGGGCAACAGAAGGGACCATAGGCTGCATACGCAAGACGCAGTGGGTGGGCTCTGTAAGGTTGCAAGGGTCCCTCCAGAAAGGATCAGGCAATAGAGACAACACTGAAGACGTTTATTTAAAGTACTGGGAAGTCTGAACAAAGACTGTTACAGCTTCAAAACAGGAGTAGCGTGGCACTTACTTATATACTGGTTTAAGCTGGTTTCCTAAGAGTTCTTGCTTCATTTAGAAAAACATTTCCATACATGGTAAGAAGGATCAAGATGAGGGACAGAGTCTCAACAGGTTGGGAAATGCCAACTTCTGTATAAGGGGGATTGGATGAGTACATGACATCAGCCAGGGAGGAGTATGTGGCACGGGAAAGGTACATGACAAGGGTCAAGTGGTGGGTGGGTGGCAACAGATGGGAAGGAATATGAGGCAACAGACAGTCAGGAAAAGGGTCTTATGACAGTAGAGGAGGGGAAGCATGTGTGGCAGTGCACAGTTGGGAAGATACAAGACAACAGACAGTCAGCATGCTGTCTATCCTGGGGCACCCTCTGTGTCTATGAGGCCTAGTGTGCTTGCAGGGCCTAACAGATTTATCTTATGTTGTCTCTAGCTATCAGAAACCAAACCAAAAAGCAGATTCTAAATGACTGGGCCAAAATGGAAACTTTCTGTTTTATGTTGAAAAAGAAGCACTGCTTTGCAGACTACACACAGACACTGTGAGAATGCCAGAATACACGCAAACAAATACAAAGGCAGCTGCAGGACTGGGCATTTATAGGCACACAAAACTCAGTTATAGCAAATGGTAAGAAAAACCTGAACCATGAGGTTAAGGGATTAGGATTCCCCAATTTAATGTGGAACCGATGAGCCACATCTGCCTACTGCAGGGTTTCTGTCCCCTTCCTCTGAAACACGTGGTGTTGGTAACTGTCAGCAAGAAAGGGTACTAGGACAGATAGACAAAAGGCTGATGCAGGATGGCAACTCTTATGAGCCAACATTTATCAATCTATGCGAAACAATATGTTAGCATCCATCAGGAAGGTCTGAACAAGCATTCACCTGGCCTTGTGACTCAAGCACAGGACTGGCAGCATCTCACTTCTAACCTCACACTTTGGCCAAGGCCAAATTAAAAGCCTGCTGTCTGAGCTTCCTCCCATTGCCAGAATGACGATAATACTTACTGGTGTCACAACAGTGTTGAAGGTTAATGATCAGTGAGTGCTATGAAAACAACACACACTACACGAGTGACTAAGTATTACCAGCAGCTTTGGTTTCAGCACCTGCAGTGAACTGGGGTAGCTTATCATTGATGTACATCAAGCAGTAGGCACTGGCATTCTTCAGGCCTCCATACGAATCTCGTTCCAGTTCTTCCCAGGAAGATTTGGTTACTGAGATGTCATTGTATTTGAGCCAGCTCTGACGGGGCTGGTCGTATATGTAGGCCCAGTAGTGACCAGCATTTGCTTGGCCCTCGTGAACCAGGACAGCATGCAAGCGATAAGGAACCTGGGGGGAGGTGGAGGGGAGAAATCACATGAATATGTTTTCCAGGCTTATCTTTAATGGATAAAGTAAAATCTGATCTCTCTGAAAAATTGATGAAGACATCCAGAATTGTCATACATATAAAAATTATCCATTCATATCTTCAATTGTCTGATGTAAACAGATTCCCTTCCCCTTCATGAACTCATCTTAAAAATACTTCTATCCTTCTCCTCAGTGTCACCTGGAATCCCTTAGTTTGACCAACCCACTGGTGTCCAAACTTGTCAAACAAATTTGATGCTCCATGTGGGGGAGCTGTCATATTTCATTTAAATCATGTGTTGAGTTTCTTACTACCAGGACTCTTTATACAAAACTTGCCAAGGACTCATGATGGGCCAGATGCAAGTTCTTGCAGTTTCTATTACACAGGTGAAAGGTAACTGGAACTTTGAGCCAAGCCCCCATGCATTCAAATCTACAATAAAACTTCTCCAGCAATCAAGATGGCTACCTATAATGGAGCTCTGTGAATGGCATGCAGAAAACACTGTCAGGACTTCAACTGAAAAAACATCCCACAAAATGTTTGTTGGATATAGTTTTAAAAATTAACTTTCCACACTGGTTTTATTCTCTGAAGACACACTACAATTCCAAGCTACACAGCAGTGGTCTCCAACCTTTTTAAACACAATACCACTTTTAGAATCTAAATGCAGCACAAAATCTACCTATTAAAAATGCTAAACAAACAAGCAGTCACTTTTAAAGACTAACAAATTATTTATCGCATGAGCTTTCGTGGGAGAAAATCCCACTTCATCAGACGCTTTGAGACCTTTTCTCCCACAAAAGCTCATTCAATAAATACATTTGTTACTTTTTAAGTGCTAACAGATTCCTTGTATGTTTTGCTGGACTCAACTAACACAGCTACCCCTTTGGAACTTAACAATGCTAGTTTCTCACAAATCCAAACCTGTTTGCTATGCATAACACTCACCTATTTAATGTGACCACTTCCAGGTACCCTCTATCTCTGAACCAAGTTTTAAGGACAGTAAATCATAAAATCATAAAATCCTAGGGTTGGAAGGGACCTCATAGGTCATTTAGTCCAACCCCCTGCCAGAGGCAAGACCACTCCCACTAAACCATCCCAGTCATGGTTTTGTCCAGCTGGGCCTTAAACACCTCCAAAGATGGAGACTCCACCACCTCCCTTGGCAGCTCATTCCAATGCTTCACCACTCGCCTAGTAAAAAAGTTTTTTTTAATATCCAGCCTCGACCTCCCTAACCGCAACTTGAGACCATTGCTCCTTGTTCTGTCCTCTGTTACCACCAAGAACAGTCGAGCTCCATCTTCCTTAGAGCATCCCTTCAAGTAGCTGAAGGTTGCTATCAAATCCCCTCTCAATCTTCTCTTCTGCAGACTAAATAAGCCTAATGCTTTCAGTCTATCCTCATAGGGCTTGTGCTCCAACCCTTTAATCATTTTGGTTGCCCTCCTCTGAACTCTCTCTAGCATGTCCCTGTCCTTTTGTAGTGGGGAGCCCAAAACTGAACACAGTATTCTAGATGTGGCCTCACCAGTGCAGAATAGAGGGGAATGATCACATCCCTTGATCTGCTGGTAATACTTCTTTTGATGCAGCCCAGTATGCCATTGGCCTTTTTGGCAGCAAGAGCACACTGCTGACTCATGTCTAGCTTCCCATCCACCATGACCCCCAGGTCCTTTTCTACACTGCTGCTACTTAGCTGAATGTTTCCCAGCCTGTAGCAGTGCATGGGGTTTTTCCGTCCCACATGCAGGATTTTACACTTGTCCTTATTGAACTTCATAAGATTTTTATTGGCCCACTTCTCCAATTTATCTACGTCTCCCTGAATCCTGTCCTTGCCCTCCAACATGTCTACTGTTCCCCCCAGCTTGGTGTCATCCGCAAACTTACTGAGAGTGCAGTCTATTCCATCATCCAGATCATTGATGAAAATGTTGAACAGAACCGGCCCCAGGACCGACCCCTGGGGCACACCACTCGTGACTGGTTGCCAGCTAGACATGGAACCATTGATTCCTACACGCTGAAACCGTTGATCTAGCCAGTTTTCTATCCAAAATATGCTTCTTCTTCTTCTTTTTTTTTTTTTTAACTGACTGCCCTTATGGTTGGCAACACTCCCAGTCTTCCCTCCACCCTCCAGTAGCTGCTGATTGCCAGGCTCCTGCTTCCCACCCCCAGCACGCCCAGCCACTAGCTTCTCTCCCTACCCCCAGCAGCCCTGCTGCCTCCAGTTCTGGGACAATCCCCACCACTCACCTTTGGAGCTACAGGGAGACCTGAACCACAGCTGCTGAAAGCTGCTACCTGCCCAGGGAGCCTTCTACATTTACATTTCCTGCCCTAGGCTCTGCAGGGGATTTAAAAACGCCCCGCCCCCAGCTCCCAACCCATGAGGGGCTGGCTAACACAGGCGGGCAGGCTGTTACTCCTGCAGTCTGCAGATCAACTATTTAAATCTTTAAGATCTACCAGTCACATCAGCCAGTTGGAGACCATGGCGCTGTGTAGATACCTGCACTGCTATGTGGGGACAGAACCTATTGCAAAGTACATTACCCAAAGAATTCCTGGTGACTGCAGAGAGAATTGAATAGTCTAGGCTGACAACCAAAAGCCACCCAAAAGTAATACTCCCTTTGTAGAGAGTCCTCAGGCCCTTCCTGCACAATGTATATAAGTGCTAGATATCAGAGGATACTTCATCTTCCTCAGACTTTGGGAATTTGACATGTCTGACAACACCCATTTATCAATCCTTGAACACTCAGGTTCCAACAAATGACCAAAGCATCCATATCTAAAGCCCCATTAGAGTGTTTCCCAAACCTGTCTGGGAAAGAAACACTTTTGGGCTTGAAATATGTTGACAAAATACATGTGCGCTGGTCCTGGGGGTGGTCATACCAAAAAACTGCCCATATAATTGCTCAAAAGTTGATTTAAAAGTGTTAGAAGGACAAATATCCATAGCATCAATTCTGCTTATGCAGGCCCAAGATCCAGGCTCAGTCCCAGGACACCTCATGCCAGAAGATCTTTATTTGAGTGTAGTATTTATGAGCAATGCAATTCCAGGTGGCTGGTGGGCAGGTGGAGAAGCTGCCTTCCTAAGGCGCCACAGACTACAAGGCATCTACAATGCTGGAGTTTTGATAAGAGCGTTAGGTCAAGGACAGAAGCATGAAACCTGAACTGCCTCCCCATGCACAGAATATCTAACTGTCAGACAAAATCCAAATACAGAACAAGGAAAAGCTAATGACAATTGCCTTTTAAAACTCAAATCCCAAAGCAGGGAGACGACTGGGTTCAGCATCTACCAAGGCTGAAAAGCACAGAGATGAATGGGTCTAGCGCACAGGAAGAGATCAGTGCCTCTCACCCCATCTCCTACAGCTTTGAAACAGCTCCACTCATGGAGTGACAGGACAAGGGATCTCGCATCAGGATCTGCTGAGATAGTGCCACGTAGGCAGACAGAACTACAAAAGGCAATTCAGCAGAGAGAAGTCTGAGCCCTGAGCTAGCACCAAGCAAGAAGCCAACTACCCACAGCCAAGAACATACATAGTGTCTGATACATTACATACTAAAGGGAGAGAGAAACAAAAGGAAATCGAGAATTTTCCTTGTAACCCATCAGGAAAGCCAGAAGAAAACAACATGAACAGTATTTCTTGAAATTCCTTCAGTTTTTTAAAACAATATTCTTGAGGAATTTTTGATATATGCTAAAGCAGGAAAAGTAAACTGACCACCACCAACTTGGATTTTACTTTATACAATGGACATTTTTCAATAGTGTTAAATGTGTTTGAGCACAACTACCCTGACATATGGAGGTCACCCATCAGGGTCTCTGAACAATCCAGGTATCTATGATTCTGCAGAATTCACCTTACTGTGTGCAGATGTCCAGGTGCTAATGAGAAAAACTGCCAGTGGCAAGTGTTTATCTAAGCTTATATTAAATGTATTATGTTCAGTTTGTTTTCAGGTTCATGGATCCTGCTAACAACCTCCTAAGAACAACATTCCAAAAAACTTATTTCTCTCCTCAGAAAGGCATGTGTCTGGTTTCATAGCGAGCTTGACAAAACATGTAGATTCCCCCCACGTACAGGTATGCAGCTTCCCCCACTTATATCAACATGACCTACAGACATACACACAGCAGCACTACCTAATTTTAACATGTCCCCATACGTAAACCTAACAAAGCCACACTTCCTACCTGACGAAGGACAGGGTCTCCATACATTTGGTCAATGGATTGTTTGATTCTGCTAATACAGTCCTTCAGATCTGTTGAGAAGAACAATGCTGATCATCAACTTTGTTTATATGGTGCTTCCTTCTTTCCCATGCCACCAGATTACCGAATCCAGGCCCACACTTGCCTTCACATACCACCACAGAAGTTAATGGAAAGCTTTGCATGCTTATCTTATGACAGACCAAGGCCTGGGTATACGTACATCACTGTACATAGAAAGTTATTTCTAAACTCTCTGCTGAAAAGCAGCCACCTCTTGGATGGAGCATGGTTCGGGATTTATCTCATTGAAGCTACAAGAGGGAATGTAGGTTAGCAAAAGGCTAAAATTCATGATAAATATGCAGGACCAACCTTGAATGTCTTGCTCAATCTCACTTCTCCATTGCTGCAGACAGGTCCTAACTAGGCTCATCTCCTCCTCAGTAAATACACGAGGAGCTGGGCTTTCAGGGACTTCCACTAGTGAATGGGAGGGCTGGAGCAGCTTGCTCATTAATTCCTGATGGGGTGGAGAGCTTGCTAGAGTGGATGTTGCACCATCAGCATTCTCAATACTCTCTGTTCCTAAAACACTAAGAAGCAAAGGCACACATTGATGGACACATTATTCAGTTTACTGTTTTCACAGAGCACACTCAAGTTTGCATTGCTTTAAAAACACATTCACAATCTGAACAAGCAAGTTTCCTTTCCAGATGATGCCAGGCTTATATTTAATCACTATTCAGGACAGAGCTTGGCAACCTATACACTTTATTGAAGTGCAGTCACATCATAGAAGATCAGATCCTAAGACGGGAGGTAATGTGAAAGTTAAAGTTCATACAGGACTCCATAGCAAAACACAGAGCAATAATCCACAACACTGGCAATTCCTTCCCATTTGACTGGAGAACTCATTTACTCACTGTCTTTAATTTAGAGCACATGCCATCCATGATGGGCAGATCTGTGACAGTTCAATATTGCACTATTTTAATGGTTGATGAAACAACACAAAAGATTTCAACACTGTGCAAAGAGATCACATCATTTAACTTTTGCTTTCCTGAAATGTCATACATCTTGTTCTGTTAAAAGGAAATCTCTACTGACTTAGGTCATGTCTACATTAATGCTTATGTTGACAAAACTTTGGTGGTCAGGGGCATGAAAAAACTACAGTGACATAAGTTTTGCTCATGTACATGCTTGTGTGAAAAGCAATATGTGGCTACCGCTGCTTGTTGAGTTATTTTATTATGTCAACAGGTGATCTCCCACCCATCAATATAGCACGGTTAGATAAGCACTGTCACAGCAACCCAGCTGTATTGGTACAGCTGTGACGCTGTAAGCCTGCACGTGTAGATGCAGTCTAAATCTTGTGGCTTGGAATCTAGTTCAAGCTTGTATATGAGCTTTTTGAAACTGGCATTTAAAATCCAAACATTTGTTTGGCATTTGTTGCATGCACATAGCAGAACACAACATTGCTTAAGATGCTGGGAGGTTGTGGAATCTCCATCACTGGAAATTTTTAAGCACAACTTAGACATACACCTGTCAGAGATATTTTCTTTAGATGGTACTTGGTCCTTCCAGGTGCCAGGGACTGAACTTGCTGACCTCTCATGGTCCCTTTCAGGTCTACGACTCTATGCTCAAACTCCAGATTACTGCTTCAGCACAGCAGACTGGCTTTGTTTCTGGAGAAGAAAAGCACCATCTAGACGCAGTGTGTTACCAGCACAGATCAGAAGCACTAGTCCGGGAGCAGGGTACTCAGTAACATGGACTGTCTGCAATGGGGCTCATCCCACACATCCCCATGGTTCTGAGAAGAGCTGTAACGTGCTGTTTTGCTGCCCAGGGCACGTTCCGATAGGAATGCACCCCTTGCCATTAGCGACACTTGGGGTGCGCCTTTTAAATGAGTGGCTCTATTGAGCCGCTCCGGCATGCCCAGGGCAAAGCCCCATTGGCCCCGCCGTAGTTACAGCCCTGGTTCTGACTGGTTAGACAACTGTCCCATGTGACTTAACAGGTCCCCAAGTGATGATCCAGGGCTCCTCCACTACAAAGCCTCTTTAACCAACAACTTCTCTTCCTCACCTGTTTTGCGGTAAATGTTCATTCAGACCACAGCTCTCATCTTGGGATTGTGTGGGCATCATCTGAGAGTCCTGAGTAGACGGAATGACTAAAGGTTGCTTGGTACTGGCAAATTCAAGAACGTACTGCAGCATGTCAGGTAATGGGAAGCGGCTTGGACCAGAGCCATACTTCATATAACTAAGTAAAAAAAAGAAAAAAATGAAGACAACAGAGTTCTGTTAGCTGAATCCTCATGCACCTCATTTTATATGGAGGAGAAAATTGTATGAGCAAGCCATAAAATACAAATGTCTAGTAGTTGTTGGCTCTACTAATAACTATAGTGTTATTTAAATTAAGATCTTGAACACAAATGCCTCTTACTCAATTTCGAGCCTTATTTAAGAGATAAGCACAAATGCTTAGGGCAGGGAGGAAAGGTGGCTGCTTCCTTACCTTTCCAGTTTCTGCTCCAGAAGAGTTATTTGTTTCTTCAACTTCTCCGTCTCCTCTCTCTTCCTTTGAATAATCTCTTTACTGCTGTACAGATACCTAAACAAATAGCAGCCCCATCCCCCAAAAAGTCACTCAGTAAGATCTGTATGTCTAAGCTCAGTATTCTCTCTCATATGCACACATTTTAACATTTCCCTGCTCACAGATTCACCCATCACCTTTATTTCTTTCTTTAAAATAAAGTAACAAAATGTGAAGAATCTGCTTTGAAATACAACAGTTTTAGAAGTGCTCACCTGTCCATATAAATAATTTGGGGAAATTCAAGTTTGTTATGAATCTTCTCTGGCTGCCCTAGTGATTGATTGAACTCAAACCGAGAGAGTTCAAATGTCAACACCGGAGGGAGCTTTGTAAACCAGCACTGTAACAAACAGAAATGCCCCAAGGAGGGCACAGATTTTGAGACGATATACCAGCAAGTAGCACCTCCCCCAAATAACTTTCTTCCCTTAAACTTACAAAGTGTATGCTAAATCAATATGAATTGCTATTTAGAAAGCCTAATTTTACAAAACATAAGGCTTCCTCCTCTGTTTTAGACCATGCAAAACGTAGTTAAACAGAGTCCAGAAAGTCAATATTCGAGGCACAGGGCACTCAGATTGAAAGACTAGCATCTAGTCCAGTGGTTTTCAAACTTTCTTCCCTAGGACCCAGTTGAAAAAAATAATTTATGACCACTACCCAACAATTACATCTTTGAGCAATGCATTTCAGTCTTTTGGGGGTGGCAGCAGGTGGCCCCACAACCCAGCACCTGAGCATCTGCAACCCAGTACTAGGTCCTGACCCTAAGTTTGAAAACCTCTGATCTAGTCAAGGAGCAAATTTAAAACAAATTGACAGATGCTAAAGTGAAACAATGTATGTAGGATCAGGGTCTTGGTGCAGGAGTGTTACGTCACACCATCCCTTAGTTAGCCTCTGCACACTCAGCCAACTCTCTTGGTCTATTCCAGGCATGGCCAAACTGCGGCTCGGGAGCCATATGCGGCTCTTGAATGAAAAAGTGTGGCTCTCAGAAGAAATCAGATCATATGCGGGTCAGAGAGAGGAAAGTAGCCCCAGCCCAGGAGGTTTAAATCTCCCGCTCTGAGCACGCTCAGAGCATGCTGGGGGGGGGGGCAGCCTGTTCCTAGCCACTGAAGTGGCCACATTGGATACAGTGTCAGAGCCTGAGAGTGAGGGAGGGGGTCAGGGATGGCAAGGAGAAGCAGTGGCATGGTCTGGGACAGGAGGGAGAAGCAGTTGCATGGTCAGGGACAGCAGGGTGAAGCACGGCATGTTTAGATTTTCTTGTAGGCCCTGATCCAGTTTACTAGTTGTTAAAATAAAATTGTGTTTTACGAGGTCTTCTAAACATGACGTCAAATAATAAACAAAAATACGAAAAAGAAAATAAATCATTTACTGTATAGACCTACTTTTCATTGTAACCGTAAGTAATTATTAGAATCTGACATTAGTAGAATCAATATTTGCCCTCTTTTTATGATAAAATTAAAGCATTCAATGAATTTTAAACTCAGTAATTTTGGAGTAGGTAAAAGTATATGGCTATATGCCTCAGTGCGGCTCTCAAAGGTTTAATAATCAGCTTGTGTGGCTCTTGAGTTCTATAAGTTTGGCCACCCCTGGTCTATTCAGAAACTGTTTAGCTGAAGAGGCACAAACAGGCCCAACTTCTCAGTATCTGAAGTGCTGCTCTATGTGCAATGTTGGAAGTTATTCATAGTTGCATTTATACTTTCTCTGGGTCACAGCTTTCAAGAATACTTCTAACATCTATTGCCCAAATACCTCACACATTCTTCCACCATGCCAGCCAGCCAGAACCACCCTCTGGAGAGTACATTAAGCTAACATTGCTCTGAAAGATCCATCTCAGAAGCCTCCACACAAGAGTTCCTCCATGCAATCAAAATGTACCAACATATTTTAGAACCAAAATAATATTTACGAGGGCCAATATTAATGCATATAGAGGGACATCACAGCCATTTCGAGCAAAGTCAACCAAAAACGTTTATACACCTATTATCAAAGCGAAGAAAGAAATTTCTAGTTAATCTTGCTGCATTTCAGTCTTCAAAACACTCACCTAATTTCTCAAAAGACAAAATGCACCTTATTTTCCACGTCCCCTATCATGTAGTCCTCTAGTCACGATATCCTGGGAAGTTAAATTAATTGAGCACAGCTTTTCTAATCACATCTTAAAAATAAGTGACAGTCCTTGACTTACGCCCTTGTTTGGGACACTTTTCTCTTAATGATTTAAAGAAATTCAAAACCATCATGAATGGCTCTCCAATCACTTCTCTTACCATCTGCTCAACTCCATCTTGCTCACACCTCTCAAGATCTTTCCACTACACCAGTCCAACAGAAGTCTACTTCAGCTATGTCTGAATGTCACTAGCCCTGGAGCAGACATCACCAAAATGAGACAGCTAATTTCAAAGTTAGCGGGGCCTTATTAACATGCCCTTCCTGAAGTCAAATACCTATTGTTTAGTTCAAGTCACTGCAACTCATCTTTCAGGCTCTCATCTAGTGAGTGAAACTTCTTTTCCCCTCCCCACTTTACTGTAAACATTTCTTTTTTGCTCTCTGCCAGCATCTTTTTAACATGGTCTCCAAGCTAATTTCCTTTAGTCTGCTTCACATCATTTTATCTGTGCCTCCCTGTAGTCTAATTTCTCCATTGCTCTTGTCTATAAAGTGAGGCTGAATGCATAACATGTACCGTAACATTCTGTCACAAAGTTAAGCAGCTTATGATTGGCTCATGATTTAAGTGATTATAAAAAGGAAAAAAAAATCAGCAGAGGCAGAAGGTTAAGAGTTACAACGAGAGAGAAAAATGCACTATAACAGGGAGAAAAATAATACAAATTCCAAATGGCATACCATAGAGTTAAGCACTGAACTTTTACCCTCCGAAAATATGGAGGCAGTGGTTCCTCCCTACTCAGGTACAGGTAGGCTTCAACAGAAAGAGAGAGACTTTATCACACTTACACATCAGAAGCAGGCACCTTTTTAAAAGGGTAAACTCCTGGAGGAAGTTACACTGGACTACAACATCTTCACAAATAAACTAGGGTCCAATGGCTTACATATTAACTCACATTTAATACTAGTATACATTTGACAGACTGACCCTGAATTGGGTGAAGAAACTGTTTACAGTCACCATTTTAAGTTAACAGGATACAATGGGACCTCCCTGTGCTACGCTGACTGCAGCCTTTGAAGAAGAGCAAATAATACATACAACCAACCTTTTGTCCATACTTCACTGATTGATCAGAAGGCAGTGGTTCAATCTCTCCTTCTACCATGGCCCCTTCCAAACATTCGTTCAAGTTCTGATAACCATTTACCTGAAGGGGATATTGGCCAAAAGTCTCTATCTTGGAAAAGGTCTTGCCTGTATAAAGGGGAAAGAGAAAGATCATAAACCACCTTAAAACAACCCCTCCTCTCTCTAACAGACACTTATTTTATGATATACAGCTACTTGTGTTCTACCAAAATAACAGTTTGTTACACACTGCAGGAGAGCTCACTGCAAATCACTCAAGATCTTTCATCAGTTTAGACATGTCATCTCACTGTAGAGAAATTAGCTCCTACGGTTCACAATCTTTAGAGGTAAGATACTTTACAAACCTATACTAATGAAAACGGGCATTTCATAGAGAACATTATCCTTTAAAGAACAGAGTTAACATTATATTCACCAGCACCGAGACAACTATATAAAAGGTCATCTTAGCTTTATGCCTACTGTCATAGCAAAGAAACAAACCGATAATTTGGCGAAGAAAATGCAAAAGCACTCCCTGTCACAAACCATATAATACATAGCAGCAATAATCAGATCACTCAAAAAAAAAAAAAAAAAGTAAAACCAAAAATCCTTAACTTACCCTCATGGATCCCTTCAGTTAGGAAAGTCCCATAAAAGAGCTGCACCATTGGGTTTTCAGATTTGTCTCGAGGGCTGCTGCTTTCAAAAGGAAAGTGTGCTCATTTTGTTATACAAAAATCCAGGGTATGGGCAAGTTACCCTTGCATTCACAAGAATATATATTATAATTTTTATTCTGATGGTATCAATAAAATATAACTAATATTAATAGAAGTGGAAGAAAAAGTGGCAAAAATGGCCAAAACCCTGAAAGTACGAGGGAATGAATGGTGTGTATTTAAATCCTCAATTAATAGGTTAAGTATGATTTAGGCTGCCCCAACTCCCTCCTCCGGCACTTTTTTTTTTTTTTTTTAAAGAACACAAGGTATTACAATGGACTTAAATGCAACATCTAAATCTCATCCTTGAGCTTTCTGCTGAAAAGAGTATACACACACAAATAGAGAGAGAAAGCCATCATATTACAGTAAGACTGATAATTATACTTCATATTTCTAAAGTGCCTTTAAAGGATCTCAATATGCTTTTGTAAACATCACCATCCCTTTTATGTAGATAGGCAATAGAGAGGTGGGAGTGACTCACTTAAATTAGGTAACAGAATAAACCAGCAGAAGAAATTGCAAACCTGGAGTTGACACTTGACCTCATTTCTAACTGATAATTGCTGGTTCTATATAAACTTGCACTTAGAACTCAAATTACGCTTTTTAACACCCCTTTATGCCTACGAACAAAAAAAAAAAAAAAAAAATCCTCTTCTGACTGTACAAAAAAAATCAATAGTTATTTAAGTGTAAAAAGCCACTGCTTTTCATGCAGTGTGACCTTGTATACCTCAAGACCTCTTGTTAGCAACACTACTACAGATAAATGCACTGCTCATTATGAATTTACTCCACAGGCTCCAAGTCTAAACAATATTATATGGAATTTATTACCTGATGGATAATGCGTGTTGAAGAGTTCTGTAAAAGCTTATGAACACTGCAGGTCACTACGGCACTGAACAAAAGCACGTATCTAGGCAAGATGTGTTGATGCAAACATACAATGCTGAATATTATTGAAAAGGGATTATCCTGTCTGGTTCAATGAAGAAATGGTTTCTTGGTTTGCTTAAAAAGTTAATTTAAACTCCCTGCAGGTATTAGCTGCACAGTCACATTAAAAATCCATTTTTCTTGGCAGTAAGGAAAAACAATCCAAACCATAAAAACTCACTTTACATTCACAGACAGCTGGAATGCATCCTCTAGCCAATCCAGAAGCTTGTGCGTGACTTCACTCACATCTTGCTACAAGAGAGCCAGAAATTGGAGGATCAAAGATGCAACCAAGAAAATGCTTTGATGTAAACAGATTTTATTAAAAATCACATACTTTTTCAAATATACTCTCAAAACAATTATGGTACCTCTAACCATGTGAATGAGCTATAACAGCTAGGTATTAATACCATTATTCTAGCTCAAAGATGAATACTCTATCTCAGCCGTTCTTAACCTTTTGTAGGTCACGACACACTTGACAGCACATACGACTCTAAAGGACACACCAGCACACCTGCTACCAAATCCAATGCCCCTGCCAAATCCAACCTCCCTATCAGAAAACTGCTGCTGCGGCTCTCCATGACACACCAACTACTGTTCTATTCAGTTGTGTGCTAAATCACAGGAAGCTGTGCTGGGGACCTTGAGAAGTCCAGGTGGTCCCCCTGAAACTTGGTCAGATAGCAGTGAAGAGACAAATTTCACATTGGCTATTTAATGGGGGGTGGGGGCTGGTATACATGTATACTTCACAGTCATGAACCTTTAAGACTTACTTTTACACACACTTCTCAGAGGAAACACAAACAGGCAGGCGTTTGGAATTACAGTACTATTTAATGAAAAATAATTATTGAGATCTTTGCTAAGGCTGTTCTGAGGAAACCAGAGAGGCCATGTATCCATTTTACCTGCTGTTCGTCAGTTGATCTAAAGGCTCCCTTTAAAAGTTCCAGTGCTGCAGTGGGATCTACAAATTTACGATGCGTACCCAGCATTAAAGCAAAGAGACATTGAAGTTCCTGCATGAACGCAATACTTCTCTTTTCCTGCATTACAAAAGAGCACAACAGTCTATTACAATTCAAAACCAAGAACAACTCAGAGTGTATAGTACATGATATTTGACAATAGTAGGACACGTACATAAACAGGGCCAGCACAAGGGATATTAATACAATGGGCAGTCTCAGAAGAGACAGATTTGTGTTAGGAACCCATATATCCTTCCACATGATGCTAGGATCTTCCTTGAAAGCAGATTTCATCTCCAGTCAAGCATACAGGAGAACTAAACAATTTGCAGTGGTTCCTTAAAGTGGGAAATCTGAAGTTTAGAGGTGCCAGAAGTAATAGGACATCTCGAATAGGAGGGTGAAAATGTACTCTTAATATTCTGAAGTTCAGACTTCAGCTGGAAACTGGGTACAGAGACAGAAGGGGAGAATTGAGAGAGAGCACAGAAATAAGGCCTGAATTTCAGGAGTCACCAAAACAGACCGACACAAGAGACAGATTTTTCATTTTCTGGCTAGTTCATAGCTTTGGAGAAAAGCTACAGGAGTAGTTTTCAGTCACTTAGGTGACAACTCATTATCCTCAAGAGCAATTTCCCAGCCTTGTCTACAAGCAGCAAGCCAGTTTTTACAAAGCCACCAGAATCCCCAGGAAGAGAAAGGCGTTTCACGAGTACTTACGCTGCGACTTCGACAATTCTCAAGCATGCTTTCTGGAAGAGAGTAACTAAGGACCAGCCTACGAAATTCTGGCAGCTGGAAGAGAGACTGAAAGGGAAGAAGGATTAAAAGACATTACCCTGGCTTGTCAACTCAAATCCAGGCTTGAGTCCTCATCTCCACTTGCCAAGTCTATGCCACTCTTTAAAGACCATGTTTTTCTGACTCACTCCCAAATTCTTCAGTAACTGTTTCCTTAATAAGTTAAACCTTTAATAGCCCTGCAGTGTACAAACCAGACCAGAATCCCTTCCCTTGCTCCAAAACTCAATCCCTCCCATCTAAATTTCTGAAGCAAATTAAGAGAAACTTTCTGGGAAGTCGTGAGGAGAATTCTTCCATTTCATTATGGAAAACTGAACAACAGTAAAAGGGAATCAATATACAAAATCATTTCTGTAACTGCTTCCTCCTTTGCTCCCAAAACAGGAAAAACACCCCAACGCTTATCTGCTAATATAAAAATAACCTGAAGAATTAAGTGTGTTTGGTTCTTTCTGTTGTTTCCTCTCATTTTAACGATCACTAATAATGCAATCAGACCACTTTCTTACAATTTTGGACACCTAAGCCATTGTACTCCATTAACTGTAATCTGACACACCATGTGTTGTGGAGCCCATATTCATGCCAGTAAAATTACATTATCACCATTTCTGTTGTTATGTGTTAGCTCTGTGTTCTTGAGGAATCAGAGCATAGTATCCAGCCTGTGCCTTCCCCCTCCCCCAACAAATCCCACAACCTCTGCTTGAACTGAAAACCAAAAACAATAGGAAATGGGAGACATCCTTATCTACCCATATCCAAAAGCCATCAGCACAGTTAATGGAGCTTCACTTGCATTGACTATGGAGAGCCAGGCTCCAAAGCAAGAACCGCACTGAACCCTGGGATTGAAGAAGCAGGAACCGCACTGAACTCTGGGATTGAAGAAGCAGGGAAGCATTGCCTGATGGGGAATCTCACACCAAAACGAACAAACTCAGCAATTATCAGACCATTCTAGTCATAGACATGATAATTGATACCCAAAATACTGAGTCTCCCTGATTGTATTGTGAGCTTCTCCAAACCATTACACACAGCCAGGAATGTGTATTGGCCACTTAAACAAATTCCTCTTCTTTGAGCGCTGCTTGGACGCATTCAGTAATAGGTGTCTCCGTGCCTGAGTGCCGGATTGGTCGGAAAAACTTGTCCTAGCCTGTCAGAAGAGGGAAGGCGGCCACTGCCCCTCGTGCCACCCATGGCTATATATACGGCCGCCTCCCCGCCCCCTCCTCAGTTTCATTTCTTCCGCCTTGTGTGTTGGATCTGGAATGTCTGCTCCTTGCGAATCGCAAGCAGCCTGTCTCTTTGCCTTCGATTCACTGTCTGGAGGGGCACAGCTCTTTGTGGATTAACTCCACCGTGAGAGTCCCCAACACCAGACCAGAACATCACATCAACGATGCCAGGGTTTAAACCCTGTGCCAAGTGTGGCAAGGCCTTCCCCTGGGACGACCCCCACGGGAAGTGCCTCAGGTGCCTGGGCAAAGGCCACATGGTCTCAGCGTGTTCCATCTGACTCCCCTTTAAACCTTGAACGATTAAGGAGAGGGAACAGCGACGCCATGCCCTAGCCTCAGAGGAGGCTCAGCACCCTTCACCCCCAGGCTTTGGGTTCGAGCCCGGCCCCGAGACCCAGCTCGGCACCGGAACCTACGTGGCACCGTGCCACCGGTAGCCACCGTCACCGCACCACCTCGGTGCCGACTCCAGCACCGCAGCGCCTATCTGGCACCTGGGCACCGTTCAAGGTCGCCCTCAGTCAGCCCGGCACCACGCCATATCGTCTCCGGTGCTGATGACACGATACAGCCCGCCCTCACCAGTGCTGGCCTCCCCCCGGCACCGGCTGACCCCCCCCCCCCCCGGCACTGCAGAGCCCGGTACTGAAAGAACGGGAATCTTCCCGCCCAAGCAGTCCTCCCTCCCCTAGCAAGGACTTGCCCGTGACTCATATGGAGTCGCTTCTCGTCCCATCCACCACAGAAGCAGTGGAGGCAGCACGAGCCCTGCTGCTTCTCCCGACTCCCCCGCCCCTCTTTCAATCAGAAGGGACAAACCAGCCTTCATTTCGAAGGCCTGGGTTCATCCGGGATGCTCACCCTCACTGTCCAGCCCCACGTCTTCCACCCCAGTGGGGGCTGGCACAACTCCAATGATGGCACTGGATGGAGAATCCTGATTCACTTCCCCCGCCTCCAGCCCAGAAGAGGGACCTTCTAGGGGCTCCAAAGGGCCCTGGGGCCACACATCGGCATCATCACCCATCCAGATTCGGCCACAGGAATGGTCCCCTGAGGGAACTTCCTCCCCTCCGCAGCGGGCTCCTGGTGCCATGCTGTCCCTGGCACCGGAGTCCTTTATGGGAAAACTTTCGGCATATTTTGACCTGTTGCACTGGGCTACAGCCCATTTAGGTATGGAGGTGGAGCCCTTGACTCTGCCCCCCGATACTGTGTTCAGACCAGCGTTCACCTCCACTGTGCCCCTAGCAGTCCCACCCCACCCAAGCATATGGGACCTCGCATGCTCCCAGTGGCAGAGCTCAAGCTCCATCCCCCTGGTGTCGGATACGGTGAGCATGAAATATTGGGTATCTGAGTTGGACTACCCCTCGCTTGCAGGCCACCCAGTTCCCCCTAGAGACATGGTCCAGATGGCAATCGGGGCTGCAGAACCTCCCAGGGACCCCCTCCCCCCCTCCAGGGAAACTAGGGAGCTGGATCTCTTGGGCCGTAAGGTGTATTCTTCATCGGCCTTCCAAGTACGAGTGGCAAACAACCAGGCTATAACCAGCAGATACTTGTTGGATGTCTGGGAGCCACTTGAGAAGTTTAGAAATATGCTCCCGCCTGAGGCCAGGGATGAGTGTGATACCTTCCTGGAGGAGGACAACATAATATCTCAAGACCTCCTCCTTTCGGTTCACGATGCGGTGGACACAGCTGCTCGCACCATGGACTCGGCCTGGGTAGCATGGCTTAGGGAGGCTAGAGCGCCCCCTAACGCACTGCAGGCAGTTCTTGACCTGACCTTTGATAGGGATGTCCTGTTTCCCCCTGAAACCCTCTCTGTGGTGGCTACAGCCCGGGATCCTCAAGGAGAGGCCAAATATTTTGGCCTTCTCCCTCCTGGACCCACCCCCCCCAACTTAGCTTCCCACTTCCCCAGGTGGGACAGCCCCTTTTTCCTTCCCGCCTCACTCAGGGAGGGAAGAGGGCCTTTGCCTCCCCTTCCCACAAGAAGGGGCCCCTCTGATCACCGCCACTCCTTTACCCTTAGGGTGCAGGGGGCCATAGAGCGTCACTGCCACAGATGGCCAACCCCCCCGCCCCTTTCTTCGTTAGGAAAGGCGGGTCTGGGGGCAACCATCCCAGTCCTTCCTTGTTCTTTCCCTTCCCAATCATGGGAGCAGGACATAGATCAGGACGCCGGGGGCTGACAATACAACGATGCCTGCCCACTGTGCTGGTACCCCAATACCGTAGCTACCCCCCACCCTCTCACCCCTTAAGCAGCGATTTTCTTGAGGACGAAAACCGCCCCTCTTCTATTCCTAGGAGCCTTCCGTCCCGAATATTCCCCACCGCGTTCCCCACCCTAACTCCTTGCAGAGGGATGGAGGCGCATCTCGTTGTAGCCCCAGCTGTGGGGGGGCTCCGAGACGTGCACATCCAAAGCCTACTCGCAACAGAATTGTGCCTGTGGCCATGACGCGTGCCCCAGGGAGGCCCCCTCATATCCAGGTCAGGGGAAGGGGAGGGGACACCCCTTGTCGCATCACTGTTTTCTGTGCTGTGACCCCAACCCCCAGTCAACAGGAATCTCTCCTGCGCACTGAGGGGGACTCATCGGTGTAGCAGTACAGCTACCTGGATAGCCATTCTCATCAGGAAGGTATCTTTAGAGCAGGTCTTACCCCTGCACGGGCCCTAGGCTGGCCCAACCCTCCTTTTCCCACCCTCGCACGGTTCCACGTCTCTACCTTCTGGTGATCTAGGGGAACCAGGGGCCCACTTCAGGAACCCTCACCTTGGTCTACCCCTCTTCGAGGTAGCTCACTCTTCCCCAGCCTCACCAAAGCACGGCCTGGGGCACCCCTTTAAACCCTGAGGGGGTACACTTTGTTAGGACCATATGTTGGGAAACTGTGAAGGGTCTGTCCCTCGAGTGCCTCCCACCCATATTTTTCCTGCCTTGGTATCCGCTGCCTTCTAGACAGCTGTCTACGGCAGACACAAGGGTCCCTACTTCCAGGGCACTTGTATAATCTTCGTGCTTCACAGCCTACTCCCTGGTAGGACATGCCCCCCCCTTCCACCCTGACTTCCCCGGGACCATCTCACTACGCCGCACGGAGTCCCTTAAGTGCTACTGCGGTTCTGCCCATGCGCGTTGGTGGCACCTGGCAGTTCTGCGGTCCCCTCTTTCCCTTTTCAAGGACCCGTTGACACCCACTGCCATCTGATGGCATGATACACAGAAAACCCACTTCTATTCATCATGTAACAGTTTGGGGTTGTACCCTTTTATTCACTCTCTGGCTCCCACTGAGGAGAAAACTTCGCTGGGTTCTCTGATCCCGGGGTGTCCTTCAGATGCGGCAGTTGCCACCCTGTTACGGTCCCATTCTCTAGCTTAGGAAGAAACCCTCCTTGGCAGCGGAGTTCTCCAGTGTCCATGTATTGAAGAGTTTCTCCTTGGCAGCCCTGGCATAGCAAAATGGTAACGTTATCCCTCTGGCAAGCACTATAGATACTGTGTCCATGGCCTTTCACGGCTCTCCTTCGATTCTTCGGTCGCCAAGGGGCTGACTAGATGGTAGTAAGAGTTCTCTCCCGTCCCTCTTCTCCCCCTCACATCTTAGTTCGTGATGCAAACCCTGCAAGCTTAGACCAGTGGGGTCCTTCTTCACATTATAGCACCCTACAGGCCCTAGTAGGACCAACTCGCCAGCACTGCCTCAGGCCACCTTGCTGCTAGTGACCTTTCCCAGAACCTCTTTCCTGCGAGAACTCAGTCGTGGTGCTTGCTTGGCTGAAACTGTGCGCTTCCGCGCTACCAGGTCGTTAATTAGCATGCCGTAGGCCCCTGTCCTGCTTGACTCGACTCTATACGCTGCGGCTTAGTGTCTTGGGATCTTCTCAGTAGCCCTCGAGCCCATCTTACAACCTTGTATCCTCATCTCTCTCTTTCAACCAGATGGCCTGCTTGGCTGCATCCTAGATAAGGGGCATTGTCAGTAGTTGCTAGATCAGTCCTTGACTACGTGGCTCCTGCAAAGCCTTCAGGTGCTCTATGAGTTCCCTCTTCTTTGTTCTCATGTGAGACACGCCCATATGGCTGGTCTCTTTGCTAGCCTGTAGTGTTCTCCTTCGAGCCCATGTGACATGGCCTATGCCCAGACATTGTAGCCTGCTGGTTACATTCCACGTTTTCCTCCTACGCAGGGCACCCACGCAACCCATTTTGTTAGGTTGCATCCTTTTCTCTAGCTCAGGAGACCTTGTCTGACCTGCTTATGCGTTCTGCCTCAGTGGGTTTGGTCTTGCCCTGTTCTAGGTTGACCCTCAGCTCTTGCTTCTGGGCCGTCAAGGCCCACTTGCCTCTTGGCTTTGGCGGGCATCGTGCTGCAGGGCCTCTACCTTACAGGGCATGTTGCTGTGCTGAAGGCGGAAGTACCAACTCCACCTGCCATCCATCAGCATGGCTAGTAGTCACCTATTACTGAATACATCCAACCAGTGCTTGATGAAGAATGGTGGGTTACTCACCAATAACCGTCCTTCTTCGAGATGGGCTGCTCAGATCCATTCAAGTCCCTCCCCTCCATCCCTGCTTCTGGAGTTGGTGACTCTAAGGAACTGAGGAGGGGGCGGGGAGGCGGCCGTATATATAGCCACGGGTGGTGCAAGGGCAGTGGCCATCTCCCCTCTTCTGACAGGCTAGGGCAAGTTTTTCCGACCAATCCGGCACAGAGACACCTATTACTGAATGCATCAGAGCCATCTCGAGGAAGGACAGTTATAAAAACCTTTACCCACATCCAACAGTACAGTAGTGTGTGTCCTGTGCAAGTCCTGACACAGTAGTGTGTGTCCTGTGCAAGTCCTGATTGGATCCTGTCTGAGTCTGGACTGAGTCCTGATGCTTGGATCTAAAGCTGTATCATTTCCACTGGGATCTGGCTTTTCTTCTTCTTTGCTGATTGCTGTAGGAGCTTTGTTTCCATCCAGCCTCTGACCCTGATCTGTACAACTTGGAAACCTTTCTGCTACACGAGTGGTGAGACACCCCCCACCAAACTTCTCTTTCTCTCTCCCCCAGCCTCTCTCCCTTTTTGTTAATTATGACTCTCTCTCTAAGCCTGATACAGTAGAATCTAGGTAATATTGTAGCTAGGTGTTTTTCTTTCCTTGTATGTTTATCACTGCTGTAACTGGGCATTTTCGGGTATTCTTCTCTCCTTTTTTAATTATTATTATTAGTGCAAGTTTTAGATACCTAGCAATAAACTGCCTTTTGTTATCAAGCCAGTTTCCAGACTCTTCTAAGACATCATTCCCTCTCCTTTGTGGTCTTGGTTTCTCTATATAACTTTGCAGCAACACTTCTATTACCTAGCCAAAGAACCCTGTGATGCCCACAACCCTGTAAGGTTTGCTCATTGATGGGGATAGTAGCCCAATTGACTCCAGGGGCATATAAGGGTGACAGCTGAAAAGTGCTGTTTTGACCCCGCCTGACTGAGTCCAGGGGCATATAAGGGTAGCAGCTGAGAAGTGCTGTGTGACCCAGGCTGCTCAAGATCCATAATCAAGCCGTTTGGTGTGGTACAGGGGGACATAAGGGTAGCAGCAGAGAAGTGCTGTGTGACCCAGCCTACTGAGTTCAGGGACACATAAGGGATCAGCTGAGAGTGCTGACAGACCCGGTCCGCTCAGACGCACCTATATAGAAACACAAGTGACACAAGCAGCACACTAACAGAATTATCATCTTCTCCAAAGAGAAAGTAACCCTAATGAATGAGCATACCCCGAGTTGGTGGGCAAAGTTGGTAACACTGTCATTCAATAAGTATTTTACCATTGTAAAAAATAATAAGTACACGGATACATTTATATAGCCTTTTTGCCATATCTCATTTTTGCCCAGAATACCTGGCTGCCATTTTCTAACAGAATCAGAACTAAATAGGCTGTCTCACAAAGAAAAACACACTTTTGATAATTTTTGTTTAAAATTTGATCCAGAAACCTGGCAGGCCTGCCCAATTTGGTCTCAAATCTTAGATTGGCAATGAAATTGAAGTAGCCCAAAAACCTGAATCCTATGGAGAGGACATCTATTTTTTTATTTTTATGTTAATGTGAAGTTATGATAGCAATACGGAGAAATACAGACTAGCTAGCTGGCTCACTGAGACCTTGGAAAAGTCAGCTAACCAGCATGGGCCCATCCATAAAAATGGGGTCATTAGTACCACCATGGAGGTCCTATGAAGCTTATTTAATTGCAAGAAATACACATTCTGACATGGACATGGTAGGCACGGCAAAAGCGTAAAGCATCATGACTACATTACCTGTATGACTGCACTAAACCAGCATGTACTTCCAATGTTCTTCATGCCAACAGGCCAGTTATCCACTCTCCTCCAGTCATTCTGGTTGGGATTCTCTCCCCAGACTTCACACCTTTTCCTTTTGGAGCAATTTTTGTTTTCAGCAGTGGTTGCTTTGTGGGTCCTGTCAGAGGACAAGTATACACAGGCCACGTTGTAAGAAAGCATGATAGGAGAGCCTTAAGAGCCTTTTAAAAGGCACAGAGCTCACTTTGGTAAATAAGCTTGGCTAGTCAAGTAACCACAACAGAACAAGGCAAAAAGAATTGGATGATTCGGCTGTCCCAAAACAATAGATAAACATGGAGTTGGCTTACAACAGTGTAGAGTAGTGCTGGACAATTACTAATAGACAACCCACTTGCCTCACAGAACTTCCTTTCCTTAAGGTGAGACATACCTAGGGTTACCAGATGTCAGGCAAAAGGAGGACATGTCCTCCTTTTTACCTTCATGTCCTCCCTCTGGCAGGCATTTTAAAATACATGATTTTGTCTGGCTTTTTACTTACAGGGGTTAAAGTATGCTGGAATGCCCCAGAACACCCTATTTTTAGGGGGCAGCGTTCCAGGGCTCCCTAAAAACAGATGAATATTACATTAATGCTACATTTTATCCATGTGTTCTCCAATGTCCTCCTTTTTGTACTTCCCTGTCCTCCTTTCCATGCTTTTGCATCTGGTAACCCTAGACATAGCAGGTGGGTGACACAAACAGGGCTTGGAGGAGACTTGGGTGTGTAGTGGGGTAACAGTAGCACAAGCATTTTTTTCCCTCACATACTACCTACTTGTGAGATTTCTCAACAGAACATGTTTTGTTTATTAGTTAATGGAAACAAATTTAGTACAAACGCAACCCAGTTAAACAATGACAAAGCAAACAGCTCTTTAGTAACCTACATAAAATGAGTAAAGGCATGAGGTCTCAATAGCATCCTTAATGGACAGGCACCCTAAAAGCCTCCATCCTGGTCATATCGGTACAGATGGCACAGACTTGCCAGGACTATGAAGAGAACTGGCCTTCCATCCTTAAGCATGGTATTGTGGTGCTGCTGCAGCTCAGTTTCTCCAACTCAGGTACAAAATATACTAGCTACAGTGGCCTGAGGGAGACAGTTGAAGCACCTTCCAACATCACCAAGCATACTTAAGTTGAATGAATAACACTTGTTTTACAGTTGATAAGAACACTCAGCATAAAGCCCCAGGGTCACGCAGACGCAAAGAAGAAAAAACAATAAGCACATTCATTGACCTGTTAGCATCTCTTTCTGCTGCTTGCATTTCTGAAGACTCCAATAAACTGAGAGCAATGACTGCCTGGAGGTCATCTTTGTTATCAGGAGTTAGATCGATGGCATCTGGAAATTGAAGTGGAGTTATCAGTTTTGAACCAGTCCAGAAGCCGTGTAACATTTTTAAAAAAGGCCAGAGGCCAAACAATGTTCACATAGTTTTACCTCCTTAATGCAATTAAATCAAAATGCAGAAATGCTACAAGCTTCTGCTGAAAAATTAACTTAAGTGTAAAAACCAAATATGCTATAATCTAGAAGTGAGCTGAGGAAAAAGACATGAACTCCACGCAGTGCCATTTAAAAACCAGGATTTCCTTATCCCTTGATTAGGACATGGATAAGAAGCTGTTTGGACTGGTCAAAGAAAAGGAAACAAAAGTGTAAGAGGCTTGATTAATGAACTTAGACAGGAGGGGGAAAAAAGCAACAAGTCTTGTGGCACTTAAAGACTAACAGATTTATTTATCACCTGAGCTTTTGTAGGAGAAAATTCCACTTTGTCAGACGCGTTGAAGAGGGGGAACTTACAGAAAAGAATCCATATTCATGATTCAGCCCTGCTTTCTTTCCAATCTAATTTGCATATTATTTGAATTTTGGCTGTTTCTCTTTTAAGTCTTGATATCCCATTGATTTGCTTCAGGACCATCGTTAACAAATCATCAATGGACTGCTTAGGAAGATGGAAGTCCTCAGCAAGTGTGTGTGTGTGTGTGTGTGTGTGTGTGTGTGTGTGTGTGTGTGTGTGTGTGTGTGTGTGTGTGTGTGTGTGTGTGTGAGAGAGAGAGAGATTGATTTCTGATGTCAGAAATTTCTGGAGAGTCGGAGATTCCAAGGCCAGAGGTGACTACCATGATCATCTAGTCTGACTTCTCATAGGCAAAAAAAATTCCCCTCCAAAATAAATCCTAAAGCATGTATTTTAAAAAAACATTCATTCTTGATTTAAGGATTGTTAATGATGGAGAATCCACCATAACCCTTGGTAACAGTCCCAACAGCTAATGACTTTCACGGTTAAAAATTTATGTTCTTCTTCGTGCGCTGCTCGGATACAGCTGCGCACGATTGACTGGAAACTTTCTTTAGCCTTAGCCCGTCAGAACAGAGTTGGCGGCCAATGCCCCCTGACCATCCCGTGGCTGTATATATGGCTGCAGCCCTGTCCCTCCCCCGTTTTCTCTTTTCCGCCCTCAGTGACAGTTACAGAACAGCCTGTTCCTTGCTTTTGCAAGAGCCTGTCTCTCCACTCTGTTTACGAGCACTTTCACTGGGAGATCTGTTTGCAGACACTCCTATTGAGTCCTTCCAACAGAAACCTAAACCCAAGGGACAGCTCCCACAGGAGATATCTTAAAGGCCTGGGTGAGCTTCACCGGGTGGATTATTCTCCATTTACAGATCCTTAAATGGACTCAGGAAGACAGGGAGCAAAGGCTGCATAATATTGCTCAGGAACGGGCCCTGCAGCCAATGCCGGGTATGTCTGTCACACCCAGGGATTCACTGGTACCGAGCGCTGAGCTGGCACTGGAGCCCTCTCGGCGCCGCTCTTAGGCTATGAATAAAAGCTGTGTTCGGCCTCTAACTCGGCACCACATGCTTAGTTGGCACTGGAGCCCTCTCGGCACCGCTCTCTAGCTAAGAATGAAAGCTAACTTGGCACCGTATGCTCGGTCAGTACCAGCACCCTCTCATTGCTGCTCTCCGGCTATGAATAAAAGCCACGATCGGCCTCTGATGCAGCATTGCATGCTGGTTGAACACCGCCTTCCAGCTATGAATAGAAGCTGCGACTGGCCTCTAACTTGGCACTGCGTGCTCTGTTGGCACTGGAGCTCTCTTGGCTCCGCTCTCTGGCTATGAATGCAAGCTGCGATTGGCCTCTAACTCAACACCACGTGCTAGGCTGGCACAGGAGCCCCCTCAACGCCGCTCTCTGGCTATGCATAAAAAGCCACAATTGGCGCCTAACTCAGCACCACATGCTGGATTGGCACCAGAGCCCTCTCGATGCCACTCTCCAGCTGGGAATAAACAGCTGCAACTAGCAGTTGACTCGGCACCATCTCAGTGCTGTCTGACCATATCCCTGGTACCTCCTCTCCAAAGAAAAGGGCTGGTACATCTGCGCACCATGCGTTGGTGGCAGCGCTTCAGGCCCTCTCAGTGCCGCTCCCCAGCAAAGCACAGGTAAGCACATTCGACATGAACTTCAGCACTGAAGTGCTGGTTCCGCCCTGGCTCTCCCCTTGGGGAGGTGAGGGCCAGAGCCTATCATGGTGCCATCCACACTGGAGGACTTTAAGGTAGCAGCCTAAAATCACCACCAGGCCATCGAAGCAAATGGTAAGTCTGCCTTCCTTTCACTTTACCCAGCACACCGTGTCACTGCAGAACTGCGGGCTCCAACCCTACAGCGCCGACACCTTGCCTCGGCACTACAGGATGGTCCAAGAGTGCATGCCTTGTGCTTGGCCTCCTGCTGAAGGGTCCCCGTCACTGGATTCTTCTCAGTACCACACTTGAAGATGGTTACCTCCCACTAAGACCTTGGAAGGGGAGTTCCAACTCAGTACCATGGCCCTGGGAGGGGACACCCCAGTACTGGGGTTGTCCCTTCCTCTTGCTAAAGTCATGAACCCAGGGCCAGGGTCTTATAGAGAAGACCCCACCACACTTGAGCCCATTGACTGGGTCACAGCCTACCTGCGGGGTCAAGGTCACACCCCTCGAGGGGAACCAAGACCCCTTATTCAACTTGGGGTTTGCATCCTCTCCAGCCGCCATTACAATCCCTCTTCATGCTCATGTCCTTGACATTACTGGCACACACTGGCCCGAGCCGCCCTGGTTTACCCCCGGGCTCCCAGGGGTCAAAGGCCTATTCAACTTCAGCTTTTCAGCTGAGAATTGCTAACCATTAGGCCTTGTTTAACAGATATTCCCTAGATCTATGTAATGCCATGAATGTTTTAGCAGCTTTGTTCTATAAGAACAGTTGGAAGATTAGGATGCCTTCATCAAGGAAGGCGCCTTGGCCTCACGCAAAGCCTTTACAATGGCGGGGGATGCCTCAGACACAGCCAGCTGTGGCATTGCTACAACTGTGGTTGCGCACCGAGTGCCCTCTACCAGGACTTACAGCAGTCCACATTAAACCTTCCCTTTCTAGGGACAGTCTCTGTGCCCCGGCCACCCACTCCCTGATCTGCAGCAACTATGACCATAGGTCAGCCCTCAGAGCCCTGGGTATACTTATTCCCCAGGTGCTTCAATGTTTGCCCAACCCACCGCAACCCCACGAACGCTTGGGGTAAGGCCCCTCATGGTAGTCTCCCTCACCCACAAGCGAAACAGCTACTCTTTAGGGGCCTTGAACTGCAGCTGATGGCCCCCCCCTTTTCTCCCACTGATGGTGATCAGCTCCAATACAGTTGCCTCTCCCTCCCTCAAACCCAACCCTTGAACTTCAGGGCACCACCCTAAATCACTTATGCTAAATGCCCCCTCACAATCAGCCTTGCCTCTTCCTCCTCTCCAGTAACAATGAGTCTCCCTCGTCCTTTCCTGTACCCTTCGGCTCGAGCAAGGGCCTGGCAACAGGAGAACTCTCCTCACATGCATTCGGTTCCAGTTGCATGTGCCCTCGGAGCCTTGGTGGAAATCCAGGGGTGATGAAGATATGAGAAGGGGACACATAATGCCCCCCCCACCACCACACCACCTGCTCTGCAGCCCTTACCCAGGGCTGCAGCCCGCTGGGATACGTAGGGGAAGATACCCACTCCACATCCTTGTACCCAGAGGCCCCCCTCACCCCCTCCCACACCTCGTCCAACCCCTTCCCCAGTCTAGCACACTGGGACAGGTATGCTTCCGCTTCGCCGGCCCAAGAGCATTTCTTATTCTGTTGGCCTGCAACGGATCTTTGGGGGAAATTACTGTGCGATGGTGTACCCCACCTCCTACGTTGTAGGTAAGAGGGTGAACCTGTACCCTCTTGTCCTCTACCTTTTCTCTCCTCACCTCCCCAGGCGGTCCCCTTTATTCTCAGGGCCGTGGTCTTCAGACTCATATTAGGCCTGTGCCTGAGGCATCCTCGAGCTCCACCATAGTGGTTTTGTCTCTTCAGCTCCCACCCCTCCTTCCCAAGGACATTCACCACATCTCACTGGTCCGTCCGTCCATGGGCACACCTCACGTTTAGCCCTCTACTGGAACCCCCTCTGCTCTGGTGCCTTCCTCCAACCAGGCAAGGGACACATTCTGTCAAAAACCCCAGACAGCCATCTAGGAACTGCCTTAATCTTTCAATGGCATCCCCCCTCCTTCCTAGAATCACAACAAGGGGAGATAGCAGGGGATAGAACGCTTAATCATTGGTATCAATATACCTGAGTGAGCCCACTGGAGGACATGTTGTCCTTAGCTCATGGTTAGTTCCCCTGCAGGACTCTGGCTTCCAAGGGAATTGCAAAATGCTTAGCAGGCTGGAAAACCTGACACCGTATGGGTGATGCTTTCATAACGTTCCCTCATGGTGGCCTCCCTTTGGTTTTCCCTAACTAGGGGTTGCTTTATGCCCTCCTCTCCTCTCCCCAGGGTCTCTCTCTTCCCTTCTTCTACCCAGGACCTGTCCAAGCCTTACCTCTTCCAATATGCGAGGAGGTGCACCAAAAACACCCCTCCCCTCTCAGAGTAGGCATTATAGACCACCTCTGCCTTGCATCTTGGCTAAGTCATTGTCTTCTCTCCTCATCAGGATCTATGCAAGATCCCTCCTAGTTGGCTCATTGCAGCTGGAACCCAACACCTACTCCCACTGCTAGAAATGAGTCAACCAGCTGTGATATGAAGGTTGACTGCTGCTCCAAAGAAGTGAGAGTGAGAATATCAGGCGAGAGGAGAAGTGAGGACATCATGTGAGCCACATGCCCCCCCAAACACTCCGAACCTGGAATTTGGGGGGCACGCCCCTTGGCAGAGACCTGACCTGCCTATAGAGTAGGTCGGTTACCCCTTCCCTCTATTCAGCACACATCTCCCTTTACAAGTCTATGTATCGGGAGAGTACAGGACGGGGGCAAGGGAGAGAAATGTGCACCCAGCCTTGAGGTTGTGTAAGCCCCTCCCAGAACCCCATGATGGTTTCTCACCGTCCCTTCTCAGGTCATTCCCCCATCCCTTTGGTTGGGAACGAACTAACATTGGAATTCAATCACCTTCCTTCAGTTTTTCTGTTTTCACTTCCCAGTCATTTAACATTCATAATCTCCACCGTTTGGTGTCTCTCCCGATACTAGAATGGGTGTACCTAAAGGTTCCCCTTTTCCTACTATAACCCGGGGAACGGTCACCTCTAAAGAAGAGCCCGCTGGGATCCCCACTTCTTTCCTCCCAATGACCTCCTTGACGGAGTGTCTCTGACACTGTGGGCCCCAGAGATGGGCCTGCCCACTGCCTAGGCCTTATTCCAGGGCCCTCCCTCCCAGGCCCTCCATTCCCATGCTCCAACAGATGGAGGGGCAGGGGTCCCCACCTACTCCTTCCTCATTATTTTCTTCCTAAGTGATCTTTCATATGGAGTCGAGACGCCTTAGTTTAGGGCGCCCTTATCAATCCTGCCCTTGGCATCTATTGCCAGTATGTCAACGCTGGAAGGCCTTTTGCCTATCCCTCAGTTGGTCAAGGGCAACGTGTTCTCTGCCCCAGTCTTGGTTAGTAACTTAACCCAATTTACCTCCCTTTGAGGTCAGGGCAGCAAGGGTGGCAGTTATCCCACCCTTGCTCATTGCCTGTAGCTGTAGAAGCCTGTTGCTCTAGATCACGACTGCCTTTCTCAAGAGTTGATTCTGCTAGGGAAGGGCAACCCTCTTACTTAGACGGTCTTTCTGGTGACAAGGATGCTCCTTGCTACTGTGATATAGCAGTTCCCTGGTAATGAACCAGGACTGCCCTCTGGAGTTCTAGTCTCCTGCCAGAGTGGCAAATAACCCCTCAGCACTCTCACGCATGTCTTTTTTCGAAGATCTTGCACACAGTGCTGTGTCCGTAGGCATTTGCCTGGTGACCCACTGCTTCTTCACTCAATTTTGGGGTGCCGTGCCGTTTGTGGATGGCCGTGCTGATGGCGGATAATGCTCTAACTCTGCTCATCTTCCACAGTACGGCTAGCAGTCACCTGATACTGAATGTATCCAAGCAGCGCTCAGAGAAGAATGGTGGGTTACTTACCAGTAACTGTCCTTCTTTGAGAAGGGCTGCTTGGATTCGTTCAGATCCCTCCCGCCCTCCCAGCTACTCGGAGTTAGCAACTAGTAGGAACTGGGGAGGGGCAGGGCTGCGGTCATATTTACAGCCATGGGGTGGCCAGGGGGCACTGGCTGCCAGCCCTGTTCTGACAGACTAAGACTAAAGAAAGTTTCCAGTCAATCATGCACTGTGGCACGTAGACACCTGATACCGAATGAATCCGAGCAGTTCATCGCAAAGGAGGACAGTTAGTGGTAAGTGACCCACCGTTTTATCTCCAGCCTGAATTAATGTAGCTTCACCTTTCAGGCACTGAATGTTGTTACAACCTTCTAAGCCAGACTGAAGAACACATTATTAAATATTTGTCCTTCATGTGGGTATTTTTAGACTGTAATCACCCTTCAGCCTTTGCTTTGTTAAGGTAAGCAGATTTATCTCCTTAAGTCTACAACTCTCAGGTAAGTTTTCTAATCCTTTAATCATTATTGTAGCTCTTCTTTGAACCCTCTCTGATTTTACTGACAGCCTTCTATAACTACGGGCACCGGAACTGGACAGGGTGTTCTAACAGCAGTCAAACCGGTGCCAAATATAGGAGGTAAAATAACCTCTTCCTATCTACCCAAGATTCCCCTGCTTATGCATCCAAGATGCTGCACAAAAAGGAAGCTGACCCTTTACACCAGTGCCAAGGTCCAGAGGGGCGGCTGTGTTAGTCTAGTTCTGCAAAAGAACTGAAGAGTCCTGTGGCACATAAAGACTCACAGATTTATTTATCGCATGAGCTCAGCAAATTATGGGTTGCAACTCATTACGTTGTTGCACGCCCCCAGGTATGGGTAATGGAGCACTTTGTTGCGGTCGCTGAAGGACTGGAATGCATTGCTGAAAGACGTATTTGTTGGGTTTGGGGGCATAAATTTTTTTCAACTGGGTCCCAAGAAAAACAGTTTGAAAATCACTGCTCTACACTAACACTGTTACCATTGTCAACCAATTGCCTTAAATCCTGTATGAAGTATGCCATATAAGCTAAGGTATCATTAGAAAAACTCTGAACAATTGAACAGTGCTTTCTTGTTGAACTGCATATTATCATTATTGCATATTAAATTAACCATCTCTATGGTATGGCTGTCAGTCACTAAACATGTTGACAAGTTCCAAGAGTCCAGCCACGTTAGTCTAGTTCAGCAAAACAAAGAGTCCTGTGGCACTTTTAAAGACTAACACATTTATTTATACAGATTTACATTAAGACTAGCCAGCTCTGTGTTAATGGGACATTTAAGAGAATCATCTGTTCCAGCAGGTCCCTCCCAAAGATGCCTCAGAGACAGGGTTACCGGAAGTCCGGCAAAAGGAGGACATGGCCTCCTTTTTACCTTCACATCCTCCACCCTCCAGGCATTCTAAAATTAAGTGATTTTGTCCAGCTTTTTCCTTCTGATGAGCAGAATGTTAAAAAAAAGTCCTGTAACAGCTGAATTCCCATGCCCAGCAGACGGATCTTCCCCCAGTGGCTGGGGATTGGAGCGCTGAACTCTGAGGCGATCACACATGGCCCAACTGCAGCTCAGCACAAACCATTCTGCAGCAAGAAGCTGGGAATCCCCTAGCTGTGTTTAGCTAGGGCTACCAGATACCAAAGCCTGGAAAGGAGGACAAGGAAGTATGAAAAGGAGGACATTGGAGGACACGTGGAGAAAATGTAGTATTAATGTAATATTCTTCTGTTTTTAGGGGGCCCTGGAATGCTTTAGCCTAAAAATAAGGTATTCCGTGGCATTACAGCATACTTGAACCCCATAAATAAAAAGCCAGACAAAATTTTGTATTTTAAAATGCCTGTCGGACAGAGGAGGTGAAGGTAAAAAGAAGGACATGTCCTCCTTTTGCCTGACATCTGGTAACCCTATGTTTAGCTGACCCTTGCTTCCTAACAGCATCTTGCTAGTTCAGTAGGTAGAGAAGGTGCACCTCTTAACTGCAGGGTTGTGGGTTTGAGACCCATGTTAGGCTTTTTAAGTTTTTGGCTTGTTGCTCGCTAATAAAGGGCTAAATCCAGAAAAAAAAAATAAATAAAGGGACTCTAATAAAATGAAGGAAAATACAGTACACTGTCCATAAATAAAATTACTAACAGGGTTCAATTAAATAAATCAAATAAAGGGGCACATTTGAACTGGATAGAAACAATTTAGGACTTCTTTCTTCTTTAATTGTATAATGGGTTGCTGTGGAAAATGAGAAGTAAATTAACTGACCCTTCCCCCCTTTTAACCTTTTTTAGGTGCTTTTCAAGTTTATATTTGCAAATTAACTTTTTTTAGTCTCATGGACATTAATGAAAGGGTCATGAAAAGCTTTCATTTAATGAAAAATCCAGTTTTCAGTAAAAGGAAACATTTTGGTAATTTTTTAAATTTTAAACTAATTTAAAAACACATGACATTGCACAGTTTTAACATTGCATTCATTAATCATTACCAATTTTCCATGACCTCATATGGTAATGATAGTATATAAATTCTCTGTGTGTCCTCCCATGTCCTCCTTTTCATACTTCCCTGCTCTCGTTTCCATGCTTTGGTATCTAATAACCCTACTCGGAGAGCATATAGCAGGGGTTGCCAAACTTATGGAACTCAAGAGCCACCCAAGACGATTATTAAACCTTCAAGAGCCGCACTGAGGCATATAAACACATACTTTTACCTACTCCAAAATTACTATGCTTAAAATTCATTGTGCACTTAAATTGTAAAAACAGGGCAAATATTGATCCTATCAATGTCAGATTCTAATAATTACTTAAGGTTACCATGAAAACTAGGCCTATACTGTAAAAACTTAGCGTTGCTGAATGTAGAACACCGCAGGCTAGTGGCGAGTTTTTTAAAATCTGGACAGTAACTTGTCAATGCAGTACATAAAAGCTTGTCAAGTGCTGATCTCCAAGTATTGCACAATGTTTTGATTTAACAAACTTCATTGTGGAATAAAATGCTTCACAGCAGTAAGTTGTGCCAAAAATTGAAACTAATCTACCTTGTTTAAACTTTTTTCCTTTGTATTTTCATTTCTTATTGTTCCACATCATGTTTAGGAAAAACACAATTTTAACAATGAGTAAACTGCACTAGGGCCTGTGAGAGCCTATGAGAAAATCTAAACGTACCATGGCTTCCCCAACCATGCTCCGCTTCTTCCCCCCCCCATCTCTGACCATGCCTCTGCTTCCCCGCCATCTCTTACCATGCTGCTGCTTCTGTGCTGTCCCTGACCATGCCGCACTTCTCCCCCCCATCCCCAACTGCGCCACCACTTCCCTGCCAGCTCCAACCACCCTGCTCCTACCCTGACGACCCCAACCATGCCGCACCCCCCCGGCGATGCTGCACTTCTCTGCCATCCCTAACCATGCTGCCACTTCCCACCATGCTGCTGCTTCTCTGCTGTCCCCGACCATGCCATGCTTCTCCCCCGTCTCTCACCATGCCGCCCTTCCCTGTTGCGCTCTTCTGCCAGCCACACTTTTTCTTTCAAGAGCTGCATGCGGCTCACAAGCTCCAGTCTGGCCACGCCTGGCATACAGACAATGGAGAGACCCTGTGACTCAGCCAAATATGCAAGATGTGACAGATGACTTCATGTTTGAGACAGGACTCCTCCATGCGCATGGACTAGGGGGTATAAATTGGAGGTTGTGACATCATCTCCTTGCCATCTTTCTTGCTTCATGTCTCCAGACTGTGATTTCTAACAAAAGGAAGCTTTGAACAATGGACTGAGGATTTAACATCACTGTTGTTACGCTAATCTGCAGACTCTGAAATCAACTATAATGTTTACTTATTTATCACATTTCATTGTAGTCTGTGTAATATGTTGATTGTAAAGGTTTTTTTTTACCTTTATTACATTCAGTATACTGTCCAGTTGTTTGTTGTTAGTCTTTTACATGCCACAGATGTCTTGCTTATTTTGCTGAACTAGACTCACGGCTACCCCTTTGGAACTCTGTAATGTTTATGATTCACTGTAACCTTTTAATAATTCTCTTTTATATATTACTAAAATTTAGTTTTTAATTTACTAAAAGACTGGCTATCAGCACGATTTTGGGGTGAGACCTGAAGTAGGTACTCTGACCTGGGGTACATGGTTAGCAATTTGGAGCTGGAAGACTCTACCCATTTCTGGTTTCAATAATCACTTATCACATTTGTCTGATTTGTTTGGGTGGTGCATGAGAGGCTGGAGAGGGCCTGAAGGGGCCTATCTGTGGCTTCATAATAATGAGTGTAGTATTTTGGAAGCGCACATCAGCTACTGGCTTGGTGAAGTCTTATGACAGAGAACAGACCAAAAGTCTGAGGTATGTGCCCTGAATTCTGGCAGTCTGACTTGAAATCGGCACTCTCAGCGGTGTCCCAGACTAGGCAGTACTACAGCAAATAACGGTTGCTCAGCCCTATTGGCCACAGCAGTCACACTGACTTCATGTGCAGCTGATTATTTACCACAATCCTTTTCAGAGCCACTGCCTCCCAGGAAATCCCCCATTCTGTCAGCCTATAATCTTTGTTCTAAGGTATGTACATTTACATTTGGTTTTCTCAAAACACATATTTTTTGCTTGTGCCCAGCTTAGCAAGCAATCCGGATAGTTCAGTATTGGTGACCTGTCCTTTTCATTATTTACCACTCTCCGGGTGTTAGTTATTGAAATGGCTTTAGAAAAAGGGGTTCAGTTTGTTAATGTTTTTTTCAAAGGCTTGGAATAAAATTCAGATCAGACATTGTGTACGACTGGTCTCCTACTGTGTTTTGGGAATGATCAGCCAATTACAAACCTATTGTGCTTGCCACCTATTTGGGAATAAGGGTGGAGAACACAGCCATTTTGAAACAGATAGCCCTTAAGCAGCAAAATAAAATGTAATTAACTGCACCGCCCCCACCACCCCAGCTTCTCCTGAGCATGACACTGCTTATTTTACAAACCTGACTAGTGCATAACGAGCAGCTCAGTTAGGGATCACATTTTATTTTTGCAGCATATTTGTCTTTTCACATGATTAAGGCTTAAAGGAAACTTGTTCCAGTTACTTGTAAGTTTATGTTTATATTTAAGTTTCCTTACATTTATAGTTACACTTATGGATTTTTTTGGTTTGTTTTCAAAGAGATTGCTTTTAAAAACACCTGTCAGGCAGGAGCCATCCCGGCTAAGGGTCAGGACCTGGGGCTGCCACTGGCCCTCTGCGGCCCCAATACTGCTTTGCAGCCCGATCTGGCCCCAGCTGCTGCTGCTTGCCAGCCTGGAGCTGGAGCCAGCTCCTGTCACTGCCCACAAGCAGCAAGTGGCCCAGAGCCGGATCCTGCCCCTTCCACTGCACTGGTGGCCAGGCACGGCAGGTGGGAGATGCGGGGCCCCTACCCTGCTGGCCCCAACGCAGCAACGCCCCTTCTGGCAGGTAATCCAATTCCTCGTTCAGAGTAATCTGTCTGAAAGACTCTGGCCAATTGTCTCTGCTCTAGCTGGCAGTAAGTAGCATTGTTCAGCTTAACAGTAACACTAAACAGATTTAGCTACTGAGCAGCAAGAATCTGTTGAAATGTTGCGAAGAAAGCCCCACCCAGAAGTTAAAAATACTCATCTGATCTGTAGATATTTGAAGCAAGACTCCCTGCCCCCGCTAGATGCTATCTTCCCAACCATGTGCCTGACAAAAAGCAACTCTTGGCATTTGTTTCCTGGAAGTGAGTACAGTAAGCTACCTTCCAAGGGAAAAAACACTGGTGGTTTTACGGCAATTACCATGGACAGCACAGGTGTGCTTCTGGTAACAACTGTGTAATATATAATGCAGATGAGGCATAGGCTATTTACCTTATGCCATCAAAGCCTGTCTATACCAGTTGCTCTAGGTAAAATCTTCTAAATCAGCTAAGCCCAATTGACTTTCAGCGTCCCCTAGACAGCTAAGTCACTTAGGCACTTTTGAAAATGTTACTCACAGTGTCTGTGTAGCTCACTGTTGCTCTGAATACCCCCAATTTACTTAGGACGATTCGAGCTGGCACCTGGGGCTCTAGAGACCTGAGTAAGCTCAAAAAAAGAAAATGTGTGAATGAATGAAGAACTACTACTCCAGTTGAGACAGTGGATAACGAGGAAGTGCTTTATATAGAGACAATGACACAAAAGAAGCTGGTTCTTTAGTCGGCAGGATTGATCAAAGCCTGGCACACAGGGTTCAAACAGAGTGCTTAAAGACTGGGTTTAAATGCTCAAGAAAATACAAGATGAAGGTGTCTGATGTCTCCGGGGCTGCTAAAAAGTATTTGTAGAAGGAAGTACATGTCTCAACAACTACGCTCAGTTCTCTATGCTATATGGCATAAGTGTGTCCTGAGGTCACAAAAGGCTGCCAAAGCAGAGGGAGAAATCAGAGAAGAACGCAAGCCTGCAGGAAGCACTGCTGTAGATTTTTTTTTTTTTTTGATCAGTCTGAGCACCGCTAATGGCACTTTGTTCCCGTCTTTGGTTATTAACTATTCCTTGTCTATCAAATATTAGAAAGGGATGAAAAATATTAATCTCCTTTTGGCTGTCTGATTTACAAGGTCCTCCCCAACACCTGTTTCTTATATCCAATCTTGGCCAAAGCCCTTCAGACACCAAACTGTTCTAATCCAGTACAGTAAGGCTACCTGTATTTTGTGTCCTGATCACAACATTCTAGTCATCCAGCTGGGTGGCAGAACTTTACTTGGTGATTATCTTGTCTCCTCCTTATCCTTATATTGTTATCAGCAACCACTGTTCGTTATTTCTACCATGGGCATAGAAGGAAAGGCGTTTTGCCAATTACTTTAGAGGTGTTTGTGTGACTCGGGGAAAAATGTCAGCCAAATGCAAGTACTCTCAGATACACTGGGCATTACAACAGGTGATTTGACCTCACCTTCCTCTCTATCAGGGGTTCCCAACCTTTTTAAGGCTGGGGACCCCTTCTGCTAAAAGAAAAAATCCTGCGGCCCCCTGTAGGGCGGCACTGCCGCGGGGGGGGGGGGGGGGCCTGCAAGGCAGGAGGGGGGCCGCGGGGGGGCCCGGCCCCTGCACTGTGGAGCAGCAGGGCCGTGGAGAGGGGGTGCCAGAGGAATCCGGCAGGGTCGCGGCAGGGCAGCGTAGGGCGGGGGAGGGGGGCCACCAGTGGGGTACCACGAGGCACCCCAACCACCTCTCTAACCCCTGCCACGGCACTGGCTTCTCCAGCTGCCCCAGGCAGACCCCCCGCACCCTTTCCTGGCAGACTGTCCCTGAACCCGACTGAAGCCAGAAGTGGCTATGTGGCAGGCTGCTCTTCCTGCCCTGAGCATGATCTGAACATGCTCAAGGCAGCTGGGGAGTTTTAAAAACTCCCAGCCTGGGGCAGAGCTGCTCTCTGCCATTGTCTGGCTCCTGGGTCCCGCCGCCAGCACTGTCCACCCTCAGCTCCCAGCCTGTGTCCGTGGACCCCTTTAAGCGGCTCTGTGGCCCCCCCAGGGGTCAGCAGACCACAGGTAGGGAACCACTCCTCTATATGTTATTTCCCAGTGTTTAAATCTTAACAACTGCTTTGACTTGCTACTACAGTGTGACCTGATCCCATGACTTACACTTCCCTGCATTTATTTTCCTCCCATTCTGTAAGTTCCCCCATCTTCAAAGCGCCTGACGAAGTGGGACGTTTTCCCGGGAAAGCTCATGCAATAAACAAATGTGTCAATCTTTTAAGTGCCACAGGCCTCCTTGCTTGTTTACTGGACATTTAGATTCTGATCCCAGGAACCTGAAGTACAAGAGAAGCAGAGAATTGAAACCCAAGTGAACACACATGCAAAAGAAATTTCTTAACAAGAAATATCACCCATGTGAAAATAAACAAGAGTTAAACAATCTACTAATTGGAGATCAGAGTAAAATAATCAGGCAGCTTCAAGGTAGGGCTGATAATTACTAAGCAACCAGTTATTGTGAGAATTACATACCCATACTGTATGTGGAAAAGCATGCTGTAAAGCAATGAGCACACAAGTAAAAAAAAATTCAAAAAGCCTAGCACACGTTTGAGCGAGCAAGACAGACAAACATTATCTAAAAAAAGAGGTCCATAAAACTGAACATAGAATCATTGAAACTGGAAGGGACTATGACAGGTCATCAAAGTCCAGTCCTCTACACTCCTGGCAGGACCAGGTATCCTCAGACTATCCCCGACAGGTGTTTGTCTAACTGCTCTTAAACACTTCTAATGATGGAGATTCTACAACCTGCCTAGGCAGCCTATTCCAGCAACATCAAATCCTATAAAACTTGCACAGTCTTTTACCACTTTGCTGAACAATACTCACTTCCAACAGCGAGGACACCCTGCCACCTGAACTGCATCCGCTCTGCATAATAGAAAGGGTGGAATTCTAACATGGACTCCGTAGTTCCCTGTTTCCTTGTTACAGAGCTTCCAAGTGACAGTTTGTCTGTTTGGTGGAAAGGGCCTAAGTGGGACAGACATTGTGCTAGCCCCTGCACAAGATGAATTTTAACCTCAGCCATTTCTTAATTGATGCTAAGCCCGTCTTTCTTTCTGAGAACAGGGGATCATGAATGCACACAGTAGTCCAGACAAGAATGAAGCACCTACTGGTGGGTAGCTCTTTGCTCATAGCACTCCCTTCACAATCAGATGGTTCCACAGCTATTGCTTCTTGGCTTGCCTCAGGAATACGCTCCTCAGTCAGAAAGTTGACTGCATCTGTTAGGTCACCATTAGCAGCCTGAGAAAAGAAAGAGGGGTTGTGGGAGGGAGAAATAGCCAAGTACCCATTATTTTAAGATTCAATACCATCTACCTGATAAAACCATTATTTTAAGAATCATAGCCATGTACACATTATTCTAAGAATTAACACCATCCACAAGAAAGAGCATTCACAGTCTCTAATAACAGCAAGGTATGTAAGCAAAGCGAGTAGCCCCACTGAAGTCAAACTACTCCTGTGCTTCAACTTAGGCATATGCTTAAGGATTTACACATCTGGAGCCTTACCAATCAGTGGGAGCTCTGTGTTTCTCAGAAGGTCACAAGTATGGCCCTCTGTATTATTTTATAACTGTAAGAATGAGTAAAGGAGCTACAAAACTCACATTTTAAACACAGACCATGCTGCCCATTTCACAAGAGGAAGGTCTACCTCTGCTATTTTAAGTTATATTATTTAGATTTGGGAACAAAACAATGTTAAATTTTAAAAAGAAAGGTTCTTCCCCTCCCAAAACTCTGTAATCAATCACTTCCCATGAATGTAATTCAATATTTTAGAGCAACCTCCACACAGTCAGCACCAGCAGGCACCTTCTGGCTGATAAGCCTCAAGAGAAGAGTGTGGTCCCAGATTGGATAATATTGCAACTATACTACCCTCCTCCTCCCAATGTTCTGTTCCAATTTATAATGCACATCATGATTTACAAAAAGCGATCTTTTCCTAAATGTAAAACAAGCAAGGAGTCCTGTAGCACTTTTAAAGGCTGAGAAATTTATTGATTGCATGAGTCTGAATGGGAGAAAATCCCACTTCGTCACATTTTCTCCCATGAAAACTCATTTGAACAATAAATTTGTTAGTCTTTAAGTGCCAGAAGACTCCTTGCTTGTTATGCTGAACTAAACTAACACAGCTACCCCTCTGGAACTTTCCCAAATGTGATTCTTCTTCTATTACTACTACTATCATCCAAGGTGTCTCACATACCTCTCCTTATAGCATACATTATTGTGCTCCCATTTCTGGAAAAGAGACTACAAGTCTAAAAGCATAAGCCATAAGCTTCTAGTGGTTGTTTCAGCTATTGAGCACCATGAAGAATGTTTAGCTGAAGGAAAACTTATTTTCTCCTCCATCATTTTGGTTTAGTGTTATGCTTTAAAACATGCATGGAGAAGTGCACTTAAGCCAAATATTAGTGCTTCCCAGAAATGACTGCAGCATCTCAGCATAACACTTGTAGCTGAGAAATAGGTTCTTAAAGCCTGCTGCTGGAAATGCACGGGAAACTCTCCCATTGTAGTTTGATTAAAAATTTAGAAGAATGGCTATTAATCCAAAGAGTTACTTAGTCCCTCCTGGCATTAACATCATATGCTGCACTCATATATCCACCCACAGAGGTCTCTTTTGTCTTTAAAATGTGAGAGAGGAGATAAGCTGGTAAGTATCTTGGTCCACCCCCCAGTATGGACAGAATTGTTCCCTACAGTATGTACTGCACTTCTTCTGTCCACTCCAGTTTTGAGCATAGAATCTCAGACCTGGAAGGAACCATGAGAGGTCACCAGGTCCAGTCCCCTGCACTCCTGGCAGGACCGAGTACCATCTAAAACACCCATACCTGACAGGTGTTTGTCTAACTTGCTCTTGAAAATTTCCAATGAAGGAGATTCCACAACCTCTTGACACCTTAAGCAATGTCATGTTCTCCTATTTGAATGTAACAAATACCAAACAAATATTTGGATTTTAAATGCCATTTACAAAAAACTCATATACAAGCTTGAACTAGATTGCAAGCCACAAGACTTAGACCATGCCTACAGGTCCAAGTTTACAGCACCACAGCCATACCAATACAGCTGGGTCACCGTGACAGTGCTCATCTAACCATGCTACACTGACGGGCGAGAGATCACCTGTCAACATAATAAAACCAACACAACAAGCGGCATAACTGCAGAGCACTTCTCACACAAACCATGTATGTGAGCAAAACTTAAATAGCTATTTTTTTTCATACCCCTGGTCACCAAAGTTTTGCCAATGTAAGTGCTAATGTAGACATGGCACAAGTCAGTAGGGATTTCCTTTCAACACAACAACAGCACATATGACATCTCAGCAAAGCTTACTAACCTTCAAGGCTGCATTAAGGAAAGAGGGATTCTGAATTCCTGTGATTTCTGTCAGTTGGTTTAAGAGCATTTGGCAATTCTGTATTAAAAAAGGACAAAGACGGTTCACATAAGGAGGTGAGTGTGAAAGACACCAGGCTTCTGGCGTGTTTTTCATGGGTTCACTTATGAGTTTGACTAATACAATGACAAAACACCCAATGAACTGAGATAACGACAGTCAGACTTCAATTTTAGAATTTTTCCCAGTGTGTTTACTGACCAACAAATTTTTGTTTGCATTTAAGAGAGAATGTTAAAGGCCACATCTGAAAAGAAATGGTAAAAATGCCAATAGCTGTACTGCAAGAGAGGGGAAGGGCGGCCGTGTACCATGTAAATCAATCCTCTCAAGCAGAAGTAGCATGTGTGTTAGGACATATAAGGAGGACAGGGAATTTGTGTGGGTTTGATGTGGGGCTATTTTAAGACCAGCTGCACATGCCATTTGTGTCTGTCACTTCTCACTTACAATAAGGTGCCCAAGACACACAGCACAGTAGACCAGGATAATTTTTTCCCCTCCTCCCACAAGAAGCTCTGAATTTCTGGTTAGCTAGCTGTTTGTTGGTTGAGTTACCACTCAGAAATCTTTTAACACAGGGACTACAGCCTTAGATCACAGAAAACATTATTTTGGATTGCACGTTTTTGCTCTCTCTCTCTTTTTTCACCGAGTCTGGATGGTGCAGCAAGTCTGTTTTTCCAGTGCCTGACCAAGACCGAGTGGAATGATAATGAGATGTCTGAAGCTCAAACCAGATAAGACAGAGTGGATTCTGACTAGCTATGGAACCAGCTTAAGAGCATGGCGAGGACACTATATGCTTTTCTTACCATGGCTGATAAACTCAGTTGACAAAGACTGGCTAACTTTAAATTCAGTTTACAACTGAGGGCATACCTACACCACATCAAGCTAACATAAGGGAATTTACATTGATGTAACCATGTAAAAGCACACACTACAAAACATACAAGGGGTTTATCTAAACTGGAGGTTTAAGTTGACAACCAGGGTTAAGTTTACTTAGGCAACTCCAGGTCTATATTGAGAATTTATTAAGCCAACATAAGCATTTGCTTAAGTTGACTTAATAACTCCTGACCTGAAAGTCGACTTGTTTTAAGTTGACTTTCGTGGGCAGGAAGTGTCTGGGCCCTGCTCTGGGTCCTAATCTGCTCTGGGGCCCAGTCAGGCCACAGCTGCCACCAGCAAGGGTCTGGGAGTCGGCGCCATCTCCTGCTGCAAGCAACAAGGGGCTGTGAGCTGGATCCTGCCACCTCAGACAAGGAGCTGGGAGCCTGACCTGGCTTCCAGCCCCCTGCCCTGGGCGGTGGGGGCAGAGAGCTGGCTCCTGCCACCCATGATAAGGGGCTGGGAGCCCAATCTGGCTCCCAGCCCATTGCCGCAAGGGACAGGGGGCTTGGAGCTGGACCCTCCCTGTAGCTGCAAGTGGCTAGGGGCACACTGAGCCAGCTCCTGTCTCTAGCCACTTGCAAGCAGTCAGGGCAGGAGTTGGCTCCCCATGCCTCCAGCTGCTTGCAAGTGGCTAGGGGCAGAAGCCAGCTCCTAGTGCCCCTGGCTGCTTGTGCTAGGAGCAGGGGGCTGGTTCTGAGCCCCCTGCTCCTTGCAGCAAGGGGCTGGGAGCTGGCTCCTGCCGCCCACACAGAGGGGCTGGGAGCCCAATCCAGCTCCCAGGCCCTTGCTGCAAAGGGCAAGGGGCTCAGAGCCGGCCCTGGCCCCTAGCTGCAAGTGGCCAGGGCAGGAGCTGGGTCCCCAGGCCCCTGGCAGCAATGCGCTGGAAGCCAAATCAGGCTCCCAGCCCCTCTCTGAGGTGGCAAGAGCCAGCTCACAGGCCCTGCCAACCCTGGCATTGGGCTGGGAGGCAGATCAGGCTCCTGGCCCCTGCCACATCCAGCATGGGGCTTGGAGCCAGATCTCACTCCCAGTCTCTTGCCAGCTGCGGCAAGAGCCGGATCGTGCCCCCAGGGCCAGATCATACCCAGAGACGGGGCAGGGGGCGGTCCCAAGACGGGGCCTGGTGTACGTCTACTTGTGTAAACATACCCTTAAGTCAACTTCAAGTTGACCTTGTGAAGTCGACTTAAAGCAGCTCCCTAGTGTGGACACAGCCAAGGACTTCTTTGGCACTTATAAAGACTAACAGAATTTATCACATGAGTGTCTGACTAAGTGGGACTTCCTCCCGTGAAAACGCATGTGATAAATACATTTGTTAGTCTTTAGGAGTGCCACAGGACTCCTTGTTTGTTTTGCTGAACTAGACTAACACAGTTGCCCCTTTGGAAGTTGTCATACATACTACAGTGCTCCTCCTCTTACCAGTTTAATTCACGTGCTATGCAGACCTAATAAACCTACCTCAACAAAAAGCATAAGGCTTAGGTCAAGGTAGTTTGGGCAATGCAGTATCTTGTATTTCCTGTTGACTAGTAGCTGGAGCCTTGAAATTGACAAGAACGCCAATTTCGCCACCAGTAGGGGACCTGTTTTGAAATTGGGAGCGTGGGAAGGGATGTTCCAGCTGTGAACCCCAGCAATGTTAACAGCTGGAGCCTCAACGACGCATGACACTGAGATCCTTCAGAGCTCCCAGCTAGAGCCAAGAGCCTGGGCAGCAGCAGGGCTGCAGCTGGGACTTCCACAGGGAGCTGAAAGCCCAGGCTCTCAGCTCTCCACACTGCCCCTCTTAAGTCAGTGCAAGGGCTCCTGGTAGCGAGCACAGCCCAACAGAAGAAGGGTAATGCAGACATGAAAAACCATGGTAATTAGTGTAAGGGCTGCAAACTGACCTAACATAAGTCATATGGCTTGAAGAAAAGCTTAAGGGCCAGTTAAGGGACAAGAAGCTGCAGATGGCTTTGGTGGCCAGAGAACTCTTTTTCCAACCAGCATTTGGTCTTACAGTTACGACAGCTTTTCTTGTCGGAGCAATCCAGGCTTTTGTAATTTCCAGACTCCATGATTATGCATGGCAGATGAAGCTACCATAGACCACTAGAGCTGGTGCAAAACATTGAAACTGAATGGCTAAGAGACATTAGCCTGAAAGAGCTTATTGCACCCACCCATTTTCTAGAGGTTGCATTATATTCCTATTCACTTCTGAAAGCATCAAACTGGACAGTGTTTGGTCTGTCAGAACTGAAAGCCTAAGGCCTCAACAACAGCATGGGAAAAGATGCCTTTCAGCCTTACAGGCTGACAGAAGCATTCATCTACTGAACAGAGGGAACTCTGAAATTCATGTACATCACTAGAAACAGAATTTGTGGTCAGTGAATAAGGTAAGTATCCAACTTACAGGCCAGAATGAGTTAGGAATGTATATCTTTGAAAAATATAATCCTTCCAGTTCCATCTATTGTATCCATAAATGTCACATCATGAACTTCACTACATACACACAAACCAATAAAAAATATTTCTACAGATAATTACCAAAATTTACTGATAGGCATAATAAAAGAATGCTGCTTGAGAATTCATTAGAGTTTGAGTTTTACTTTGTATATTTTGACATGTAATGTTGACAATTTATATTTAAAGGGCTACAAAGCTTTAATTTTTTGACTCTCAATATCTACTGTTGTTAAATAACTATCGTCTAGTACCCCTTTATTTCCTGCAACTGAAAATCTGAAGATAACATTTCAAGTGTATAAATAATCAATATGATCAATCAAAACTATCAAAAAAATAAAAACTGAATTCTGCCAAGCCTCACAATATTCATCCACTGCACATCTGAAAATATTTCATACAGACTTAGTTACTTTGTATTAACAGCCCGTTCTAGTAATAAACACTAAATCAAAGAACTGTCCTTTTGTAGCAATGGTCATATTATCAAATTTACTGTGTTAGTATTCCAGTGCTATGTATAATTTCAGTGACAGCAATGAGCTAGAGGGGTCAATTTTACATAGAGCTCTTGATTATTCTTGACAATTTTTCTTTCTTAAGAAACATTTCGAGTTCTAGCATTTGGTTTCAGCTGGAATTAGTGACAGTGAGATACTTCTTTGCAATGTTGCAATCATGGGTTTAGGAAGTTCCAAAGGGGTAGCCATGTTACTCTTGTTCAGCAAAACAAGCAGTCTGGTGGCACTTATAAATATCAAGAAATTTATTTATAACATAAGCTTTCATGGGAGAAAATCCTACTTCGTCAGATGCCTGAAGACAGGGAACTTACTGAATGGGAGCAAAATAAATAGAGGGGAGTGTAAGTTATAGGGTCAGATCAGACTGTTACAGACTCCTGCATGCAGAAAGATCCCAATGATCCCTTCTCATGTACTTGATGTTAGTGAGGGTCTCCCTCACTCCTATCCAGAGAGTTTTAATAGCTCAAATTTATACAATTATATCACCCTCAATCTATTGCTCTGCAATTCCACTGTAAGGCTCATCCCAAAGGATGACAAGACTAAAAAGTAACTCTCCACATTCAGATCTAATCGGGATCATGTTTCCTATAGGCATTAAGCAAGTCACCTTTGTTTCCAACTATCCATCAAAAGTACAAACAGCAGTCATTCAATTGCTGCTGTTACTTAGAACCACTGTAAGACAAACAGCAACATCAATACAAGCAAAGAGTCCTGTGGCATCTAAAAGACAAATTTATTTATCACATGAGATTTTGTGGGAGAAGATCCCACTTTGTCAGACGCTTTGAAGATGGGGCAACTTACAGAATGGGAGAAAAGTAGTTCCACAGGACTCCTTGCTTGTTTTGCTGAACTAGACTAAGATGGCTACCCCTTTGGATCTTAGCAACATCAATGTTCACTATACTCAGAGAAATGGGTGAACCACAGTTTTACTCTCACTTTCTTTTTCCTTTTACAGCTAGAACTATAAACATTAAAAAATCCTGAGAAAGCATTGAGCAAAATTCTATTCTATGCTAGTCTAATCTCCATGCCCCTCCACCAAAGATATTCACTTAGTCGAATTCTTGACTATCCCCTTCTTTCCCACATCCCAAAAGCTAATCCTGAGAGAAAAGAGAGACAGGAAATTGCATGCTGATCAAGTGCCAACATTCTGAGGATATGGCCCAGAGTCCTCTCACAAAGGCAAACCAAATGGCTCATGTTGCTAATTTTGCTGCCACACCTAGTTGTATTTCTGTTGCTTAGCTCTCCTTTGTGCCGCAGGGCATTTTTTTGGTCTAGAAGAAAATTCAACTGATTCTTTATCTACACCAAACCCAAGTTAATAAATACCACACACTAACTAAAATAAGACATACTGTGTGGTTGAAGAAGAAGAGTCAGATTTTGGAAGAGGCACTAAGCACGGAGAGTCAAAGGCTTCCGGTACAATTTTATCCAACCTTTAGTAAAACACTATTTTCTACTCACCAATCAGTTTGTGTTGGTCTTCCGGCTGGTCAGTAAAGGCACATTTTATGGCATTAGCAAGTCAGCCTCAAGACTAGAGATTAGGAACCGAAGGCTTACTCTGTACAACGTATCGACAGTTTGCTTTTACAGCAAACAAAATCTGGCATGTACCAACACACCTGCATGGCATGTGTTAAGTGTCAGATTTATTGGAAATTTCTGCTTTGTTCTTACTGGTCTTTGTACCATACCATCTCAGAAACATTAGTAAAGGAAACATTTATAATACCCAACAGCACCATGCCTGGCACTTTACAAGAGAGGGAGTCCCTGCCCAGAAGAATTTACAAGTTCAGACTACAGCAACAGCAGAGGATGATACAGAAGGGACTGAGCAAAGCGAAGATGATGGTGCAGTCAACTAAAGCAGTGATGAAGAGTCCTAGATCTGTTGTACTAAAACGACTATGGCATACAAACTACCTCAAGGAATATGCTTTGAGGAAGGATTTAAAGCGGGAAACGACAGAGGCAGGATAGACAGCTTCAAGAAAGGGACTGAAGAAATAACAGTTAGTATGATTGACAACACAGCGGCCTGCGTGGAAGAAGCACACAAAATAGGTGACTTTTACCCACTACAATTTAACTTCATATTAATCGTGCTGAGGAAATAGATAGCAAGAAGATGAAAAACCTACAGAGTGGTATTAACAATTCTAGCATCTGTGTAGTGAGACCTTTTGCAGTCCAATACCTAGCTAGACCAAAGCATGAGACTAGCACCTGACCACTGCTTTGATGTACATACTGAGACTCCTAGTTTTGTACAATTTTGACTGCATAAACAAACAAAATCAGTCATTCAATTACCATGGATTTCTCCAATGCAGAAGACACAATAGATCGGAATACGCTTTCGCCTTGGCTTTAGAGCAAAGAGCCAAGAATGTAGGTGCCCTGAGCATCCTCGACTGGGCTCAATTCTTATGAATGTACCTTATGCAAATCCCTGACTTTTCAAACTTAAAACAAGACTGAAAATGAATCTATGTATCTTCTCTTCATGTTACAAATGTCTATGGCCATACAACTTGCATCCTTCGGAAAAGTTTAGTTGGGTCCTAACGGAAAGCGATACTACCTACATTCAAAGAAACTTTAGAAGGCTGGTCTTTACACGGAGTGCAGAAATTAAAGACAGAAAGGGAAGAAATACTGTCCAGAGACTTCAGAGATCCAAAGGCCTGATGGAACCATTGTGATTATCTAGCGTAGCAGTCCTCAGCCACCATGTTGGGACACATTACTGTGTTGCCACAAAGCGATAAGTGTGTCACGAAGAGCTGAGGATATTGCTGGATTCGGCCTGGGGGAGGGGGCAGGCTGGTGTGCTGTGCAGGGTCATGACACACCACCAAATGTGTCATGACCTGCAGAAGGTTGAGAACCGTTGATCTAGTGGTCTGACCTCCTGCTTAACACAGGCCATAGAACTTCCTCCAAAACAAAAATATCCAATCATGATTTAAAAACGGCTAGTCAGGAAGAATCTCACATAGCCTTTGGTAAATTGTTCCTATTGTAGTTTATTCCCGCAATTAAAAAAAGTATACTTTATGTTCAATCTGAATTTGTCTAGCTTCAACCAGAAATATGTTTTGGATGGATTATCCCTCCTTGTATCATGTTATCCTTTTCTCTTTGAGGCTGAGAAGATCATTAAATATTCATTGCCCATATAGATACTTCACCTAGTGTATTTCCAAACATCCTTATGCAGTGAGGTAAGAGTAGGTTTTAGAAAAAATTTTTTCTTGAGAATTATTTTATTCCTATGTACCTAACCTACCTCAACATTTTAAAAGCGCATTCCCAAGAAAATTCTAAGCCATTCCAGTGATGCTTGGTTGCAGATATTGTTTATTTTCTTTGTCTGTTTGTTTGTTTAAATGAAGGACCTCCATCACTAAAGAAGCAAGACAATTCACGCCGTCAATAGCAGAGATGTACATTAGCATCCAGATAAATATTAACTAGTGTTAGCTCTTTCAGGGAGAGGAAAGGTCATACTTCATAGCTGTTCTTTTCAATGGCCTGCACGCAGCAATTGGTGAGTTCTTGGGGGGATTCCCACTGGGCAGATATTCTTTGTAAACACCTGGCATGTCACCAGTTGATCCCTCCAGTGGCACCCTTGGCAGAAAGCACAAAGAATGACTGGACCATGGAGCTCAAGCTCTTTTCTTCACTTTAGACTTGTCCTCCCAAGGCAGCGTTGAGGCACACTGGCAGCGAGTGGCAACATATGCAAATGAGGGAAGCTCACATTGTCATTGCTTGTCCTATACACCTTCCACAGAGCACTGTCAACCAGCTAACTTACATGAAACTCGCCTTCTCCCAGGATACTTTCCCTGCTCCAACTTAGAGATTCAAGCATGTGTCCCTGTTGACCACAGGCCTCATCCAATGCCCAATGAAGTCAAAAGAACAGCTCCCCTGACAGAAGCTGGAAATGCATTTTGTCATTTTGGGGGGTACAAACAGATCAACGAGGGGCTGTGTTATCCCTGCTCTGAATCCTGAGTGCCTCACAATGCTCTGCTGCTGTAGCTCCCAAGCTGGGCTCCTCAAAAACAGCTAGCATGTCACATTCTGAGAGCTTGCATGTACCCACAGCCCTGGTCCCGTAACTTCGACCCCAGCAACCTAGCTTACTTCTTGCAGGGTGATCCCAACACACTCCCAGTCCAGATTTCCCTTAAAAAAAACCCCACATCTGCAACTGCCTAGCCCTCTCATGGACACTCCAGATCTGTTGCCACTCTACAGAGGATTAATATATAACAATCTGTTCTCGTCATTGAAGCTACCCAAACAATTCAAAACCCTGAATTAGTTCTAATTAAAGAATAAACAAGTCTATTTAACAAGGTGATAGGTTTTAAGTGAGTACAACGCACCAAAGTCAGAAATGGTTACAAGAGAAATAAGGATAAAATGCTTCCTAGTACTAAAAACAAATTAGACTTGCTTCAAGGTAAACTCCCTTATCACAGGCTTTCAGTAAGACTGCTATCAGCCTTGGATCTCCTCCCAAAGCCCACTGGTTGTTTCCTTTATCCTTTAGGTGAAAAGAAGAGAGATGGATGGGGATAGATAATTCAGGGAGTTTTTGACATTCCTCTTTATCATTCAACCAACCTTTGAAAAGCATCTTCCCCCTAGATAAAGTTAATTTCTGCTGTGGTACTGGAGTCAAGTCGTCTCGTGGTGAAAGAGGTCCCATCGTGTTGTTTCCTAACATGCAGCTATTACTGCCCCCTTTCCTTGCCAAAGAACGGCCAATTGATAAATGACTGCCGATCAGCTTTGATGGCAACTGACTAGAATCATCAGTTTTGTCCTTTTGTCTTTGAGAAATGGGTTTGTCTGCTCGTCAGGCTTTGCTGCTAAACACACTTGAGTCATGAGTATATCTATGTTCATAACTTTATATATGTTGCCACATACATTCCACTGTGATGGTACTGACCAGGAGGTTATGGGTTCTCAGTCAATACTTGGAAAGGACTGTACAAAGATTATTACAATGGTGCATATGGTGGGAATAAAGAGGTGCCTTCCATCAGTCATTCCCAAGCAAGATTTTTGACAGACACGTGATGCTCTGTAGCAGAGCAGTTATGATAGCTGCATCCTCTCTTTCTCAGATGGAGAAGTGTAGGGAAGAAAGTGACAAGACCGCAGAAGAATTCTGTTCAATCACAACAGACATTCACATGGGGGGGGGGGGTCAAGGAGTCTTGTGGCACTGAAAGACTAACAGATTTATTTATTGCATGAGTTTTTGTGGGAGAAATGCTTTGAAGTGGGGGAACTTAGGTTGAAAACACTCCCATCAAAGAGTTGAAGAAAACTTTATGTATATCTTTGAGCTGTCAAATCTTAAAATTCTTGTTTAACACTAGCTAATGCCCACTGTTTTAAAACCATGTACAACATTATGTGACAAATACATGAATATTATCATTGCAGCACAATGGGGGCAGAACATGACTGATGTTAGCATGTGTCCACACTCAGTAAATCAGCCATACATTAGGAAACACCATCATTCCTCAAAGCTGCTGCAAGGCTGCCAAGGAGATGTCTTGCCCTTCAAAAAATAAATGAATTACATCATGAGAGACCGATAAAGGAAACGCACAACACAGCTAGCTTTGTAGCAAGCATGTAAAGCAACGAGGTTGTAAAGTGCACTCAAAGGGTACACGCTACATAAGTGTCAAATATCATACTAATCTTTACTTTATTAACTCAAAGAGACAAAAAGGTAAAAGAAAGCATAGGCTGAACTTTTCCGGCAGGGCTCTCTTTTTGAGCTGAAGTGTAGACTAGTTTTTAGTTTAAACCCTGGGAACAGTTTTAAACTAAGGAATTATTGAGGCTTGTTAACGTGTGGCTGGAAGAGATTATGCCATTCCTCCCTCTCTGGCCCTATCACCCACCACCTCTTCATATTAGGTCAAAGATTGCCCCAGGCGAAGGGACGACAACGTCAGTCCCAAACAGGGAGTCTTACGGCACTTTTAAAGGCTTAGAGATTTATTCATCGCCTGAGCTTTCATGGGAGACGATCCTGCTTAGTCAGATGCTTTGATGATGGTGAATTTACAGAAGGGGAGGAAAACTTCAGCACTGTCTCCTCAAAACCGCAGCTGGGGCTGCTACCCCTGGAGCCCCCTGGGTTTTCAGCCTTGGATCACACCCCCTAAAGCCAGGGCTGGGGTGTGGGGTGAAACGGACCCAGCCAGCAAGAGGGTGACATGGGGTAATAATCAGGTTGGCCTGGCACCAGTATCCCCCCCAGGACTTGAAATTTGGAGGGGTGTAGGGGAAGGTTCAGGAGGAGTGCTGGGGGTGCCACTAATTTGATATAACTCTGTTACTAGCTGACAACTGGGGGGTGGCGCTGGGAAATTCAGGGGGTGTGGGGGGAGGTTTGGGGGTGCTCACTAATTTGGTATAACACTGTTCCTAGCTGGCAGCTGGGGGTGTTGGGGAATTTGGGGGGTGCTGGGGAAATCCCTGGCTGCCACGCGGGCTCAGAGGCCGCCCGCCCGCCCGCAGCTGGGGACGGCAGTTTGCCGGGGGGGGGCCCGATCCCTGCACCGGGCAGCGGTCCCGGAAGGGGGCCCGGCCGCGGCCTCTCACCGTCCCTCGGCTCCCGGCGCCGCCCCCCGCCGCCGCCTCGGCCTCAGCCCCGGCTCTCAGCTCCGCCGTCATCCCGGCCCCGGGCCCGGCCGCGCGCGCGGGAAACCCGCCCGCTCCCGCCGCGCCGCGCACGCCCGAGCCCCGCCCCGCCGGGCCCAGCAGCTGCCCCGCCCCCTGCCGGCCGCACACGGCCCAGCCCCAGCCTGGGCGCCGCCGCCTCCTCCTCCTCACAGGCACCCCGCCCCCTGCCGGGGCTCCGGGCTCAGCCCCGCTGCAGCAGCCGGGGGTCCCCGACACCCCCCACTTGTCAGCCAGTGCCGCTGTCATGCCAAAGTAGTGAGCGTCCCCGCACACCTCGCCCCACGTCCTCCCCCGGCTTGCCTAAC